>JARFIW010001054.1:2963352-3484079 GCA_036346225.1 Platerodrilus igneus
TATATATATATATATATATATATATATATATATATATATATATGTATTTTATAAATTACAATAAAGAAAAATACATTGTGTGTTTCATTTCACATTACTCCCGATTTAATAACTACGTAATCTCAGTTTACAGAACGGTGTAAAACAATTTTTGACTTTTAATCTGAGTGCATATTTCGAATAGATGCTCTCATTTTTTTGCGATTAAAGTTAGAAATGCATTTCAAATAGATGCTTTTATATTTTTTGCAATTGAAATTAGAAATGCATGTGATCTAAAATTGCAGAGTTGCCTTCAGTACGTAACTATGAAAATGCAAATGCTGAAGTAGCATTAGACTAGACTATCGTTGACAAGAAAAAAGCTGTCTGATATGGGTTGAATTTTCTGCTGTTCTTGTTGTTTAATATATTTATATATATTCAAGATATGTGTGTGATAATCGCTCAATCTTTATTGTCAAGTTGTAGTTGTGTTCTATAGAACAAATCAAAAAGGAAAAACTTTTTTTAAAATTGCCCTTGTCAGGAAAGAATAAATGATAGTGGTTAGGTTAAAAAATTATGGAGTAGTTTTATAGTCAATCCAAATGAAGTGCTTGAAAAAAAAATTCTTTTTACTCCGTGAGCAGATCCACCAATTGCAACGTTAGCATATATTTCAATAGATTTATTTCTAGTTTTTTTGAAGTTGGAGCATTTCATAAATTTTCTCGTTTATATATTTCTTGCAGATAAACTGAGTTCGCGATTTAATAACTACGACTTGTTATTCTTTAAAAGCTGGAATGAGAAAATTGGTGCAGTCAGTCTGTCTGTTTGTCTATTTGTCTGTCTGTCTTTGGCAAAATTTTCGAGATATCTGTACAATTTGTTAAATGGTGTAAAACCAGTAAAGAGCTATTGCGTTGATCAATTATAATTGCTTTCAGGGTTGAGAGTCCCATTCGTGCTGTCTGAGTTTAATTGTTTTTTTCTGCAGACATCAGCATTAAACATTTCTTACTGACTACAATAATAATACAGACACAATCTTTTCTATTGTTTTTTATTATTATCAAACCATTCTTTTAATAACAAAGTATTTTGTTTTGCAATAGATAGGTTTCCATCTATTTCTTATTCTTTTCTAGACCCTTCACACATACTTCTTTACCGGGTCGGATAATTTGCTTCGGCTAACATTGTAAAATTATATTAAAATAAATAATACAGACACAATCTTTCTATTGTTTTTTTATTATTATCAAGGCATTTTTTTAATAACAAGGTATTTTGTTTTGCACATTGCAGATTATTATTTCTGTGTCTGCAACAATGGATGTTACATTTTAAACGGTTGTTGATTTTTAACTCCGATATCTTAGGACCACCTAGTGCAAGCATATTAGTTACAAGGTTTTGCATTAGATAGGTGTCAATCAAATTCTTCTTTTCTAGATCCTTCACAAATACTTCTTCACCGGGTAGGATAATTTGCTTCAAATAAAGCGCTATATATGATAACACCATTCCAGCCGTTGAAGATTCATCCCAAGAAAGACCATGAATATTCTTTGTCACCCAGTCGTTTGTTTTATATGATTTTGGATCAAACAACTGGACTGCATTGGCAGTTTAAAAATTTGATGCCAAACAACACCTTTCAACAAGTCCAAAACCGCAATTTCTTTACACACAAACTCGTTTTTCTTGTATTTAAATCCCTGAATATCAATTATATACATGTTTGTATGTAAATATATGCAGTAAACTTTGACTAATTAAATTAATATTAGGAGCAATCTCCTTATATAGCAGATTACCACCATCTGCGTACTTTGCCAACCCACTTTTTAACCTATCACAAGAGTGAACACATTCTGAATTGATACCGGCCAATGTGTATTTGCAGCCTCTAAACATAAATCAGAATCCACTTTAATTAAACACAATTGACTTGAATGCGATATTTTGCATCTGTCATACTTTATAACTTCTCGCTAGAAAACCAAATTCAAAACATCTACACACATTTTCTCTGCACTTACATTTTTCAACATACGTGTGTTTTGAAGTATGTATGTTCCATTGAAAGTAATATAAAGCCGATCGTAATTCAAAACGTGCTCACAAGTATTTTACATTTGAAAGTATATAAGAATACAGGTTTTCACATTTTACATTAAAAGTATATAACGCCGATCCTAATTCAAAACGGTGCACGTGTAACTTCTCGCTAGAAAACCGTTTACAAAACAGCTACACACATTTTTTCTCTGCACTTACATTTTTCAACATACGTGTGTTTTGAAATATGTTTCATTGAAAGTAATATAAAGCCGATCCTAATTCAAAACGTGCCCACTAGTATTTTACATTGAAAGTATATAAGAATTCATGTTTTCACAACTATTTTACATTGAATTGTTTTCACAACTATTTTACATTGAATTATATAGGGCCGATCCTAATTCAAAACGGTGCACGTGTATTTTACATATAGAAAATACGTCTGAACACGTTTTGAATTAGGACCGGCCCTACTCCACTACTGAAGTATTAGATAGGAAGGGGCAGGTGGATGTCATCTATACAGATATTGCTAAAGCGTTCGATAGGGTTGATCATGGTATTCTGTTGCAAAAATTAGCATCCAACGGATTCTCGATGTCAACATTAGAATTATTAAAACTTATTTATATCACAGAAAATCATTTGTATCGTTTAATAGAATCAACTCACAACCATTTTTTCCGACATCTGGAGTATCACAGGACAGTAATCCTGGTCCTTTATTATTTCTTATTTTCTTTAATGATCTTTCAAACTATATAAGTGCTAGTAAATATCTTTTGTTTCCTGATGATTTAAAACATATAAGGAAATAAAGAAATTGTCTGATTGCGTATCATTACAAACCGATCTTGATTTTATAAAACACTGATGTAATATTAATAGAATGAGTTTTAATATACAAAAATGTGAAAAAATGGTGTTTAGGGTTACTAAATCTAAGACAGTGTTTAATTATTTCATATCACAAATATTACTTAATAAAATAGATATTAAAAGGGACTTAGAACTACATACACCGCAAAGTTATGCTTCTCTTGCCATATTAAAACTGTCGCAGCTATTGCAAATAAAATGCTAAGTTTAGTCATTCGAAATACAAATACCGAATGCATAAATATGTTACACAACTCACTAAGTGCGTTCAAAGTTGGAATTTGCGATTATAGTGCGGGATCCGATAACAGCCATGCATTCTCAAATAATTGAAGCAGTTCAAAATAAATTCATTAAATATCTATGTTATTAAAAATTTAAAACATTTATTGGACACAATTTCTACAGCAATGCTAGAAAACTGTTAAATATCGACAAAATTTCAGAACTAAGAAAGGTAATGCAACTTCTGTTTTTGTATAAGGTCTTAAATTGTGACATCGATTGTCCATATATATTAGGTAAAATAGATTTCTATGTTCCTGCACATTCTGGTCGTTCAATAAATCTATTTTATATACTTAATATTAAAACTGAATTCAGACGTAATTCACCAATTATAAAAATGTTATCTATGTACAATTCTTTTCCAGAAAATACCTCAATATTGTTATTCTCTAGCAGTTTATATAAATATAAAAGAATTTTACAACTATGTTTTAATCAAGGCTGGATATTTATCTTCTAAATTACATGTACTACACACCCACCCACACACGCACACATTCCGCGCGCGTACACACAGACACTTATACGCGTACTAGCATTTAAAAAACCGGATCCACACATACATATAATAATCGCATATTAATATTAATTTTGTAACAGTGTAGATTTCAAGTTAATAAAATTCAATATTTAATTTAATGTTTGATTATGTAAAATATGTAATTGGGCTTGCCCTGTATATTTCAATAAGAATAAATAAATGAATAAATAAGCATCTGGCGCGCATGATAAGAAAAAAAGATCTGTTGGTATTCTCTCATAATCTAATTTTACACTTTCACTGTTTTTAAAACTTTTTTATTAATGCTTTTGTACCTTCAAATTCATTAGGAATTAACCATGCGTCTTCAAATATAAGAGAAATGTCGTTTAAATTCACCGCAGTGTTGTTGTTTACTTCCGCTTCAACATCACTAGTTTCAAAATATTTAATGCTCGTGAACCCATTGTACCTATTTTGAAAATTAAAAAAAAACCTTAACTAACGAATCTTCAAATTAATTTTATTGCACTACTTCCTATTTATACATGCACAACATTAATTTATTAAATAAACAATAGCAGAGGCTTAAAGCGCTAAAAATAAACTACTTTATAATTAAAAACCATCTGAAATACCCGACTAATCATCATCATTAGGTCTTCAGTCCTGAAATTGGTTAGATGCATACCTTCATTGTTACCTATTCTGAACTAATCAACACATTTCCCTAAAATTTGCACAGTCTGCATCTATCACTATCTGATCTAGGTCTACATCTACGTCGTTTTTCCTATCTCTGCTTGTAATATATCCCATATTATTCTCCAAAAATGCCTTAGAACGTATTCTGCCGTACTATTTCTCCTATTTTTTTCACAGATACCCTTGTTCCCTACTATTTCTATAACCTACTTGTTATTAACTTTATCTGTCCATGCTATCATTCTCATACATCTGAAGCACAGCATTCCAAAGGGCTGTAAAGGGGGTTAAGCAGCCTGTGGCTGCCAATATCCCCCAACACTTGGCCATTTGCCGAATTAATAGTTTTCCAGTAAATCCTTTCACACAATTAACATTATTCGAGAATATTGTCCAACCAATACTTGCAGTTGCTTATAATAATCATCATGTTTAAGTACAGTTACTTTTTTCGTCATTAATATATCCATCTTGGGACTGGTTGGATGCGTCCCTCCATTGATTTCTATTCCGAGCTAGCCTACACATTTCCCTGAAACTCCTAGAGCCTACATATTTCACTATCTGTGTGCAGTAGTCTAACCTAGGTCTACCTCTACTTCTCTTTGTTCCTATGTCTGCTTCTAATATATTCTGCACTATTCCCTCATGCCGTAGTATGTGGCCTGTCATCCTATCTCTCCTATTTTTTACCGTTTTCCACATATTTCTTTCTTCCTTTACTATCTTTAGTACCTCTTCGTTCTTAACTTTCTTGTCCATGATATTTTTATCATTCGTCTGTAGTACCACATTTCAAAGGCTTCTACCTTTTCTTGTCCGCTTCTCCTACTGTCTAGGCTTCAATGTCGTACAGTGCTGTGCTCCACACATATGTTTTAAGCAATGTTTTCCTTGTTTCTAGGTTTGTTGTTTTTAAACACAAAGTTGCTTTTTTTGTGTTAATTGTAGCACGACGTTGTGCTAATAATTGTTTTATATCTTTTGCGCTTTTTCCATCTTGCGTTATTTGGCTTTCTAGATAACAGGAAACCTTTACCTCTTGTAAGTTCGTGTTACACTGTTGTATTCTTGTTTTTGATTTATTTTTCTCTCCTTTACATACTAGCACTTTAGTTTTATTTTTATTAATTTTCATACCGTATCTCTCTGTTAGAACTGTTTCCATTTCATTAAGAGCAGCTTCTAACTCTTCTTTGCTAGATGCTAATACCGCTATATCATCTGCAAATCTAAGCATATCAATTTTTTGTCCCTGCATAGTAATTCCAAATGTCTTCCTGCATTTGACAGTATTCATTGCCTCTTCAACGTACAAGTTAAAAATTAATGAAGAAAGGGCACATTCCTGTCTCACCCCTTTTCTAATGTTTCCTCCTCTACGTTCCTGCTCTAATTCTATTACTGCTGTTTGCTCGTTGTATAAGCTATGTACTAGTCGTCTATCCCTATAACTCATTCCAATTTTTTGAGTACTTCGAACATTTTTTTCCATTTTACATTGTCGAATGCTTTTTTCAGATCTACAAACCCTACACGCTTTCCCCTTTTTCTATTGTTTTCTCCATTATCACTCTCAGAGCTATGATAGCCTACTGTGTTCCCCTGTTTCGCCTAAACCCAAATTGGTCTTCTCCTAGTATTTCTTCAGTCCGTTTTTCCATTCGTCTTTGTACAATTCTAGTTAATATTTTTGATACGTGTGCTGTCAAACTTATTGTTTGAAAATTTTCACATCTATCCGTGCCTTTCTCTTTTGGTATAGTTACTATGATGTTACGTTTGAAATCTTTGGGTATCTCGCCTGTCTGATACATATAGCTTACAAGTTGGAAGAGACGTTCTGTTATTGCTTGTCTAGCAGCTTTTAAAGTTTCTGCTTGCACCTTATCTGTACCCGGGCCTTACCATTTTTGAGACCCTTTAATGCAAATTTAATCTAAGTATAGGATATTCCATGTCATCATTTTCGATGTCTGACTCCTGTTCTAATGCAGTTAGTTCCTCTCCTGCATATAAATTTCCTATATATTCTTGCCATCTACCCACTTTCTCTACATTTTCTATAATGACGTTTCCTCCCGAGTCTCTTATATTTTTGCTATACGGTTTTATATCCCTAAAATCGATTCTAATTACTTTGTATGCTTCATCTGTCTTTCCTACTTCCATCTTAGTTTGTACCTTGTTGCACTTTTCATCAATCCATTGTTCCTTAGCTTTCCTGCATTTGCGAATAATTTTCCATTTTATGGCTTCTGTTAAATTCAGGATATCCTTTGTTATTCATGGTTTCTTATTTTCATTTTGTGCATACCCAAGCCCAAGAATATCTCTGGCCATCATGTCTAGGCTGGATTTAATTATGTGCAAATTCTGTATTAATTCTGACTTGATTTTCATGATCATTTACGTATGGATTAGAACAAATTTTATTATTTTTAATACCTATTAACCGCTTAATAACTGTATCTAGGAAAACACATTCAAATTTTTTTACAATATTTACACAATCATAGTTAATCCTAAATTTACCTATGTTTGTCATAATGAGATTTCATAACAATACTACATGTAAAACGATTTACTAAATTTCAGTGAGTTAGTATGTATTTTTTGTGTTTATATCCTTTCATTAGCAACTTTTTGCTCGTTGATAATCTCATTGCAAATCGTTTAGTTCGTTTTAAATCTGAGCATCTTTTTGAAATTATCTAATATCTTGCAACGGATTTAAATCATACGTATAATTAGAAAAGTTGGATTTTTAGTTAACGCTTGAAAATTTTCTGGTATCCTAATTTAGGTTCATAACATGTGTAAAAATCCGTTGTTTGCTGAAAAATTTCAATCACATAATAATGCAACTTTCTAGCGTAAATGTTTACTATCCACTATTACAATTTTTCGATAGCGTCACTAATAATTATCTACGCACTTCCTTAAATAAAACAAACTAGAATTGATGTGAATTATTAAGATTTTTGAGATGAGGTATATTTCTCTTAGAACTTTTGTCACAATAAAACGCCATTCAATACAGTGCAATTTTTTGTAAAACAACACCAAATCAGTTAATGCTTTAAAAGATAAATGCATTACATGAGTATAAATAAATATGAGTTTTTATAGTGACTTGTACTAATTACTTGTTTGTATACATAATTGACCTCTTGCTCGATAGTTATTAGATTGCTGTTTACGATGATGTCAAAAACTCGAAAACTTTTGTGTTTTCGTACAATCACATAGAAATATAGTTTTTTTAAAGCATCCTGATTTAATTGTAAATACCTCCAGGAAGTACTTTTATAAAATTAGAAAAATCCAAAGTAAACGGTACATATTTTCCAATAAGTTAGACGAATGCTATATATATGCTATATACGAAGAAAAAGATAACAAAAATTTATAGTTTATTAATATTAATATTAAGTTATTAATATTACTGCAACAATTTCTAAACAAATCTAGTAGGCGTACGTAAATAATTTTTCTGACAGTTTGTTTGTTTGGTGTATTATACATAATTTGTGTTTTTATTGAATTTTGAAACAATATACAGGTTTTTTAAATTCTCCTTGAAACAATGAACTTTTTATTTGAAGAAATAACCGACATATTATTATACGGAGAGCTCCAAAAAATGGAGAAACTGACGCTACGGTTGTACTTGCGGCTCCATGGCGTAGTTGGAATGCATATGACTACTATGCCCAAGGTCCTAGGTTCAAATCCCGACACAGTCCGATAGAAAAATGTTAGGCGAGCATTTTTCACAAAAATACGCCCTCTTTCGGAAGAGAGGTATAATGGAAATCCTGGGTGTGGGTATTGCCACGCACTTAAAGATTCCTACCTTGCGTGGAACATTACGGGTTTGGCAAAATTCAAAATCTTACAGGTAAAAAACTCGCTTCCTGGCCAATGTAGTACCTTCAGGTAGAGCATTACAAAAATTAAAAGTAGAAGTACGATTGTACGAACAAAAATTCCCTAACCGCCGAACACCTCATCACTCAACTACTGCTAGCATTGAGAGAAGACTTGGAAAACTGGAAGTTTAACAATTAAAAGGAATGATGCACAGGAAGGCAAAGAACTACAATAACTGTTCGTATCGAAGAAGCAATATTGAATAACATTTTTGACAGACCGTCTTCAAGTACTAGAACAATAGGTAAAACACTAAATGTAAATAATAGTATTGTATGGTGGGCAAGCGGTTTTAAATTTTGGAACTAAACGATTATGCACAACGCACAGAATTTTCTAATTGGTTTAATGCAAATGTCGTAAAACGAAAAAAAAAGGGAGTGAATCTTCAACTCCCGAAACAGCCACGTTTGGGATGAAGAAAGCCCCTATTGTATTCGTCAACGGCGATTCCAAAGTAAATTTTCAATAAACGTATGGGCGGGTATTGTCGGAGATTGTTTAGTTGGGAAATAGATTTTACCAAATAAAGTAGATGGAGCAATTTACACGCGTTTTTTACAAGAAACTCTTGATGAACTTTTTGAAAATGTGCCGTTAAACATTAGAGCTAGCATATGGTTTCAGCATAAGTAGACCATTTTCAGGAACATAGCACCACATTTCCTCCAGAATCCCACATTTCCTCACATCTGGACCAATTTACATGTAAATTATAAGGAGCAAATAGATGAATCTCCTGACTCCGCCTTGCTCTCCGCCTTGCTCGGACACCCCCAACCATTTTTCTTACGTCACCCCATTCTTTCCACCCGAGATAAATCTTTTCCACATTCCACCCACGAGATAAATTACTTGTTTGGTATCAATTAATATTAGAATTTTCTCAGCTACCCGAATCTCTAAAATTTTTAGATTGCCCATCCCCAGGAGCTACCCCAATTTTAAGATTTCTTACCTGTTGCGACTTTTGAGCGTTCTTATAAATTTTTAGTCATGCGATACATTTTAGCTTAGAATTTTACGCAGAATTCGAATCTGCAAACAGATTTAAATCGGACCACGCCCTGCAAAGTTATACCCTTTAAAGTCCTGATCTTCTAAATTTTGCTCTTTGCTTATAAGCAAAACTAACAAATAGTTTTTTTCGTCTATCCATTCATCTTTCGAGATAAACCTATCTTGTTTGGTATCAATTAATATTAGAATTTTCTCAGCTACCCAATTTCTAGGAATTTTTTAGATTGCACCATCCCCAAGGGAGCTACCCTAATTTTAAGATTTCTTACCAGTTGCGATTTGATCGTCTTAAACATTTTTAGTCATGCGATACATCTTCTTAGTCTAAAATTTTACGCACATCCCGAATCTGTAAACAGATTTGAAATCGAACCACGCCCTGCAAAGTTTATACCCTCTGCGAGATAAATCTTTCTCCACATTTCCACCCACGAGATAAACCTACCTTGTTTGGTATCAATTAAATTAGAATTTTTCAGCTACCCAAATCTCTTTAAATTTTTAGATAGCTCCATCCCCAGAGAGCTACCCCATTTTAAGATTTTTTTTTTGCTGGTAGCGATTTTGACGGTCCTTATAAATTTTTATACATGCAATACATCTTGTTAGTCTAGAATTTTATGTAGAATCCGAATCTTGTTTAAAAAACCCCTTACCATTTTAACACACCCTCTAAATTATAACTTTCCTGGGCTCAATCTAAAAGAAAATCTAAAACCATTCTTAAAACTTTTTATTACAGACAATTTTACTAATACAGTTTAAATTTTGTAAACCACATTTCTAAATACATATTCACAATTTTTATTTTCAACCTAGAACTTTCATATCGGCTCATACTTATTAATATTTATTTCTAAATAGAGCACTTTTCCAAAGACCAACCGGACCCCATGTTTCAAATTCCTCTGATTTTGTTCTTATGGTTTCGCTTAAGACCTCGTACATATTTTCCAGATTACTAGAAGACGTTATAACCACATTTTTGTGTTAAAGGATTTCACATCGGTAGTCTCTTCCCCATTTTGGTGTAAACGCCGTAGAGTTCGCAGTAGACTTTTATTGCTGTATGTTGTATTCTTTTTCATTAATTAATCGAATAAATCGCTTTTCTGCTCCAAAGAAACTCGGCACTCCATCGTCGACACTGGCGTTCTTTATGCGATAGCTAGCCATACGGTTGTTAAACGCTGTCTAACCATTTCTACCCATCTTCGCCAGTAGCGGTAACTGATGCATTTTATGTCTGTTGCCCTTAAATGTGCGGCATAGGTAGTCTTTTCCATTTCGAAATCGCATACTTTACACATAATTCGTGGTTGTTTCGTAAAGGCCCTTTAACAGCTGGCGGAGTTGAACGTTTACGGCTTAATGACATACCGTGCTGTTTTTCCTTGTGTCGCTGTAAGTTGTCCATTCTCGTAAAGCGAAACCGCAAGTCCCACAGTTTAAGTACTTTGCTGCGACGGATGTATAAGCAACCGTGGACGATGTTAACCACGACATTTGTTCTGGTGCCGTTTGGAGCATTTTCCAGGTATAGGAAGCACCGCAAGGTTGCATTAAAAACGTTTGCAGTACCATTTTAGTACAAAACAAAATCCGCACTATAAGACTTTACTTGTAAGCGAACTAACTTATAACTAAAGAGTTTACTCTTGCGACCGGTTTATGTACCCTATAGAATGCAAACCGAAGGTTTCCAAGACACCGAACGAAGTTGAGGATTCGGCGGGGAACTAAATGATGTCATATTCCTTGCTGCTCCAATACATTTAGCGCAATGCATGCACCTGGTTCGCTTCGTCGATGGTGCGAATGCCGTTAGTAGAAACACCGGAAAACGTCTTCCATGTTATACGGATCGCGTGCATATTAAAAATCCAAAGGGTGGTAGCACACGCACACAATTGTGTGCAAGTCGTGCTGTAGAAGATGCAATGCTACTATAACCAAAAACACTTTAAACCATTACTAAGAAAATACCAACTTGTTGTCTACAGGATACTTACAACAATTTAATTTTAAATAACTTTACGTCATATTTTAGGAAATGGGGGCTTGAATATTTTCCAAATGAATCACCAAGCGAAAGTATATGTTAACGGTATTAAATTACCCATTAATTTCCCATTTTACGACCGTGGTTAATTATAGATTAAATTTAATTTGTGCACGTTCGAGCTTCTCGTAAACAACATATTTTAGAGCAACAATGCGCTGTTAATAATGCATACCCCTTCGCCGCGCTACTGCTATTCTTGTAATTGCTAGAAAAGTCACTCTCCTTTTACTGTTAGACCGATGCAAAGCACCATTTTTTATACTTTCTATAGCACATCGCGCCTTTTTCGTCTGATAATTAAATTTTGCTTCTGTAGGCTTTTACACTTTCGCATAGCGGTCCCCGATTGATTTCTAGAACCGGTAAGTACTGATATCGTCCAAATAAGAATTAGATGCTCGATGTCTTCAATTCCGATTCCCTCGTAAAGGTAGAAAAACTCGGTCAATCATCCATTAAACTTCGACCCGCTCCGTTTTGATAATTTCAAACATTTTTCGAACGACAATGGGCTGAGAATTTTAAACCTCCGAGGATCTTTAAGTCGTGATCAATTACACATCCGAGCTACGCGTAAACAACATATTTTCAGCAACTGTATAATACATGCATACCCCTTCTCTGCGCTACTGCTATTCTTGTAGTTGCTTGGAAAAGTCAGTCGCCTTTTACTGCTAGGGCCGCTAAAAAGCACCATTCCATACTTTATTTATAAGTGTAGCACATCGCGCACTTTTTGTCGGTTAATTAAATTTTGTTTATGTAGGTTTTTACACTTTCGCTTATTTAAACATCTAATACGACCGATTAACCACTTTCGATTATTCTAACGGAACCACCATACATCCCACCGGTTCTTTTGAATCCAACGATCCTATGGGCTTCCGCACACTAACACCTAACGTATCTTTCCTACTATTTGTTAAACAAAACTACCGGTATCGCCATTGTGGACGTAACAGATGTTTGTGGATGTGTACGAGTATGTAACCATAACATTAACCAGTCTAAGCTATTTTATTTAGTCCACGAAAACTACTATTTTTCTAAACCAAATTAATAATCGCCTTTATAGGTTTAACATTTCTACCATTACCCAATGACTGGTGCTACGTACATGGAAACTTTAATTTCTTATTGGAGAATTTATTCTCCACGCACTGTTGCGTAGTTGCATGCCCACCCTTTTGAGGTATATGCTCGTTATAGGTTGTAAGACCCTCGGTTTTACTTAACTACATTCGTGAGACCCTTTAATCTTTTTAATCGTATCTTTCTCGCCTAAATACAGTAGGACTTAACTATACCAACAAATTCTAATACTGGACCCCATTAAATTGTCTTTAAATTTCCTACAACTTTTTTATCGACAAGTGTTATATTGTATTTATTATACGCGGGTAGTCACTCTTTAAGATAAATATATTTTGCTAGGTATCAACTAATATTAAATTTTTCTAGGGACCCCAAATCTGTAAATAGATTTTAAATAGCTCCACCCATACAAAGTTATGCCTTTAAAGACAAAATTTTTGCCCATCTTTATTTAACTCCATCTTTAAAACCCTTTTTTCGCTAAAGACATATGCTTTAGCCAACCATCTCCCGGAAATCTAAAACCGCCGTGTCCCGCGAATACCACGTGGAGATAACACGTATACTCTGTCAACCAGGATAGAAGCGGAAGGATTTGGAAGGTGGGAGAAGAACTTAAAATTATGGAATTTAAAACTAATATATACAAAATTTAAAAACAACCTATCTTATATCTTTACGCCCCATGCGTAGATTGTTGTACTATTAGAATGATGTACCTTTTGTCATCTTCCCTCGATAAACTAATTTTATTAATAAGCTGCGTATGCAAATCGTTTTTTTACTCCGGATACATACGGGCAAGTACTAACCATCCAAATAAAAATTGGATGCTTGGTGACTGTTAACATCCGCTTCCCTCGTGCGCCCAGACACACCCCCAGCCCATGGCACCCCTGCGCACCCCCATGCGCACCCTGCGCGTCGCACCCTGCCCATGCCGCTCCATGGCCCCCTCTGTGCGACTGCTATTTGGGTAACGTCACAGCCTTTTATAAATAAAGAACAATGTTATATACTATTATAAAATGTTTATTCTGACATTATACATAACAAATTTAAAAATATTTAATCCAAGCATGGAGTCATTTAAACTTAATTTTAATACAAAGTTATACACAGAAGACAGTCCTTTCTTTATGTTTGTTTGCAGTGGTTTTAATTTTATCTAATTTTATTCGCAGCTTAAAATTTAAATCGACACCCAAGTCTTCTATCTCCTTTTCAACCAATAGTTTGATACATAAAGACCGTCTAGGTTTTCGAATTGTAAAATGTACCGAAGTTTCCTCTATATTTAAAGTCTTTGATTCCCCGACAACCAGATCCATTCCTTCGTGTAATTCTTGCAGCTTGTGACAATCTTTTAATCGCAGCTTTCCCACTATATCCTGCATACGTATCTTGTTAGCTTGATCGACTTCTTCTTGTCGGTATTGGAGGAAACCTTTTTCTCCCACACACCGTTGGTAGTTGCATATCCACCACTTTTGGGAATATATGGTTGTTATAGGTTGTAAGACCCTCGGTTTTAAAATGAAAGGTTCTTTACTAGGTAAATATACAATGTTTAGCGGAACCCTTTGGTGTGTGTACCAAGATTACGAAACCCGCATTCCTTAGTTCGTCTTTGTTATCTGCCATTTTGATAAATACGTTTTAGAATAACCTTTTAAAAAATATACGGATTTAGTCCATCCTTTTCCGCAAGAACGCCTACATAACTAAAAGAGTCTTTCTTACTAACCGCAAATGCAACAACTTGTAGAACCCGGATGTATTTAAGTCATCCATCGGCACATAAAATAATCTTTTAATTCTTCCTCATTTTCTAATAAGATGTTCTTTGTTAACACATCTTTGTATTGTTCGCGTATTGTCGCAGGCCATTTCCAATTTTCCTTTTCTAAATTCCAGTTGTCTTTTTTACAAGCGTATGGCATACATTTTTCCTTTAGCGTAAACGGATAAAGTTTACTACCAATATTTGCGCGTTGTCGTACAACCTCTGGGCGAATGTTTTAATCAATCCCAATTCCGAAATGACTATTTCTTTTGGAATTGTAGAATATGGTGTTGCAGATTTGTAAAATATGTACCCTGCTTTAATGTAGCACTTTGTAAGATTTTTATTTTATCTTGGCTGTCTTTCCTCTACTATCTCCAAATAATTTACGGGTAAATAGTTAAAACTAAAAGCCAAAGCACATACTTTATCAATGTTTCCCTTTCTTTTGGTTTTTCGGACAACAATTTGCAAGCCCGTCAATTTCTTTGTATTACCATTCCCCAATACACGTACTGTAGCAGGTTATTATACACTAAACAGCAGCTATTTTGTAGCTTGTCCGATAGCTTACTCCACATTTTGGCAAGTGGTACCGAGTACATTGGCGCCTTTAGGAAGTATAACACTATCTTCCAATAACGTTAAACAGTCTTTTAAGGGATTATACACCCGTTCCGCACTGACATAGCTTCCAATTGCCAATTGTATATTGTCGCTTCCAATCGCGTAATACCATGTTCTTTGCCAAAGTAGAGGCAAATGTTTCCCTTAAACGTACATTGGACAACGTAAAAATTTGTATATGATTGCCAAGTTGTTTATTAACACCAGGACTTGTTATCTGACACACAAATTTGTTGTATATCTTAATTCTTGCATTGGTTGTTAGCCATGTTAAACAATCAATTCCTACAGTTTTATCGTTGTCAACTATAATATTACACTTTTCTTCGTATTCGCCCTTATAGCAAAAGTTATGGTTTGTAGTTAAATAATTACACATCTCCATCTTGCTAAATATACCCGCAAAATCTTGGGTTACATCCATGTCAAAAGATAGAAATAATCTTTTCGAGTTCGTCAATATATCTGGTAGTTCCTCCAATAAAGTTTCCAACTTAACATCTGCTAGTTCCACTTTGTATGGAACACATATAGGATTTTGGAATTTTTATTAATGCATTCGAGGTCTTCTTTTCCGATAATTTTTTTACTCTCTGCCCATCTTGTTAGTGCTTTCCAGAGAAAACGGAGCTTAGCTTTAACACCATGCCTAGCGAAACAAATCGGTCAAACTTTCTTCGTAGATAGCTGTTAAATGCAACACAAATTTCTTTTTTAGGATAAACATCCTTTTGTTGCAAGGGAAATAATAGGTTAGGTCAGCGCCGCGGCGCTGACCCAATTATTTTTCCTTTTATCTAACCTAGGTCCACACTTGGTTTTTAATGGAAAACTCATTAAAAGCAATTGGTTAATGGGTTTTAATGAGAAAACTCCATTAAAAAGCAATTAGGTCATATGGTCATGTGGTCATATGGTCATGTGGTCATATGGTCATGTGGTCATATGGTCATGTGGGGCAATTTCACCCATGGGGCAATTTCACCCATGGGTAATTTCCCTATGGGGTAATTTCACTAACTTTACATCCTACATATATCCGGATATATGTCGATGCGCATCCCTGTCGGCTTAGGTCGGATAACAACATATTCGACTATCTTCGGCAATATACGTCCCACTCTGTAGAATACATAAGAGAACAATTTTTTCGTATTCAATTTAGTATTCGATAGTAGCTAGAACGGTAAACATGAGCGTCTCCAAAGGTGATTAACGTTTCTCAACTTCTTGGGAATAAAGTGAAACCGACAAATGAGCGATTTGGATTATGGCTGTTGACAGAAAATATGTGCAACAATAATCTGGTAACAGATATTGGTAATATTTGTTATGTCGAAGGCGAACAGATGCTGACTGGTGGACTACACACACCAATTACAGAACCATTTTGTGACAATATAATGTTGGTTAAAATTTGCGACCTTTCTGACGCCGAACAAACATCTGCAAACAAAAGGATGTTTATCCTAAAAAGAAATTTGTGGGCATTTAACAGCTATCTACGAAGAAAGTTTGACCGATTTGTTTCGCTAGGCATGGTGTTAAAGCTAAGCTTCCGTTTTCTCTGGAAAGCACTAACAAGATGGGTCAGAGAGTAAAAAAATTATCGGAAAAGAAGACCTCGAATGCATTAATAAAAATTCCAAAATCCTATATGTGTTCCATACAAAGTGGAACTAGCAGATGTTAAGTTGGAAACTTTATTGGAGGAACTACCAGATATATTAGACGAACTCGAAAAGATTATTTTATTTTTTGACATGGATGTAACCCAAGATTTTGCGGGTATATTTAGCAAGATGGAGATGTGTAATTATTTAACTACAAACCATAACTTTTGCTATAAGGGCGAATACGAAGAAAAGTGTAATATTATAGTTGACAACGATAAAACTGTAGGAATTGATTGTTTAACATGGCTAACAACCAATGCAAGAATTAAGATATACAACAAATTTGTGTGTCAGATAACAAGTCCTGGTGTTAATAAACAACTTGGCAATCATATACTAGATTTTTACGTTGTCCAGATGTACGTTTAAGGGAAACATTTGCGTCTACTTTGGCTAAAGAACATGGTATTACGCGATTGGAAGCGACAATATACAATTTGCGCAATTGGAAGCTATGTCAGTGCGGAACGGGTGTATAAACCCTTAAAAGACTGTTTAACGTTATTGGAAGATAGTGTTATACTTCCTAAAGGCGCCAATGTACTCGGTACCACTTGCCAAAATGTGGAGTAAGCTATCGGACAAGCTACAAAATAGCTGCTGTTTAGTGTATAATAACCTGCTACAGTACGTGTATTGGGGAATGGTAATACAAAGAAATTGACGGGCTTGCAAATTAAGTTGTCCAAAAAACCAAAAGAAAGGGCATTGATAAAGTATGTGCTTTCGGCTTTTAGTTTTAACTATTTACCGTAAATTATTTGGAGATAGTAGAGGAAAGACAGCCAAATAAAATTCTTACAAATGCTACATTAAAGCAGGAGCATATTTTACACAATCTGCAACACCATATTCAAATTCCAAAAGAAATAGTCATTTCGGAATTGGGATTGTTTAAAAACATTCGCCCAGAGGTTGTACGACAACGCGGTGAAATTATCCGTTTACGCAAAAAAGCCCCTTATGATGCCATACGCTTGTGGAAGGAAAAGACAACTGGAATTAGAGGAAATGGATGCAAAACGAAAATTGGACTATGGAAAACACTGCGAAATTCGATGGTTAACAAAGAACATCTTATTGAGAAAATGAGGAAGAATTAAAAGATTATTTTATGTGCCGATGGGACAGAACATCCGGGTTTACAAGTTGTTGCTTTGCGGTTGTAAGAAAGACTCTTTAGTTATGTAGGCGTTCTTTGGTACTAAATCCGTATATTTTTAAAAGGTTATTCTAAAACGTATTTATCAAAATGGCAGAAACGACAATGGAAGGGGGGGCACACACGCAAAGGGTTCCAAACATTGTATATTTTAGTAAAGAACCTTTGGATCATTTAAAACCGAGGGTCTTAAACCAAACCCATATATTCCCAAAAGTGGTGGATATGCCTCCAACGGGTGTGGAGAAAAGGATTTCCCCAATACCGACAAGAAGAAGTCGATCAAGCTAACGATACGTATGCAGGATATAGTGGAAAGCTGCGATTAAAAGATTGTGCTGCAAAATTACACGAAGGAATGGATCTGGTTGTCCGGAATCAAAGACTTTAAATATAGAGGAAAACTTTTACAATTCGAAAACCTAGACGGTCTTTATGTTCAAACTATTGGTTAGAAAAGGAGATGAAGACTTTTCGATTTAAATTTTAAGCTGCGAATAAAATTAGATAAAATTAAAACCACTGCAAACAAACATAAAGAAAGGACTGTCTTCTGTGTATAACTTTGTATTAAAATTAAGTTTAAATGACTCCATGCTTGGTATTAAATATTTTTAAATTTGTTATGTATAATGTCAGAATAAACATTTTATAATAGTATATAACATTGTTCTTTATTTATAAAAGGCTGTAACGTTACCCCGAAATAGCAGTCGCACAGAGAGGGTGCGCAGGGAGCCATGGGCAGGGGTTACGCGCATGGGTGCGCATGGGCAGGGTGTGCATGCCAGGGTGCCCGGGGTGGGATGTGCTGGGCGTACACCGAGGGAAGGGATGTTAACAGTCACCAAGCATCCAATTCCTTTATTTGGTGGTTGGAGTACTTGCCTGCGTATGTATCCGGAGTAAAAATACGATTTGCATACGCAGCTTATTAATAAAATTAGTTTATCGAGGAAGATGACAAAAGGTACATCATTCCTAATAGTACAACAATCTACGCATGGGGTAAAGATAAAGATAGTTGTATAGATTTTGTAAATCTATTGTATATTTAGTTTTAAATTCCATAATTTTTAAGTTCTTCTCCACCTTCCAAATCCTTTCCTGCTTCTATCCTGGTTGACAGAGTATACGTGTTATCTCCACGTGGTATTCGCGGGACACTGCGGTTTTAGATTTCCGGGAGATGGTTGGCTAAGGCATATGTCTTGGTTAGCAAAAAAGGGTTTTAAAGATGGAGTTAAATAAAGATGGGCAAAAATTAGTCTTTAAAAGGCATAACTTTGTATGGGTGGTCCTATTTAAAATCTATTTACAGATTTGGGGTCCCTAGAAAATTTAATATTAGTTGATACCTAGCAAAATATATTTATCTTAAAAGAGTGACTACCCCGCGTATAATAAATACAATATAACACTTGTCAAAAAAAGTTGTAGGAAAATTTAAAGACGAATTTAATGGGGGTCCAGTATTAGAATTTGTTGGTAGTAAGGGTTAAGTCCTACTGTATTGTAGGCGAGAAAGATACGATTAAAAGATTAAAGGGGTCTCACGAATTGTAGTTAAGTAAAACCGAGGGTCTTACAACCTATAACGAGCATATACCTCCAAAAGGGTGGGCATGCAACTACGCAGCAGTGCGTGGGAGAATAAGAATTCTTCCAATAAGAAATTAAAGTTTCCATGTACGTAGCACCAGTCATTGGGTAAGGTAGAAATGTTAAACCTATAAAGGCGATTATTAATTATGGTTTAGAAAAATAGTAGTTTTCGTGGACTAAATAAAATAGCTTAGACTGGTTAATTATATGGTTACATACTCGTACACATCCACAAACATCTGTTTACGTCCACAATGGCGATACCGGTAGTTTTTGTTTAACAAATAGTAGGAAAGATACGAGGTGTTAGTGGCGGAAGCCCATAGGATCGTTGGATTCAAAAGAACGGTGCGGTGGGATGTATGGTGGTTCCCGTTAGAATAATCGAAAGTGGTTAATCGGTCGTATTAGATGTTTAAATAAGCGAAAGTGTAAAGGCCTACATAAACAAAATTTAATTAATGACAAAAAGTGCGCGATGTGCTACACTTATAAAGAAAGTATGGAATGGTGCTTTTTAGCGGCCCTAGCAGTAAAAGGGCGACTGACTTTTCCAAGCAACTACAAGAATAGCAGTAGCGCAGAAAGGGGTATGCATGTATTATACAGTTGCCAAAATATGTTAGTTTACGCGTAGCTCGGATGTGTAATTGATCACGACTTAAAAGATCCCTCGGAGGTTTAAAAATTCTCAGCCCATTGTCGTTTGAAAATGTTTGGAAATTATCAGAACGGAGCGGGTCGAAGTTTAATGGATGATTGACCGAGTTTTTCTACCTTTACGAGGGAATCGGAAATTGAAGACATCGAGCATCTAATTCTCTATTTGGACGATATCGAGTACTTACCGGTTCTAGAAATCAATACGTGCGATCGACCGCTATGCGAAAGTGTAAAAGCCTACAGAAGCAAAATTTAATTATCAGACGAAAAAGTGTGCGATGTGCTATAGAAAGTATAAAAAATGGTGCTTTGCCCGGTCCTAACAGTAAAAAGGAGAGTGACTTTTTCTAGCAATTACAAGAATAGCAGTAGCGCGGCGAAGGGGTATGCATGTATTATACAACGCATTGTTGCTCTAAAATATGTTAGTTTACGAGAAGCTCGAACGTGCACAAATTAAATTTTAATCTATAATTAACCACGGTCGTAAAATGGGAAATTAATGGGTTAATTTAATACCGTTAAGCATATACTTTCGCTTGGTGATTCATTTGGAAAATATTCAAGCCCCCATTTCCTAAAATATGACGTAGAAGTTATTTAAAATTAAATTGTTTAAGTATCCTGTAGACAACAAGTTGGTATTTTCTTAGTAATGGTTTAAAGTGTTTTTGGTTATAGTAGCATTGCATCTTCTACAGCACGACTTGCACACAATTTGTGTGCGTGTGCTACCACCCTTTGGATTTTTAATATGCACGCGATCCGTATAACATGGAAGACGTTTTCCGGTGTTTCTACTAACGGCATTCGCACCATCGACGAAGCGAACCAGGTGCATGCATTGGCGCTAAATGTATTGGACGAGCAGCAAGGATTATGACGTCATTTAGTTCCCCGCCGAATCCTCAACTTCGTTCGGTGTCTTCGAAACCTTCGGTTTGCATTCTATAGGGTACATAAAGCCGGTGGCAAGAGTAAACTCTTTAGTTATGTTAGTTCGCTTACAAAAGTCTTATAGTGCGGATTTTGTTTTGTACCAAAATGGTATCTGCAAACGTTTTTAAATGCAACCTTTGCGGTGCTTCCTATACCTGGAAAAATGCCTCAAACGGCACCAGAACAAATGTCGTGGTGTAACATCGTCCACGGTTGCTTTATACATCCGTCAGCAGCAAAGTACTTAAACTGTGGGACTTGCGGTTTCGCTTTACGAGAATGGACAACTTACAGCGACACAAGGAAAAACAGCACGGTATGTCATTAAGCCGTAAACGTTCAACTCCGCCAGCTGTTAAAGGGCCTTATACGAAACAACAACGAATTATGTGTAAAGTATGCGATTTCGAAATGGAAAAGACTACCTATGCCGCACATTTAAGGAGCAACAGACATAAAAATGCATCAGTTACCGCTACTGGCGAAGATGGCGTAGAAATGGTTAGTACAGCGTTTAACAACCGTATGGCTAGCTATCGCATAAAGAACGCCAGTGTCGACGATGGAGTGTCCGAGTTTCTTTGGAAGCAGAAAGAGCGATTTATTCGATTAATAAATGAAAAAAGAATACAACATACAGCAGTAAAAGTCTATTGCGAACTCTACGGCGTTTACACCAAAATGGGGGAAGAGACTACCGATGTGAAATCCTTTAACACAAAAATGTGGTTATAACGTCTTCTAGTAATCTGGAAAATATGTACGAGGTCTTAAGCGAAACCATAAGAACAAAATCAGAGGAATTTGAAACATTGGGTCCGGTTGGTCTTTGGAAAAAGTGCTCTATTTAGAAATAAATATTAATAAGTATGAGCCGATATGAGAAGTTCTAGGTTGAAAATAAAAATTGTGAATATGTATTTAGAAATGTGGTTTACAAAATTTAAACTGTATTAGTAAAAATTGTCTGTAATAAAAAGTTTTAAGAATGGTTTTAGATTTTCTTTTAGGTATGAGCCGCAGGAAAGTTATAATTTAGAGGGGTGTGTAAAATGGTAAGGGTGGTCCTGTTTTAAATCTGTTTACAGATTCGGATTCTACATAAAATTCTAGACTAACAAGATGTATTGCATGTATAAAAATTTATAAGAACGCTCAAAATCGCTACCAGGAAAAAAAAATCTTAAAATGGGGTAGCTCTCTGGGGATGGAGCTATCTAGAAAATTTAAAGAGATTTGGGTAGCTGAAAAATTCTAATATTAATTGATACCAAACAAGGTAGGTTTATCTCGTGGGTGGAAATGTGGAGAAAGATTTATCTCGCAGAGGGTATATTGTAACTTTGCAGGGCGTGGTTCGATTTCAAATCTGTTTACAGATTCGGGATGTGCGTAAAATTTTAGACTAAGAAGATGTATCGCATGACTAAAAAATGTTTAACGACGATCAAATCGCAACTGGTAAGAAATCTTAAAATTAGGGTAGCTCCTTGGGGATGGTGCAATCTAAAAATTCCTAGAAATTGGGTAGCTGAGAAAATTCTTATTAATTGATACCAAACAAGATAGGTTTATCTCGAAAGATGTAATGGATAGACGAAAAAAACTATTTGTTAGTTTTGCTTATAGAGCAAAGAGCAAAATTTAGAAGATCAGGACTTTAAAAGGGTATAACTTTGCAGGGCGTGGTCCGATTTTAAATCTGTTTGCAGATTCGAATTCTGCTAAAATTTTAAGCTAAAAATGTATCGCATGACTAAAAAAAATTTATAAGAACGCTCAAAAGTCGCAACAGGTAAGAAATCTTAAAATTGGGGTAGCTCCCTGGGGGATGGCGCAATCTAAAAAATTCTTAGAGATTCGGGTAGCTGAGAAAATTCTAATATTAATTGATACCAAACAATGTACATTTATCTCGTGGGTGGAAGTGTGGAAAAAGATTTATCTCGCGGGTGGAAAGAATGGGGGTGTGACGTAAGAAAAATGGTTGGGGGTGTCCGAGCAAGGCGGAGAGCAAGGCGGAGTCAGGAGGAGATTCATCTCCCGCATTTGCTCCTTATGGGAATTTACATGTAAATTGGTCCAGATGTGTGAGGAAATGTGGGATTCTGGAGGAAATGTGGTGCTATGTTCCCTGAAAATGGTCTACTAGCATAACAGAGCCCGAGACTACTTAGACAGACCGTTTCAGGAAAAATAAATTGGGAGGGGGGGGAGCAAATATGTGGTTTAAGAGATCACCTTATCTAAACCCCATGAACTTCTTTTTATGGGGATACATGAAAACTTTAGTTTACAACACCATTGTTGAAACTGAAGAAAAAGTAATAAGAAGAATTCAGGCCGCTGCAGCAATTATTCGGATTCATATAATTATTTTTACAAGGACATGTATGGAAATGTAGAAACGTTGTAGGCTCTGGTATCTAGTTGATAGTCAACAATTTGGAGGGTTGCTGTAGGGTTTAGTATTCCTTATATTGTTGTATTTTCATTTCTGTCGGTACTTTGTAATAAATACTAATAAATATTTGTACAGTTCTGTATAAAGTCAAATATTGCGAAAACTGTTGATTTTAGCATAATTGAAGTTTATGACTTTTTTGTATCATAAATAAACACAGATTTAAATAAAATAAGAGAAATAGTAATTTTTTTAGTGTCTTACAAAATAGGGGGTTCGAAAGCATCGCCACCACTTTTAGTGCGCCACTGGACAATGTATTCTAAGAACAGTTTTTGCTAAACTTTTAAGCCTTAAATAAAAAAACAAAGCAGTGTGCAAACTATGGCCAAAAGATTAATTTTCTCTCCAATTTTATTAAGCTGTATCTCATAAACCAAACACCTTAAGGGTTTATGTTCCTACCTCACTTTAATCATTTATCAAATGCTATCACCTATGAAGCTTTGTCGGACAAATATCGCAACACCCTGTATATAAAATTCTTCCTACATCAAAAATTTTTTTACAATAGTTATAAAATCGCGTTTAGAATCATCATTCAACCATTGCAAGTCCAATTTATCAACTACCATAATAATAGGACGCATTTTGCATGTAAACACGCAAGTACAACAAAATACTGTATTTAATACACACGCTTCATTCAAGATCAATGCCTAACAGATACAAATTTCAAGAACTTTTCACGTAAGTGAGTGTTAGAGGCACTGCATATATTTTTAGATCAAGAAATTTACCATAATCTTAAAATAACTACGACCGCATGACAACCTGTCTACATAGTCACCTGCCCACACAACCACCTGACTACATGATCACCTGAAAACATGTCCACCGGGCCTTGACGCGTTCCATTTCAACATGCCACTTGGCATGCAAAAACCACAATCCGGTATGCTGACACCAATATTCTCGACAACTTAAACTGTAATCCCGCAAATTATAACAAATACATAGACGCATTTCGGAAGTACAATTTCTTATTTTCCGACAGAAGTTATTTTATTTGGTAAAACACATTTTCCGCTATACAACAGTTTTTGATCCGCATTGTTATTTATTATTACTTCTTGCACCTTTATACCATGTTTTTTAATGTTCTAGATGTAGTGTATAATCGAGCACCGGGACAACGGATAAATATGATTCCCAGCTCTTTGCTAGTTGAACGTTACGCAGGTCATTTTGGTCTAGTGAAATATTTCAACAAAGGATCAAAATTTTTATAATACGTTATACGACTTTTTAATTCTCTAATGCTACACGTATGCATTCTATTTCTACCACAATCTTAATACTAACTTACATAGGAAAGGTGATATCTATACTCTATAGAGCAAGAGCCGAAGGATATCAAAGGCATATGAACAAATTCGAATAACACATCAATAAGATTGTAGTAACACAAATTAAAAAATATGCATCTATATATAAATTCGTCATAGTGCCTACATATTCCGCCAGGACCACCAGGCATGGCCGCCAGTGATGACCGCTAGGGAGCGATAGTTATTATGGAGCATTTACGAAAACAATCACATATTTCTCGTACAATTAAAAACAATTCTTTATACATTTTTATTAAAAACATTGATACAAGCTATATTACTTATATATTAATCGAAATTTTTTATGCATCATCGTTTATCTTCATCAAAAATCTTTTTACTATAGTTATAAAATCGCACTTAGAATTATCATTCGACCATTGCAAGCCCAATTTATCAACTGCCATAGTAATAAGACGATTTCTGCATGTAAACACGCAAGCACAATAAAATACTGTATCTAATACACACGCTATATACGAGTTCTATATTCGTGCCGATACATTTTCTGTAGCTCCTCCAACAAATTTTCTAAATAAAGCCTGTCTGTCCAGCCTTATACGACACACATGGAATATGTATACTGCTCGTTAATATTTTCCGACACTTCTGTCCAATAAACAGTTTACACCCACATGTTTTGACTTTTACGCCATGTCTAGCTAACACAAATTTTCGAGAACGTCACACGTAAACTATTAACAGTTCTACCTATCTATTTCTTAACAAGTGATTTACCATTGTGTGTTAATTTATCCTGTACTATTCACAAAATCGATGATTTTAACAATGTCAAAGAATGGTCTCGTCTTGTCTCCATAATGCTGTAACATTAACGTTATTCCTGAGTCTGTGGCACTAGCATAACTCTGACATAAATAAAATGAGTCAATTGCTTTATATCACTCAAACGTGAAAGACTGGACGATCTTACTTTGTTCGTTTACAGGTATATCAACAAACACCATAATTGAATCTTTTTCAGCATCCCCTGAACCAATTACATCATCGTAATTTTAAAACTCACGATAACTAATTTCATCTATTAAAAATTCAAATATACTCGGTAAAAATTCATATTTTGGTTGATATAAACTTTTAGAAAACGCATACACATTTTGAAGTCTATGTCCATTCTCATGTAAAATTAAAGATATTAAAGTATCGGTATTGTCACAACTTAACGGTCTAGCGAAGATCGATCCTACGTTAGCTGGGAACTGAGTCATGTTTACCAACTCCTTCAACATTAAAAGTAGAAAATTCATCATAGTTTTGTACTGGTATTGTAACTTGGTGCATCGTAGTCTTCATATTGGCTTTAACGTGTGCCTAATTACGATAGTTTGCGGTGATGGCTTAAAGTCACTTTTGGCATGTTGTATTTTTACTGATGGTGTAAATACTTGATTTACCTAGACGGACTCTACTTTTGCCTTTTCTAAAACTTCTTTGCTGTAGCCACTACTTTTTTTTATATAGTTGCGAACCATGCCAATTCCAGCGGGAACAATTTTACCTTACGGCGAAAATTCGCTCTATTCTGGTGAGGGGAAATTTTACCCTACGGGGCAACGTCCGGACTTAGCATGAAAAGATTTATAGGTTGCGTCGGCACTGACCGCCGACGCAGATCTATTATCATTTTTTTCTTTACATACTTTTTCCTTCTCATAAAGACAGGTTTAATAAGGAATCTACACTTATTGAACAAATAGCAAATTATAATAGGTTCTCTACTATTGCTATTACTAAGTTATTAAAAAAAAATAAAAATATAAGTAACATCTGTAAATTAACGACTTTACAATCAACTCCCATTTATAATAATGTTAAATACCATAAACTTCCTTTCCTTTGTGCAACTAAGGGCCTTAGTAAAATATTTAAATCGTTTAATTTCAAAACTGCTTTCAGTAATACAAACAAAATTAAAGATTTGCTAAAGAATCATGACGACAAATTGAAAATGTTGTATGAGATTAGCTGCTTGGAGTAGTGTTGTTTTCAAAAATATATTGGAGAGAGTAAGAGAAATGTCACAACAAGATCTAAAGAAGACATTTTTGACTTTGAATTTGGTAAATATGAAAGACCTCAAGTTGCCAACAGGTCATCCGGTTAAAATAGAAGATGTTTACCTTTTAAAAGAAATGCCAGTGTATTCTTTCTTAGAAGGATACCAATTTATTAAAATAATTAGACACAGAGAACCTTTCCTAAATGCTGATAAAAGACTCGTATTTTCATGGCGTTTACTTTCCTATTGGTTAAACAACCAATGAGAAAGCAAGTTTTACATTAGTTCCGCTTGAAAATTTCTAATTTTTGTACAAATTGAGTAACTTGTAGTCTTGGGGTCGTAATTTACTTAGTCTTGTAGATATCACTAGCCCATGTGAGGAGGAGAATATCCCCAAAAGCCTTCAAAGCAACATTGGTAAATTGTAAAGGTTCACGTAAGCCTACGTGGGCAGGAGAATATTCTTAGAAGTGTTCCGGAACAACTTTATTTGATTATTCCATTGAATTCTTCTACTGATCACCACATAGTTGTCAAAATACGTGTTTAGCTTCTTAAATATTTTTTATGCTTATTAAGGGATTGTAATTATAGTTTATTTGATTTGTACCACAGTGTTATCTTTCTTCATTTCATTTAAACTTTATCGAGTATTCCAAGAGCAAATTTACACCATCAGGTGTGCTTTCTAAATTTTATGGTTACAAGTAGTATCTGTTATGACCTTGCAGTGGCGTGGATGTAATACAGGCAAAAAGGCATTGCCTACCCCAGTAAAGTATAAACTTATATGTATATTTGTTACGTGCCACCGCTAAAGGTGTAGTCGTTTGCACAGTACTTTATTCAAGTATCTATTTGTATAGATTTTGCTCTTTATATTCAAGTGCGATCTCGTATACGATACGTTACTATAAAGATTGTGTACTTAAACAAGTTATTCAGATCAGCTTCTCCGCGAATTTTAAAGTTTGTTCAATTCGATTGTGGTCCGTATCTTGTTTAATAAAAGCCTGTGTTAATATACTTTGTATTGGTTTACTTACGTTACATGATTGCATTCAGCTTTTCAAAATGTTGACTGGCTTTATCAATTGATAAAGACTGGCTGTGAATCCTACACACACCTGTTTTGAAAACGTGTTAAATTAGACTTTACTTGTGATGAAAAGACATTCTCATTCTTTTGCTAAAAATAACGAACAATATTCATGTTTCTACCAAAGCAAATTTCTTGTTCGTCACGATCTTACTATAAATGCCTTATGTCGGATTTGCACATGGTGAAGTTGACACTGTAAGTGTCTTTAGAGCGATAATCTTCTCACGTGGTAGGCTAATTTGCAGTTTTAAATTGTAAATTTATTTGTGCATTCCTTAATTCCTTCATATTTGCTCTTCAGCTTCTTCCGTGAGCTAGTTACATATCCCCCAAATCAACTGTATGTATAATTAAATGGAATTATTGAACCTTAAGTTAACTTGCAACATTGTATAATGCAAGGATAGATAATAAAAGGTTAATAGATGTCAGACAAAAAACATGAGAACGGATGTGAATACATTGTATTCCACACGCAACGTGAGACTGCAGGTGCAGGTTACAGTAGGTTATAAAATCGCAATTATTAGAATTAAGATTGCTACTTTATATTGTATAAATGAATAAAAAAATAATCAAACATGAGCTCCGCAGATCCCACAAGCAATGTGAGGGGCAGGGACAACATAAATACTCTGGAGAGCCCAAGGAGGTTAGTCAGTTTTGAGCCTCACAACTTTAGCATTGTTGGTTGTTCAGGCTACTCGCCCTAATTTAGTTCATTTAATAGTAATTTCAAGTTAGAATATTTTTGATACAGTACTTGTAAATTAAATTCTAATTGTAATTCAGTTTAAATAAATTTGTTAGAAGAGTTTCGAGAAGAAGACTTTTTAAAAAAGCAGCTCCCAAAGGCCAAAACCTAACTGGAGTAATGCATGAGATACCGTAACGATGTTTCACCACAGTATAGATGGTTGATATTCACTGGGTCCAGTTGTTCGTTTTATGGATGCGTGCAGCGAAGCCACGTTATAAGTGCATCTGACGAGCCCTACCCATGTTACCGCTGTTATTTTAACATTGTAATCTACGCGACAGGCTTCTGCCTATTTATAGTCACTTCAGAGAGAATTTATTTATCTTGCTACCTCATAAGTTAAAAGGTAAATATAATTTACCCTACTCGAAGGAAATCGTCTTATCGCACGATGCCACAAAACGAGTAGCCTATCTGGGATTGGTCCACAAATTTTAGTGTGTGGTTACTGTATTTGAACAAATTTAATACCGTTCACTCTATTGATACTTGCCAAGGCTGCGGTTATCTTCTTGGTTCAACTTTCCATTAGTACTGGTAAAATATTACCAATAGCGACTTTATATTCTATATAAATCTTTTATGTGTTTATTCTAATCCAATATGTACATAGTTAGTATTAGTTTTAACTTTAAATTACGGTCCTTTGGCGCATGGGGGAACGTTTTCCTTTGGTGACCAAAAAAATTGCCATATATTTGGATTACTTTAATTGCACTATTTTCCTGTGACATTATATATATTAATGGAGTTGTTATTTTTTTTTATTACCCGACTGAGTAGTAGGAGTACTATCCTACATGATTATTATGTTGTTTTACTATTTATTTTATTTCAGATATTTATCACAATACAACTTTTCTTACAGTCGCGCTTCGGAGGATTTTGCTCGTTTCCTTTAACCCATCTTTACTCTCCCACAGAGCACGGAACCTGTTGTTTCTGTCGATTGTATTAGGATTTACCTAACATATTTCTTTATTTTAATAATAAATTATTAAATTTGATTTAGATACATTTACGAGTAGTTTATACTAACTATAATACTTCTATTCTCAAATTGCTTTATTACAAATAATAACTGAATACATAAGATATCATGAATGATGCAACATGTAGGTATTTAATAAGAAATCTGTGAAGACTGAAACAGATGACTCGTTGCATTCCTATGGGCGTTCATAAACAGTGCTTTTGGTGGGAAACGGAGCGAAAATCTTGGTCGCGCATTATCGTCTACCATCGATCATGATAGTTGCAGACTGGTAGCGACTTGACTAGTCCCAATGCGTTCGCGGTGTCTTCTTTGTTTTATATTTATTTTATTAAAAATACAATATCATATTCGTAATAAGAGTAATGTATTCTTCTGTGACATGTGTTTGTGAGTGTAACGCAAATGTAAATTGCATTCAGAGACAAAAGACGAATTTGTTTAACACTAAAACGCATAATAAAAAAAAAACTACAACAACAAGAAAGAACAGTTTTAAATATTTTAACTATGTTTTATAATAACTATAAGTGACTTTGCGGTTATGTGATTGAGAATAAAATGTATTGTTGGCCGTGTCTATTATTTTCGAAAAACAAAACTGTTTGGTGTAAGTCCGGTTATACAGATTTAAACAACTTTTCGAATCTTCCAAAAACATGATCAATCAACGAGTATTTTAAATTCTGCCCTTGCTTTGCACAGTTTTGGTAAATCTTGAATAGATGTTGGCATTTCTCATCAGTTTGGAGAAGAAATTGAAAGATATAATACAAAAGTAGATCGGAATCGAAGCATAATGCGTAAGTTTATTGACACTAGGTGTTATTTAGCTAACAGCAGTTGCTGTTTCGTGGATATGTAGAATCACCCGAATCGTCAAATCGTGGGAATTTCATTAAATGTGTTAAACTACTTGCTAAACTAATAATGGCATTTTAGAAGACCATTTACAATTAGTAAATCAAAATGACATCAGAACCGTATTTAGTGGATTATCAAACAGAATACAAAGCGATCTTATTTCTAGTATAGCTGCTGTAATTATAAAGAAAATTCATTCTGAAATAGAACTAAGGGATTTTGTTGCTATAAGATCAATTAATCTCCAGACCTCAGCGGGAGAAACAACTTTGCGTTATTTTAAGGTATTTTAATGCATGTAGTGATATTGTCGACCGCTTCCTGGGGTTTTGCCCAAACTTATGACGAGCTGCTGTTTTATTGTCAGAGAAAATAGTGTCATGATTCGTTGTATGTTTGATGCAATGCCCATATTTTGAACTTACTTTTATCAAAATCTAGCGAAAAAATTATGGAAACGAAACATTTTTTTTAACTGTAGAAAACTTAGCAACATTTTTTCATACTAGGACAAAGCGCTCGGACTTCTATAATTAATTTGCTCAAAAAAATTACCATGTATTGTACAAGCTAGCTGGTTATAATTCTATATTTCTATAATTCTATAACTAGTTATAATTCGAGAACCAATAGTGTAGTTTTTGGTGAACACAAAAATTTAATTGAACTTTTCACTGAAATTAAGGAAAATCTGATCAATTGGGATGCCAAAACGTTTTCCGCAGCTATAATGTATAAATTTATTTTAAGCGACTTCGAAAATAATTATTTTTTAGTAATATTTAACAGAATTTCTATAAAAACGAATTTGCTTTTTAAGTTCATACATTCAAAAGTTGTAGATACTGGGTACCGTTTTAAAAAAATTGAAGAGTTTGAACTCTTTATCAAAATGTTCTATAATGAAAGTGATATAATAGACGAAAAACTTTTACTTTTTGCAGAGAACCAAGAAAAAGATGAAGCGTAAGTGACATAAAACTATACTACAAGCGCATCTTTCGCGAAATAGTGGAAAATATAGAAAGTGACATTTCTAATCGCTATTCAGCAATTAGTCAACTACATTTCTTTCGTCTTTTGGATCACAGTTCTTATTCTACGTACAACTCTAAATTTTCAGAAAAGTTCTTTTCAGAATTACAGACAAGGTACAGTGAAAGATTAAACTTCGATCGGCTTAAAAACGACTTGATTTGTTTCTACTCTTCATCTGAATTTGCTGGTTTTAGTTTATATGAAATCGTCCGATTCTGCGAAAAAAACAATATATGCGATGTATTTGCCTAACTAATGGCAATGGCCAAATTGATTGTAACAATTCCGGCTAGTAGTGCATCTGTGGAACGATCGTTTTCTGATGTGAAACAGATTTGTACTTACTTGCGTAATACTCGAGGACAAGAGAAGTTGAATAACTTAGCCATTATTTCTATTGAAAGGGACCTATAATGCAAGAATCTAAACAAACTTCCAGTTTCCTTGACGATGTATTAAGTGAATTTTTAAAAAGATATAGTAAGAACTACGAAAAAAGTCCTCTCTGTCATAGGTGTCTAACTCGATTCAAAACATACTGTTATGAGCTACTATTAGGCAACCCGTCAAACACACAAGCGCTGTAAGCAATGTATATACTACAGAAGCTTAGAACTTTCTAGCATATACCGAAGTATGAGTCATCTATTTAATTATAGGGTATATATAATATCGGCAATTAATGTTGCAGTTAGTCTATATCAGAATGTCGTATATAAATCATCTCGTATATAGTTAGTTGTTCGTTACGTTATGAGTCTTTTAGTGTGTTATGTGAATGTGTATATTGTATCACCAGCTTGTAAAATACATACATAGACAAAAGTGTAATAAATAAATAGTAGTGTTAGTGTTGTTAATAGACCTATGGTTAAGAATTTAGTTTAAGAAGACATTAGTGCTTGTAAATTCATTAGTGTAATAGTGCTTCATTGTTAATTGGACTGAAAACATCTATAAATAAGGCATATACTGTTAATTAAACGTGTGAACAGTGTGTAATAAAGACTTTTGTTATTACTTGTTTTAAATTGGTGAACCGCGTTAACAGTAGCCCTCTACAATACGTTTAAGATTATTTAAAAGTTTAACTAATATATATAATAAAGATAGTAATACGATTTGTACGTGTTTTAAGTACAGACATATGTGAATACGGTCATCTGGGAAAACGACAGAGAAAAGTATATGTCTGTATGTTTTGAACTTTATATACTTAACAGGCTATCCTTTGGTAATTTGAACTAGATGCTACATTGACTTAAAATTTTCAATTTAGTTCGTACGAATACAAGTGATGACGCAGACGATTTCTTTCATGGATTCAACTATACTGCCGAATTGATTTAATTTACAAAAAATAGTGCTTTAGTGATGCATATAGCCAGTGGTATCATATGTATATACAAGTTAAACACACTTTTGGTACTTTAATTGCAGAACTTATGTACACCTAAAGTAAGCTTTGTGTTTTTAAATTTTTTGCCTACTCTGCATTAACAATCACTATACCCCACTGTGACTTTGCCAACACGGTAATTGTAGCATTAATTGTAATTCCACTACCTGTGCTATTTTGCTCTTTCCTACGTCTTCGATCCCGCCTATACAAAAGGCCATCACTCAGCAACCCTTACGGTATGTAAAACCCACAAAATAATCGGCATAAAAAAAATAAATCAGCAAAATTTAATAAGTATATGACCAATTTGTAGTACATTAAATTGCATAACCTTTTATAACACTACAAAAAGCATCGCTTTTTTAAAACCCTAGATATATGATATAAGCTAGTAAAAGAATTTTATTTGGAATAAAACTTTGAAAAATTATTATGTGTGTCTTCTATGGATAATTATGAATGACTTAAAATTTTTCTAATTCTAGTAAATAAAATTACATTGCACTAAATCTAAAATAATTTAATCCAGTCGAATCATATTTTCGCCTAGATAAGTAGTAATGAAATAATGCTTTAAAATTCTGTCAATACGCGATTTCCAAATGAAAAATAATTTTAATTCTAATACTTTTTAAGGATTGTTACAATTTGTAAAATTTTGAGCGTTCTACTCGTTCTACTTTTTTGTTGTACTGTTTTTTAAATTTAAACTCTTGTAATTTGTATAGTACTAATCTGATATCCGTAAAGTTAAAAAATTGATATAGTTCCATTCTTTTTAGATAATTCTATAAAATACTACATAATTCATACCTAAGTTACATAAGTTAGTTTTAAATAATATTATTCAGAAAAAGCTAAACCTGTTTGTCTGCAATTTTATGATATTTATAAATCGCATATAGGTGCAGGTTCGTGTACTCGTTTATCCTACCTGACAGCATTTATTAATAAGAAATAGAAACGTGTTCATTAGAATCTGAATTTATAGTTTTTATTTACTTTTTATTCGATTAAAGTTAGTGTAGTTTAGTGAAAAGTGTTTAATGTAAACGTTAGCAATATTAAAAGGTAGTATAATAGTATGGCATGCTTTTCTTTATTTGAAAATGCATCTGAAAATTGTTATTAACAATTTTAATTTATTTTCCAGTTTTAAAATTTAATACAATTTTTTATAAACACACATACATAGTCAATGTGCAAATTTATTTAAAGGTATATCTTTTTAGAAACAGCCTCCAAGGCAATTTCAGTAAAATAAGATTTATCACAGCTTCGAAGTATTCAACATACGTGGTCAAATAATGACCACCTGTAGTAAACAAATAACCATTTTCACTTTGTTGCCGAAACTTATTTACAGTTCAACGCAGCAGTTATTTAAAAAACAAGTTGTCCCTGTTAGTTTTTCACTCTCTATCGGGCTGTAAAAAGGTTGTTAGGTGGCTTGGAAGAGTGCGGTTAGTTGCAAACGTCAGCTTGGTCTAGGGAAATCTAGTCAACATGCACCGTTACACGAGAGAACAACGTGATTTTTGTGTGCGCTAGTTCCACCAAAACAACAATTCGTGCTTCTTGGTTCGATGTTTGTTTAGATGGCTGTTGGATATTGCTCTAATAATTTTAACTACTTTAAATTATGTATGTTTTCATACTGGCCTCGCCATCTAGTGTAAGTTTCTGGTTACCAACCACCCTCTTTAATTTTATGATGCGCTCTCGACAGTTCATACACAGACGCTTTACTGTAAGCAGCAAAATGTAGCGCTGTTCAATTTCTTTACAATTATTAAAATGTACAACCCTTTGTAAATAGTTTCAAGTTTTTAATTATTAATATACCCTCAAAGTTCCGCGTATTTAATTATATTTCAGAAACCAGCTACAAATTTTATTTGGTACGGTAAATAATTATTATGAAGGAGAAATAATCAGTCAAGAATTCGTTTTTCCACACCACGGTATCCTAAAAAAGGATAGTCTTACTACAAAATTGCGAGTCGTTTTCAATGGTTCACAAGAAACCACTTCTGGTTATTCTTTGAACAATATTCAAATGGTTGGTCCCACTATCCAGCAAGATTTGTTTTTCCATATTGATACGTTTTCGCAAGCATACTTTTGCTATTGCTGGTGATGTTGAGAAGATGTACAGACAGTTTCAGGTGGAGCCTGACTAAAGGTCTCTGCAAAGGATTTTGTGGCGATTCTCTTCTGCAGATCCACTTCTCGCATATAACTTAAATACAGTTACTTATGGTACTGCTTCTGAATCCTTTCTTGCTGTTGGTAGTCTTACACAGCTGAGTTACGATCGTGCAGCTTCATTTCCGAATATCTCTAAGGTAATTAGAAAAGATTTCTATGTTGATGACTTATTAAGAGATGCTAGCACGCTTGAACGTGCTCGCACCCTGAGCTCTCAGTTAAATAAAGTTCTAACTTCAGGTTGTTTCATGTTGCGGAAATAGATTTCGAATGCTCCACATGTTTTGGAAGGAATTCCAGGCTCAGATATACATCCTGGTGTTCTCAAGCTAGGAGATCACCAACTTTAGGTTTGATTTGGTCATTTCAATCTGATCAGTTCATGTTCACAATTTCCAATACTTTTACACAAAAGGCTACTAAGCGTAGCATGCTTTCAGAGATTTCCCAAATCTTTGATCCTCTGGGTTTCCTTGGTCCATGCACCTTGGGAGCAAAAATTCTCATTCAGCAACTGTGGCTGGAAAAACTAGATTGGGACGACCCTGTTCCCGATAACTTAAATAAAAAATAGCTTTCATATCGTAGCGAATTAGTCAGCTTAAATGACTTGAAGGTTCCAAGATATGTTGTGTGTAAACAACACACGGAGATTGAGTTTCACGGTTTCTGTGATGCGTCCATGCAAGGGTATGGTGCATGCATTTTTCTACGTTCAAAGGACAGAGAAGGTTTATACGACGTTAAGCTTCTATGCTCCAAATCTAAGGTTTCACCTCTGAAACCGCCAACAATTCCTAAGTTAGAACTCTGTGGGGCTGTTTTCTTAGCAAAACTTTTAAAGCAAGTTCTAAAAGCATTAGACTTGCCAGTTACACGTTCTTATTTTTGGTCTGATTCAACCATTGTCTTGGGATGGTTGAAAACCGATCCAAGGCTGTTAAAAACCTTCGTATGCAAAATGGTTTCTGATGTGCAGCAGATCATGCAACTCGGTACTTGGCTTCATGTGCCAACCAAATGCAATCCTGCAGATTTGCTTTCAAGAGGCATCAGTCCTCAGGCATTAAAAGATTCAAACCTTCGGTGGAACGGTCCCTCGTGGCTTCATGAAGATGAGTCTTTATGGCCCCATTTGAATTGCTCAATTGTTGACCTCCCTGAAACAAAAGGACAGTCGTTCTGTAATCTGGTCAACTCACCTGAACCATTTTTATTCAATCGCTTTCAAAGCTTGTCTAAGTCAGTGCGAAGCACTGCTTACTGTTTTCGCTTTCATAACAATTGTTTGAGGTCCAAAGCAAGTCGCTGCTTCGGTCCTTTATCGTCTATTGAGTTTAATGAATCACTCCTTGTTCTTATAAAGCTTTCGCAGCAGTAATCCTTTTCTGCTGAGCTAAAAAATATTACTTCAAGGTACATCTTTAAAATCCTCAAAGTTGCTACCTCTTAATCCATTTCTTGATTTCAAGGGCATGATGAGAGTTGGCGGAAAACTCCTAAACTCTCAATTTTCATATAATAAAAAATTTCCGTTAATAATTTCGGTTATCCGATTGCAAAACTTCTTGTTCATAACGAGCACATACAGCTTTTGCATGCTGGACCACAGATGCTGATTTCCTGTCTTAGGGACAGGTATTGGATCACTTCTTGTAGAAATCTTGCCAAGCAAGTAGTTCATCAGTGCCTGCGATGCTTTCGGTTTTCTCTAAGATTTGCTGAGCCAATAATGGGTAACCTACTCTCTTATCGTGTTCAACCATCTCCTCCATTTCATGTGACCGGGGTAGACTATGGCGTCCCTTTCATAATTAAAGACCGCAAGGGTCGAGGTTGTGAAACCACTAAATCTTATTTGTGTTTATTCATTTGTTTTGCTACAAAAGCGGTGTATCTAGAGTTGGTCACCGACTTGAGTACAGAAACATTTTTGATGGCTTTTCGACGGTTTGTTGCTCGACGAGGCAAACCTTTACATGTTTACTCCGACAACGGTACCAACTTTGTTGGCGCGACTTCGTAACTAAAAGAACTGGGTGAATTTTTAAAACAGCAGGAAGTTTGTATACCTCATTCTATGACTAAGGAGGGAACAAATTGGCATTTTATTCCGGCATATAGCCCCCACTTTGGCGGGCTTTGGGAGGCAGGTATCAAGTCCTCCAAATTTCATTTGCGACGAGTTGTTGGCAATGCTTTGCTGATATACGTAGAAATGAGCACTTTGTTATCTCAGGTAGAAGCCACCCTTAATTCTCGTCCTATCTCACCTTTATCCTCAGATCCCTCTGATGTCTTACCATTGACGCCTGCCCACTTTCTCATTGGTCGTCCGTCAACTGCACTGCCGGATCCAGATTTAACTTAATCTTCCGAATGCCGGCTATCAACATTTTAAAGGGTACACAAATTCAATCAACATCTATGAAAAAGATGGAGCAAAGCATATTTATCAGAGCTTCAACAACGAGTTAAGTAGCGCGAAACTTCTTCTCAACTTGCAGTGGACACCCTAGTTCTCATCAAAGATGACCATGCTCAACCGATGCAGTGGAAGCTCGGCAGAGTGGTTCAGCTATTTCCTGGTGCTGACGGTATTTCTCATGTTGCCTCAATCAAGACTTCAAACGGAATCGTAAAACGCTCCTTTGCAAAATTGTGCACCTTCCCCACAGTGCGCGAGTGACTATGAAGGAAAATCATTGTGTGTAATATAGTTCTTAATTGTGCTTAGATTAAGTATTTGTTTGTGTTAGCTTTTATTGCTAATAATGATCTGTATTGTTCCCTTAGTTCTAAGATTTAATGTTTGTCTTTTTTTTGAAAGCTATCTCTTTCAAGGCGGGCGGTATGTTGGATATTGCTCTAATAATTTTAACTACTTTAAATTATGTTTGTTTTCATACTGGCCTCGCCATCTAGCGTAAGTTTCTGGTTACCAACCACCCTCTTTAATTTTATGATGCGCTCTCGGTAGTTCATACCCAGACGCTTTACTGTAAGCAGCAAAATGTAGCGCTCTTCAATTTCTTTACAATTATTAAAATGTACAACCCTTTGTAAATAGTTTCAAGTTTTTAATTATTAATATACCCTCAAAGTGCCGCGTGTTTAATTATATTTCAGAAACCAGCTACAAATTTTATTTGGTACAGTCCCCAAATAATTATCATAAAGGAGAAATAATCAGTCAAGAATTGGTTCTAAAATAGGCTTTATTCACCTTCCCAACAATGGCATTACAATTTACACGACATTCAACAATGACCAAGCATTAATATTATTAAGACATTAGTTCGTAAGCTTGAAGAAACGGGTTTAACTACAAATAAACGCGCAATCAACCATGTAAGAACAGTAAGAAACTCTGACAACAATTGAAATGGTGAGAGCGCCTGTGCGGCAAGAACCAAACTTGGTGGTGCGCAAGCGTGCATCTGCGTTAAATGTAACAAGAACCTCATTGCATCGAATTCTCCAGAAAGATTTAGGAATGCATGCCCCATAAAATCTAAATTGTGCCGGAGTTAAAGCAGACGGATTACGCCGAAATTGTTATTCACCAACAAAATGTTGAATGGGTTTCAATCGTTCGACATTTTGTTTTCGGATGAAGCACATTTCCATTTTAATGGCTTTGTCAATAAGCATAATTGTCGGTACTGGTGTGAAACGAACCCGAGAACGAAACATCAAAGGTATTTGAATAGCCCAAAGGTCACAGTTTGGGCCGCCGTTCCATCATCGGGAATTATCGGACCGTTTTTTTTAAGATGATCGCAGCAACGCTATGGCTGTGAATTCCTAACGTTATGTCGATATTGTACGTAATTTTCTAAAACGTGCTCTTCAAGAATTTGATCGAAAAACCTGATTTCAACAAGACGGAACCACAAGTCCCACTTCAAGTCGGTCTTTACCTGTTGTGCAGGCGCTTTTTCCTAGAAAACTGATTTTTCGAAGAAAAAACACCAATTAGCCTACCCAAAGTCCAGATTTAAGGATTATGGGGATATCTCAAGAGTCGGGTGTTTCGCAACCGCCTTGTCACTATGGAGGAATTGAAGGACAATATTTAGGGAGAAATGGCAGCCAGACCTGAACAAACTTTACTGAGCGTGATGGCTAATTTTAGAGCCCGAATTCAAGAGTGCCAGGAGAGAAATGGCACCATTTGGGCGTTTTTAAAAAATAAATTCCCAAAGTTTTGTTTTCAACTCGATAAAGAATTTGTCAAAATCGATCAATTAGTTTTTTAATTTGAATTCAAAAAGTGAAAACTAAAAGGAACACCCTGTGTCTTTCTACATTTTCTCAGAAAGAATTGAGTAATCTCGAAGTAGGACAACCTATAACGTGAACCTTAAAATTTCCGTCTTAGAACACCCTTACTATAAAATCATATAAGCATACTCAACTCAGTTTGTTTATCGAACTTTGTCTTGTGCAAATAACAACAATTAAACCTATTGTAAGGGCAATAAAGCTACTTAGAATTCCACATAAAACATCAAATTGAAATTTATAGGGCACATTGGGAAATATGTATTTTTTTATAATGCATCGGCTGCCTTATTCATTCACGTGTCAGATACCCTACTACTTGCTTGACCCGGTGGATGACTCTAACGATCGCTTCCGACATTGCACTTTCAATAACATATACTTTATTTGTATCACTTCATAAAACCGTTTTTTACATGTAAATATCTGTACGAAAATCTAAAGTGCATTTTTGGGTGATGCAGAGCTAGTCACCCTTGCACTACGTCGCCGCTACGCATCACGCATTGCTTGTCTATTTCATATGGTTACAAGACTAGGTGACGTATATACTGTCTTCTACTTAACGCTCTTAACCCTTTCACTTAAACTTTCAAACCCTGGCTTAGATAATTCAAAATTCTAACAATATAGCTTAACAGTCGAATGCCAGCGATAGAAGATTTAACTAAGTCCAATATATCTTAAAGCGTATTGTCAACCTCCAACGGTATGAGTACCGTGTTTTAATGCTACGTGCTCCAGACTTGCTTCTCAAGCGAGTATACTTGCGGATTTGGGAAATACACTTTACCATCCTCCAAGACAGTGTTTTTTAAACTTTTTGGTGTGGGGATTCCATAGAATTTACAGAAAATTTTTGGGACTCCATAATTATTGAAGGATAGGTGATATTTTATGAGGCCAACATGATGAGCAAACGTGCAAACTATAGGAATTTTGCATACAAACATAAACAGATGTCAACGTTAAATTTCAAATTACAATAGCACTATATTTAAATTTTTGTAACATTTTAAGGCAAGGATTAAACAAAATGCTATGCAATATTCGTGAAGAAACCAACTCCCACAATTGTGTGTCTTTGCACATCGGCTACGTCTCGTGCGCAAATCCGACACGCGCGTGAGTGAAAATGTTAGTTTACTCACTTGTACTGTAATATACTGTTGTAGTTTTGGTTCAGTAACTCTAATTTTTAAGTTTAAGATACAGAACAATGTAAAAAGTTTAAATAAGTAACAAACTTAAAAATATAATACAATAATAAAAATAAATTCAATTGCTTGAGTAAATTTAAACATTATCTATAGCTTGTCCATTAAGTGTAGCCACTTGGAAGGACATTACTAGGAAAGCCCAATAACTTTGCTTATGTGAGTATTAAGTACTAATGGGAAGGGTGTATCTGTTTATTTTTAACTATATTATCAAATCTGGCCAAGGTAGTCGACTCCGCAGGTTGAAGCACTTCTTCAATTTCTTTAGATTTGATTGACACTTTGATTTTGTGATGATGAAAGAGGAAAATGTAGTCCTGCACAAATATTTTGTAGAAAAAAGTAAAAAAATGTTCATGGCAATTTCAGAAATCGTTGAAAATTCTTTGCGACTCCGTTGTCACTTGCACTATTCTTAACGCACTTGTTTACTATTTTTAGTCGTGTTTCAATAACACACTGCAAATCCGAACTACCGCTTTGCCGTCGCTTTATAAACTAAACTTAACAATGCTCGCAGAGCTTTTGGGACTCGACTAAAAACAGGTTCCTACCCTATACTACACATCTTGTGCTAATATTATCTCATACTGCTAAACAAGAATGGTTATACCTATTGCTGAAAAGACTAATATACACTACAGCTACTATAGCACGCACAATATGCATATACATTTTTTTAAACAGTGTAATTTCTATTATAAGAGAATGTCAACCTGAAACAATATAATTATATCTGTATGGCAAATAAAATAAGGAAAACTTTATATACACAGTCATAAAGATATATTGCATTTAAACCAAAAAACTTATGTTTAATAACATGCATTTGGAATTTGTTTATTAAATATTAAATATATTATATTTGAAGCAAGACCTAATAAAACTATTTCATACAATGTAAGTACACATGGTGTGTGATTTATTTCCACAATTGTAAACTAATATTATTCAATCCCAAATCCAAATTGTTCACAAATTACTAAGTTACACGAACAGCGTCACAAATATTTATTTTATACAAAATTATAATTATTAATCTACATGATCAAATAAACAAAGTATTAATTAGACAAAGTCCACCCCTTGACATACTGCTAGTAAATATCATATAGCATTAAATTCAAGGACAAATCCTTGATGGGATATTTAAACTTTTGAATTACAAACCTCATTATCCAATTAACAAATTTCTAGAATCAGGCTTTTATAATAAATTTTAAAATATTAGGTTTTCTAATGCCTTCATTAAAATAAACCTTTGGTATTTAATTTATCCTTTTTACAGCAAATGTTAAATACTTTTCTTATTTAATAATAATATTCAAAATAAATAAACTGCAGCAATCAATAAATTAAAACATGAAGTTGCTCTTACTAAATTTTTGAGAAAGATTTTCATACATAATTCTTTAATAAATCAAATTATAATTTAAAAGCACCAAATTCTTCTCACCATGGTATTCAGAAAACGTTCGATTTTAATAAATTTGTTCAATTTTTCAAAAACATTAACTTCTAAAAATTCAAATTTTTACAAAAGTGTTTTTTAGAATACCCGACTAAAGCTGTCTGTCTAAATTTAGAACGCGGTTGTTACGTTGTTCTATATTATTTCACATATTTTTGTAGGATATGTATTCTTTAAAACTATAATCCTTTTATATAATTAGGGGAATCATTAAAATTAATACAGAAGATGAATAGAGCAGAAATCCGAGTGATTTTCTTGAATTTTTCTTATATTACGTTTTTAGAACAAATTGATCTCACGTCTATAATCAACACCCTTTGTTGCAATTAAAGCCATGTACCTCTTAAAAACACACTCTAAACTACGCCATCGTTAAACTAGAAACAGTTTGTCATAAAAATTATGGCAAATACGCTATTATTTCTTTATAATGATGATATCTAGTTTTTATGCCAGACGTTGACTTAAATTCCTTAAAAAATAAAGTTCTTTATGATATTTTTAATACACCTGCATCTTGCAATTCCCATATGTACCAATTAAAATTGTATTTTGAAATTCTCATCAGAATTTATTTTAGAAATAATAGATAAATCCACATTATTGAGCGTTTGTTTCGCATCTTTTAGATAACCTGCGTTGATAAACAAGTTGGTACCTGAATCAAAATAACTTTCTTATGGTATTTTTATCTCTCATTTATGAACTGGGAATTTTTTGAAATTAATATTTGTATAATACAAAAATATTTACAAAGATTGTTCTCAATTTGAGTATTGCAGTCACTCATAACTCAATCGTTCAAATTGTCACAATTGGCAATGACTACGGGATGGTATAATTACGCTTTTATGTGTCTTTTGAATTGTTTTCCATAATATTACTTCAAATAAAAGGTTAAAAACCTTAATATTGGAAACTTAATTGCTATTTTTCAAACCTATTTTTACCTATAAGTATTAGTAAGAGGTTGCTGGAAATGCTAAAAATATTTTGTAACGCGTTCGTGTCAATTTAAATACCAACAAGAAAGAGGATCTGAATATTGGTTGGAGCTGGACAGAATAAATTTGAACACACACTGTATAATGGAATTTTACGAGTAAAGAACGCTAATCTAGCATGTTTCCTAAAAAAATGATTTCAATTAGAGCAATTACTTATAACCAATAGCAATAAAATAAAACCTTTTTTATAAAATATAATGGAACAATTATTTGAAAAGTCCTTGGAATATCCATTAAGTTAGGACAGACGCAAACTGTGCGTTTCCCATGTAAAGATGATTAGAATACACTTATGTTGCCCGTCCCTGCGATGAAAGCCGTGCAAGAACACCATAACTGCGATAGTAAAACAGATCACAAACGAAGTGCGTGACCTATAGAATATTACTGGGATATCAACCTGTTACTCAGCATAAATTAAATATGCTACTTTGAAAGAACGGAATTTGTTTGCGGTTGACACAGATTACACGAAGAAGAAAAAGAAGTGTTATATAACGACTAAACCCGACTGAACGAAAATGAAGTGAAGTGACGTTCACAAATAGCAAAGTAACCCTAGGTCACTCGCGTAGGAGGGTAAGTTTGCGGCTGGCGTGAAATTTTTAATCTTTGCTGGATGATTAAGTTCAAAAAGTTGCAAGCGCGTGTGCTGTGGAATTTACATCGCATTAATCGAGAAAATAGAATATAATAATTCACAGAAAAGGTGATGATTGATTCACTCTACAAATAGGTCTTGGATTGTATGTTAATAGAATACTGTGACCTAACGAGCTAGAAAAGTAGAAATTGAACCATTTGTGTTCCTGAACTTCTTTATATATCTTTGTTAAAAATGGGTTGTAAAATAAACTGTGAGTACCAAACTTTTGCTAAATGATTTAGAAATGTGTACATGTTAATTTGAGATATGAGTTATAAATTGCTTGTGTTTATTTATAGGAAACTGGCATTGCTACTTTGTTGGACTAATGAATAATGACGGGCTGAGTTGCCTGGAACTATGACATTGTTTATTTTTAAGTATGGGTTTGGTAATATAGAATAAGAGAATTAGAATACTTTTGAATGACTAATCAATATGTGCTTATTAAATTTTAATGTATGTATATATAGTGTTTAGTGTCGGATAAGAAGTGCATACAAGATTTGTATTTTTAAGAGACTATTGAATGTGGACATAAAAAACTTGTTTTGAACTAGGTTTCTGTTTATTGTTAAGTATGACATTTACAAAAATGGGCTTCAGAATGTTAGCTATTAATATTTGGAGACGGGATCATTTGGTATGATAATAACATGCATTTATTTATTTCCTTTTAAGAGTTTTTAACAATACTTGGCCAGCTCGATGTTAAAAAATTAAGTTTTCTTCTTCCTAAGGAAAGTGTATTTGGATCAATATTGCAATCATTTGATGTTAATGAAGGTTAACTTTAAGTTGAATACGCCGTTTCGTTTATAAAATAGGTAAAAGTAATCAAATTTGTGAAAAGATATCCAGCCACCCCAGTGAATAAAATTGTAGTAGCAGATATTGAGGTCCCCAGGGTTTTAAAAGTCTTTCATTATAAGTTTTTTTGATGTGATCGAATTTAATGAGCTTTTTAAACTTCTGTATGAAGGTGTAAAATATTAATTCGGAAACCAAAGATGAACGAGACCTATTCGGAATAACCATCTTCTGTGTAGGGAGAATATCGTAAGGGCATATGCAGGAGCTGATGGTTGGGCCCCCAACAAATTGACAGATTAAATCTTACAAGGTAAATGTCCATTGTAGCGTAGTTTTTGTAATTCAACTACTCCAATTTATATTGTTGCTTTCTTTGCGATAGGAACCCATTTCTGCATCACTATAGTTAGCTGGTTTGGCGGCTTCGTGGCGTAGTTAGTATGGGTGTGACTACTATGCCCAACGTCCCGGGTTCGAATCACGACACGTTCCGCTTGAAAAACGTTCGGATAAGAGGTAAAATGGAGGTCCTGTGTATGAGTGTAGTCACGCATGTTAAAGATCCCTACCTTGCTTGATACAGTAAGGGTTTGGCAAAATTCAAAATTTCGAGGTAAAAAGAACTCGCTTTCTGGCCAATCAGTACCTTCGGGTGGGGTATTGAAAAATCAAATGTAGTGTAGTTAGCCGGTGCCCGTTTTAAACTGTTACATGTTTCCACCCCTGTGGGTAAATCCAAATTAATAATGTAACGCCAGTTTTGCCCGCGACAACTTCTACACCATTAGTTGTACAGGACTCTGTAGCAGTTAGTTCAATGATTTATGTTACGTTATTGTGCACTATAAATTACATTCCAAATTATGTCCCGTGGCTAACTTACAAAAGGTATAATACACAGTAACAAATTGCAGTCACGTTCTAATTTAAATAATTGCTTCAAAGTTTTTCCGTCCAGTCGAGTTTATAGTATGAAGTGCAAACAATTCACATTGTATATGAAAAAAAATTAATTGGGCGGTGCTAGACTATGTGTATACATCCCAAATTAATTTTTAACAAAAATTCTTTTTTTAAGGTAGAACAGAAACCGTTTTTGTTTAATACACACAAGCGAAGTAAACCGCAAAGTGGCCATACTGAATTAAGCGGCATATTAACTATGCAATTTACACTTTGGTTGTTTTGTTTCCGGGATTAAATAATTTAGAAAACTAATAAGGAGTTCGTTGGCTGTTATTAATAAACAAGAAAAATATTATAATAATTATAATATCTATATTGAATGTACTTACAATATGTTCTGCAGAATATACGGATCAAATTACTATGATTTTCTTTGAAACAATAATTATTTCCTGGTTAAGTGCAGACCGTCATCCATTTCGAGGAATTTGTTGAAGACTCGTCGACTCGAATAATGTTAGGTGTTATTTCTCATTACTAATTATACGAAAATATAATTTCAAAATGACAATTGTAGATTTAAAAAAAACATCTAGTATAGTTGCACAAACTACAACTTTTAAACCTGTGAAATTTTTTGGACGGATCATTATTGCGAAAGCTTGAATAAGTCATTACTACATTGTTTCAGTATATTTGCTAAATTCTCCAATAAGCTAAATTTACATCGGTTTTAGTTATTTTAGTGTAAAAATTGAAATGCTTGTGCTTTGTATACAAATCAAAATGGTTGTAGAACTAGAATCACTTTTGCGGTAATACTTACTAATAACTCTGGAAGCTGCAAACGCCAGCAACACAAAAATGATTAATAATTCAAAAATAAGTGACAGTCGCATCTCTGTTTTGAAAATTTATCTGCAATTATAAAAGAATTGTGTTAAAATTTATCATACTGTAAAATTGAATTTATATTTAAAATGGTAAAATGTTCAGCCAAATTACGTCAATCTGTTATTGTAGGTATTATTTATTTCAGACCCAGACTTTTAAATTAGTATAATAAATCAATGTGTCAGAAACATTTTAATTGTCCAAATGGGTTATAAATCGAGCTCAGGCACAGTGGGCAACGAAAACATTTTGGAAGCCGCTTACAAATATGATATGATTAATAAATTATTTTAAATATACCATTGAACAAACTCTACGAGCATCCTAAATTACCCTGTAAACCTTCTTAAACATACGTACAAAGCAGCTTCTAAAATATTTTTGAGAAACTGTTTTAATATCCTCTTCCTTATTAGTATTTCGAGTAAAAATGTTATTTCTATATTATTGCTCTTAAGCAGATTCCTAGTTGAAAAGCACGCTTTAAATAATTTGTATTACTTTGATACCTAGATTCTACCACCACAAATCCAAAAATATAGAAAAATTAAATGAACTAGAACATTAATGAATGATCTGTTGGGAGTTTCCCTTCAAATCAGTTCAGAATTAATTATAGGTTATCGATCATCGAGAGCATACCAATGACTGACGTCCTAGTTTCAATGTGTTACGTACATTCATTATTCATGAGAAAGTAGCTGTTATATACTTAACTATTCAATTAGAATTTATTTCTCTACGCAAACTCGGTTATATGTAAATCAATTCTATGTTACGGTCATAAAAACTCACGTCCTGCTACATGATTCACGTTTCCATGCGGACGTGATGAACTCTGGTATAGGCATATAATACATATGGCAGAATCCTCAGTAAGAGGAAAAGTAGGCTTAGCGTATCGTTTTCTGTACCTTCGGTTTTCGTCAGTCGTTGAACAGACGAGAAAGTGTAACACTTTTAAAACTTTAAATTTCTAGTTTGTATTAGATAGCAATGACCTCGACTAATTCATACAATTAATTGCTTAACATTTTCCGCAGTCAAATATTGTGACAACTTTCATTACACTAGTTGTTAATTATAAGGTACTGCCTCTTGGTACTCAGACAATTGTTAAATGCGCAATTTTAGAAGTAATTACGATAAAGTAAGAAAGAACTAAAAACCATTAAATTACTTCAGTTTCTACACGTAATCTTACAAAAGATACATTTTTAATTATATGAGCCCATTTACACATTTCATTTGTATCTACTTGTAAATATCATCTAGATTTTCGGAAGTTACGATACGATGTTCAGCTCCTAAAACTACATCGTCCGTGCAAACATAAGAATGTTGTACTTCTGTATTTCTTTCGGTAAGCTGAATTATCACAATCTTTAGACCTGTAAGAACCGTCACCATTTTAATAATTGGACTAATTAATTTCGTTATACAATTCTATACATTTCCGTTTAATAAAAATATTTTTAAGTGCACTTTCACGTACCTGAATCATTTCTTGGAATTTTTTAGTAGCAAATGTTTTTGTACAAATTCTTTGGTCATCTTTTGCAAACTAAAACTACCTCCCTAAGAAATTAATTTGAATGTTAATGCTTGATAATGTGCAATCAGTATACACCGCAGTTTTCATTTGGAGGTTTGCGTTCGTTTTCTTTTTATAAAATATTAGTTCATTTCGAATACACCTGCACCTTGCCGAAGTTCTAGATTACTACAACAGGTGAAATGGCTTGCGTGTTCTAATGAGCTAAAGAGCCAAACTACAGGTCCAATCAAAGTAGTAAGGTCGTTAGTGAGGAACCAGACTAAGACAGGTTTCTGAAAGAGGGTAGCGGCTCTTTCGGTACTTAGATTGACAGAGATTATAGGGGTCGGTACGGCAGTCTAAGACACACTCCCGCGATGTGGAAGGCAACGGGAAACAACCACATTACCTCCCAAGTACACAGAGTACTTAAATTGAAATAAACATGATGGCATTCCCTGGGGTAAAAGATTCCCGAGTTAAAATAGTCCCCCATTCGGATCTCCGGGATTGGACTACTTCGGAGAATGCGATCGGAAAGTCCTGAATAACAGTGGGGAACGTTTTGAAAGTCTGAGCTTGGAATGTTAGAAGTATGAAGCAAGTAGGTAAGCTAGAGAACCTAAAACTGGAAATGAATAGGTTAGCACTAGACATAGTAGGGATCAGCGAAGTTTGGTGGCCAGAGGCGGGGGATTTTTAAAATGGAAGCTTCAGGGTAATTCATACAGGAGCAGAGGAAGGAATATTGGGTGTGGGGATAGTTATGCGAAAAAAGATAGGATACTGTGTAGAAAATTACTTACAAAAGAACGACAGAGTGCTCATGGTTAGATTAGAATCTAAACCGGTAAACACAGTAATAATACAAGTATACATGCTCATCTCTAGCTACAGTGACGATGAGGTAGAAGCGATCTACAAAGATATCGAAGACATATTAAGATGCGTAAGAGGACATAAAAATTTAATAATTACGGGGAATTTTAATGCAGTGGTAGGTGAGGGTAGGGAAGGAGCTGTAGTAGGTTTATTTGGTTTAAGCACTAGAAACGACAGGGGTAATAGGCTGGTAGAATTTTGCGACATGAACAATTTAATTATCACAAACACATTATTTCAACATCATGCTAGAAGACGATATACGTGAAAGATGCCAGGAGATATTGGAAGATATCAAATAGATTACATTCTTGTTAGACAATAGTTTAGGAATCAAGTAAAAGACTGTAGAAGCTACCCAGAAGCAGAGATAGACACTGACCACAACATCGTAATTATAAATGCCGCACTTAAATTTAAAAATTTGAAAAAAGAAACGGAAAAAGGCACTTAACTTTGAGAAGCTAAAAGATAAAGATATTCAAGAAAGATTCGAAAAAAAGTCAAATAAATTGCTGAAAGATTTCTGGAAAATATCTGATACTAAGGAAGTAGAAACAGAATGGAATAACATTAAATCCAGTCTAGACATGACGGCCAGAGATATTCTGGGGCATACACAAAATGAAAATAAGAAACAATGGAAATACACAAAAATACAAAAATAAATCAGACGAAACAGGAAAACAGGGATACAAAGCCATATAACTGGAAATTATTCGCAAATCCAGGAAAGCCAAAGGTCGATAGATTGATGCAAAATGCAAAGAAGTACAAACTAAGATGGAAGTAAAAAAGACAGATGAAGCATACAAATTAATTAAAATCAATTTTAGGGATATAAAACCGTATAGCAAAAATATAAAGGACGCAATAAGAAACGTCATTATAGAAAATGTAGAAAAAGTGGGTAGATGGCAAGAATATATAAGGAATTTATATGCTAGGAAAGAACTAACAGCATTAGAACAGGAATCAGACATTGAAAATGATGACTAAGGATATACTATATTTAAAGATGAGTTTGAATTAGCAGTAAGGGGTCTGAAAAATGGTAAGGCGCCGGGTACAGATAAGATGCAACAGAAACGTAACATCATAGTAACTATACCAAAAAAGAAAGGCGCGGATAGATGTGAAAATTTGCGAACAATAAATTCTGACAGCACACATGTCAAAGATATTCACTAGAATTGTACAAAGACGAATGGGAAAACGAGCTGAAAAAATACTGGAAGAAGATCAATTTGGGTTTAGGCGATACTGGGGAACACTGGAGGATATTTTAGCTTTGAAAGTTATAATGGACAAAGCAATAGAAACTTGGAAAGCGTGTATATGAGTAGTGTGGATCTGGAAAAAGCATTCGACAATGTAAAATAGAAAAAAATGTTCAAAATACTTAAAAAAATTGGCATGAGCTATAGGGATAGACGAATAGTACATAGCTTATACAAACAGCAAACAGCACTAATAGAATTAGAGCAAAAACGTAGAGAAGTAAGCATTAGGAAAAGGGTGGGACAGGGATGTGCTTTATTCCCATTAATTTTTAACTTGTACATTGAAGAAGCAATGAATACTGTCAAATGCAGGAAGACATTTGGATTTACTATGCAGGGACAAAAAATTGATATGCTTAGATTTGCAGATGATATAGCTTTATTAGCATGTAGCAAGGAAAAGTGAGGAACTGCTATTAATGAAATGGAAACGGTTCCAACAGATAGATACGGTATGAAAATTACCAAAAATAAAACTAAAGTACTTGTATGAAAAGGAGGGGAAAATAAATCAAAAACAAGAATACAAATAGGTAACAAGAACTTACAAGAGGTTAAGGATTTCCACTACCTAGGACGCCAAATAACGCAAGATGGGAAAAGCGCCAAAAATATAAAACAAAGATTAGCACAAGGTTGTGCTACATTTAACAAGAAAAAGCAACTACTGTGTTCAAAGACAACAAACGTAGAAACAAAGAAAAGATTGCTTAAAACGTATGTGTGGAGCATAGCACTGTATGGTTGTGAAGCCTGGACAGTAGGAAAAGCGAACAAGAAATAGGTAGAAGTCTTTGAAATGTGGTGCTACACACGTATGATGAAGATATCATAAACAGACAAAGTTAAGAACGAAGATGTACTGAAAATGGTAAGGAAAGAAAGAAATATGTGGGAAACGGTAAAAAATAGGAGAGATAGGCTACATGCTACGGCATGAGGGAATAGTGCGGAATATATTAGAAGCTGAGATAGAAAAAAAGAGAAGAAGAAATAAACCTAGGTTAGACTATTTCACTCAGATAGTGAAAGATGTAGGATGAAAGAATTTCAGGGAAATGTATAGGCTAGGTCAGAATGCAAATCAATGGAGGTACGCGTCCAACCAATTCGAAGATGGAAAACTTAATGAAGAAAAAAATAACTGTACTTAAACCTAATGATTATTATAAGCAAGTACAGGTATTGGTATCTCAATACTCTCAACTAACGTTAATTGTACGAAAGGATTTACTGGAAAACTATTAATTCGGCAAATGTGTAATTGCTGGAGGATCCTTGGTAGTCACAGGCTGTTTAACACCCTTTACATACTACTAAATCCTGGCGAAATAGGGCTTATAGTTAGGAAAAAACAGAAGGGGAACCGAGCTGTACCTAGGCTGTGGAAATTTCAGGGAACGGTGTAGGCTAGCTCTGAATAGAAGTAAGTAAAGATACGCGTCCAACCAGTTTTAAGGCAAAAAACTTAATGAAAAAAATGATTGCGCTTAAATCTGAAGATTATTATAAACAACTACAAACAGGTGTTGGTTTTGAAATATTTTCATATAATGTTGATTGTGCGAAAGGATGTATTGGACAACTATTAATTCGACAAAAAGTGTTGGGAGATCTTGGTAGCCGCAGGCTAATTAACTTCTTTTATGTACTACTAAATATTGGGTAAATAGGGTATATATTTATAAACAATAGACGAGAAACCGAACTGCATCTAACAAGAAAGAGCAGCGGCTATGTTCGAAGACCACAAACATAGACACAAGAAGAAAATTGTTAAAAACGTATGTGTGGAGCACAGAACAGTACGACTATGAAATGTGGCAGTAGGAGAAGCAAACAGAAAAACGGTAGACGCTTTTTGCAATGTTGTGCTTCAGATGTATGAGGATGATAGCATGGACAAACAAAGTAAATAACAAAGAGATCACAGAAAGTAGTAAAGATATCTGTGGAAAACAAATAAAATAGCAGAAATAGAAGGACAGGATACGTTCTAAGGCATTTTTGGGGAATAGTGCGGGATGTATTACAAGCAGAGATAGGAAAAAAGAGGTAGAGGTAGACCTATGTCAGAATATTGCACAGAGATAGTGAAAGATGCAAACTGCAAATTTTAGGAAAATGTGTAGGTTAGCACAGAATAGGAAACAAGGAGGGTATGCGTTTAACTAGTTCCAGGACTGAAGACCTGATGATGATGAGTAATAATAATACAATTCAACTTAATTCGACATAATCTCGTAAATTTATACAAATTTACCTAAAGCAGGCCTAAAGCGTTTGACAAAGTGCGTTTTCATTCAATATTTAAATCGTCTATCTTCTTTAAAGTTATACATTAAGCAAATAATTACATAATCAATAAACCAGTTGATTACACTATGTGATACTGTACTTTAATACTTAGTGTTCTTGGTCTTAAAATAACATATACGTGGAATATAATTAGGGCTTTGTCGGCGTATCGATATATCGATACGTATCGATACGACCCCCGTATCGACCCCCCCGATACAGCAAAAAATAAATATCGATATATCGATACTTAATATGTATCGATACGTATCGATACGTATCGATATGTATCGATACGTATCGATATGTATCGATACGTATCGATATGTATCGATACGCATCGATACGTATCGATACCTATCGATACGTATCGATATTCGATATAGAATATGTATCGATATTCGATACGCAAAATCCCCTTTCGCCCACCCTTATATACATATACTCGTGTCACAAATATTAAACTTGAAACTTTAATTATTTTGATAACAAACAATCTTAAGTGAAAGATCGAATTGTCAGTAAATACATTATTTTAAAACGATCTTGTGATTTTATTCCCAAAGAAAGAGTAGAAAAATTTATAGATGCGTATCGATTCGTACCGATAGGTATCGCTACGTCTCGATATGTATACTTAATCTACACATCCAAACGTTCCGATACGAATCGCTATATATATATATATATATCTCTATACGTACCGCTACGTATCTATACGTATCGATATGCATCGATACGAATCGATATGTATCGATACGCACCGATACGCATCGATACATATCGATACGCATCGATACGTATCGATACGCACCGATACGCATCGATACATATCGATACGCATCGATACGTATCGATACGCATCGATACGTATCGATACGTATCGATACGTATCGATATATATCGATATTCGATATATCGATACATATCGATATAGAATATGTATCGATATTCGATACGCAAAATCCCGTATCGCCCACCCCTAAATATAATACACTTAAATTCTTTAATGTATTTACTTATGTACACCCTTAGTCTAAATACTTGTCGTTTTTGCACAACTAATAAATAAAATCAATGATGCAATTTATAATTTTTTTATTTATAATTTTCCTATTGATAATGAGCATTTCAACAAATATTATCAACTTACTCGTATAAAAACTACCTTAATTTATATTCATTAGCATTTCAGATTCGTTAAGTTTAAGTTCTAAGCAAGTTCTGAATTTAAAAGTCTAGAATTATATTCTGATTTTTTCACTTTAATAAATTGCTTAATATCAGCAAGCAATTCGGTAAACAACTTACGTATAATGTACGACTGTTTTCACCATATTTATTATAGGTTAAGGGAACTACTTATTTATCGCTTCTTAAACAGTAGTCTTCAAGGTATTTATCAATAAAGTAGTTGTCAAGAATAATTTTGTGATAAAATAATTCTCAAGACTTTGCAGATGAAAGCAATTCTTGTAGTGAGGAACCATATGCACTGGTACATACCAGTTTTACAAGTTTTCATTGCACTTAATTTCCATCAGCTTGTTTAGAAGCAATTAGAGATGAATCTTATATAAGACGTCAACTACTTAATATGGGTTTTAGTTCCTTAAACGAAAATAATGATCCGGTCTATCTGTATAAAAAAATATACTATCTATTTAATAATATTTATAACACCAGTAACTTAGTCGAACCATCAGCAAAGAATAAAACGAACCTAACAAGATACGTAACTAAAAAGGAATGGATGACTCTCGAGCTAGTTAAACAAATAGAACTTAATAAATTATTTCGTAAATGGACACAAACTAAGTTACAATTGCATAGGAAAGAGTATAATCGTCATAGAAATCGGCTAATATCACAAATTAGAAAACAAAAGCACAAATATTACAGTGAACGTTTTAGTAATTCACAATCTGACACGCAGTCCATTTGGCATGAAATAAATTAATTAATTAGACAAAAAGATAAACGATCAGTGGATGACGTTATAAAACAAGCGAGACTGAATCAAAATAAAGAATGTATAGCAAATGAGTTTGGTACTTTCTTTTACCATGCTGTATACTCCACAAGACACGACTGTTCATCAAAATTTATCAACTTAAATACTATGACCAATATCTCAAATTGTAGCATGTTGTTAAAATATACTTGCTCTAAATTTGTGAACAGGGAACTTTCAAAAATGAAGAAAAATAAATCTCCGGGATATGATCAAATCAGAGTAAAAGACGTTTTACTAGTAAAAAACGAAATGGTACCAATAACAGTAAGGTTAATTAACACAATTATTAAAACTACAGTTGTACCAAATTTTTTGAAAATCTCTATTGTTAGACCTATTTATAAGAAAGAAAGTTACTTGGAGTGTGGTAATTATCGACCAATATCAATATTACCGATATTAGAAAAACTCTTTGAAAAACACATTTCGGAACAAGTTAATACCTTTTTAGAAGCTAACTCAGTAGTCACAAAAGAACAATACGGTTTGTTTAAGGAATAGGCACAAATAAGTTGCTATCGGATTTTGCTGATTATGCGTATGGTAAACTAAAAGATAGTTTACACGTATTGTACGTTTATTTGTAGACTATTCCAAGGCTTTCGAACTTATTGAACATGGAATACTACTAAAAAAATTGGAACAGTTGGGCTTCGGTGGGAAGACACTGGCGTTATTTTCAAACTATTTACAATATCGTCATTTTGTTGTAAATATAAAAGATTCTTATAGTCAAGAATTGAGCAAGATTTTGGTGTACCGCAGGGGTCTGTATTAGGACTAATCTTCTTTCTCCTATGTATTAATGACCTTCCTCAAGTCATGCAAACATGTACAATATATATGTTTGCGGATGATATTTTAATAGTTTTGGTGCATAAAAGTTTACATGTTGCCAACAAATTTTTGCAATTAGATATGGATAACACAGCTATGTGGTCACGCGATAGCTTTTAGTCATCAATGAACAAGAAAACGAGATTTATGCACATAACAACACCTTATATGCAAAAGGATAGCGTGGAAATTGTCCTGCATTGTTGTAAATGTTTCCAGCTGAAAAAAATAGGAGGATATACAGCATGTTTTTCTGAATGTAAAGCTATTACGCAATGTAATACATACCAATATCTAGGGGTAACGGTAGATCACTACTTTCGTTGGGATAATAATAATAATAAATAATAATAAAATAATAATAAAAATATTAATAATAATGACAATAATAATAATAATAACAATAATAATAATAAATAAATAAATAAATAAATAAATAAATAATTTCTTTATTACATATATGTAATATATACGGTTCACCTTAAGCTAACTTATAGTAGCTGGACAAGGTGTTTACATTACTTGTTGTTTATATTGTTTACTTTCCTTATGTCTGGCTATACTAAAAAAAATAAAATTTACCCTACTTTCCTGTGTTTAAAACCTAATAGTGATGAAATACTATCGCCTATGCATAAATTACCTTAAATAAATAATGAAAAGATTAATCAAGTACGGGTTAAAGTACAATACATAATAATATTATTACACTTACACAAAATGTGTAGCACATTTAACATACAACAGATATAATACTCTAAACATAAGTAAACCGTACTGTTGAAATAATTTACCCCTATTTATAATTTAACAGACATAAGTTATATCTTAGAACTAAAATAATAAAAAGAAAAATTAAATATAATTCAATAACTTATTACTCTATTATTATATACATTGACTCGACCCTCTTTCATACATATATTATTATAATACCCGCATCAACATCTATTTGCCATTTTAAATTGCATGATTTTTACTATACTCTATTAGCTCTTGCTCTATACTAAATTTTCAGCATTAAACAAATTTTTACTGTTATTTATAATAATTTGTATTCAGAAAATGTTTTAAAATTTCTTTTACTTCTTTCATATTACTAAAATTCCATAGTTCTGGTGGTAGTTGATTAAATAGTTTAAGTACTATATATTGTAGACTGCATTTTCCATATCTATTGTATACTATTGGTACTTCGTAATTTTCCTGTCTTAGACTGTATACACTAATATTTTTTTCTAGGTAACTAATTTTAACAAGATTCTCTAAAATTATTTTGTAATACAATAAACCTTTTACGCTTAATATATTGCTCTCATATAGTACTTCCTGCAAGGTACTACCAGAGGGATTATTTGTTACATTTTTGAAAAGCTGTCTTTGCACAATCCCGATTTGTTTTAAATAGCTATCACTTGCAAATCCACAAGCCTCCAGACCGTATCTAATAATAGGTTCTGCTAATGCTAAGTATATGGTTCTTTTAATATTTATTGGTACTAAGTGCATAATATAGTACATTTTGACTAGTATTAGTTTTAGTTTATTACAAACGTTGTCAATGTGTTGATCCCATCGAAAGTAGTTATCAATAGTCACTCCTAAATATTTGAAAGTTGAACAAGTTGAAACAATCGAACAGTCTGTGAAACATGTATAAATTCCTTTAGTTTGAAGCTGAAAACATTTACACGAATGTATAACTATCTCTACTTCTTTCCTTTTCATGTATGGTGAGGTTATGTGCATAATTTTAGTTTTTTCTTTATTGATGACCAATTGGTTATCGTGGGACCATTTTGTTAAGTTATTTGTATCATTTTGTAGGAGTTGATTTGATAATTCTAAGTTTTTATGCGCAGATATTAATAGTACATCGTCGGCAAAGAAATAAATTTTGCAGGATTGAATTACTTTGGCATGTCATTTACATACAAAATAAATAACAATGGACTAAATACTGAACCCTGAGGTACACCAACATTTAGTGGATGATTAATACTGTAGTCATTTTTAATTTTTACCACAAACTTTCTATATTCCAAATAATTTGTTAAGAGCTTCAGTGTTGGCCCTCTAAATCCGTACATTTCAAGTTTTTCCAATAACATTGTATGACTAATAGTATCAAAAGCTTTACTATAATCGATAAATAAACCTAAGACATTTATACTATTTTTTAGCTATTCATAAACAAATTGTGAGAAGTGTGCCAGTAATCTATTTGCTCCAGAATTTTTAACAAACCCATATTGTTCTTTAGAAATTATATCGTTTTTCTCAATATAAGTATACATTAAATTATATAAATGCTTTTCAAAAACTTTTTCAATAATTGGCAGTATTGACACAAGCCTATAGTTGCCAACTTCAGAATAAATTTTTTTTTGTGAATTGGGCGTATTGCAGCTATTTTCATTTTGCTAGGGACAACTGCACTTTTGATTATCATATTAATTAATTTAGTAATTATATCATACATAGCCTCTCCTAAAAATAATATATCCTGTAATCGGATTTTATCATATCCCGGAGATCTATTTACATTAACATCTTAACTGAACACACATATCTAATGGAATGTACGCTACTATGAAAAAATTTTGCAAATTTATTAGCTGTGTCTTTATCTGTATATTGAGGCATTGCCCGTTTTATAACGTTTTCTACACTGTTCTTCTTTTTGCTATGTATTATTTCATTAATCGCGTCCCACATTTCTTTTGTTGCATTTCTACTTTTATCAATTTGTAGAAATTTCGTATTACAGTATTTTTCCTTTTCTTTACGTATTTTAAATGTCAGCCAATTTCTGTACCGTTTGTATTCATCAAAATGATCTTTAATCTTTGTTTGTTGCCATTTCCTATATAATTTATCTCTGTTTATAATATTTTTAAGTAAAACGTCATTCATCCATTCTTTTTTAAACTATCTTTTCGTATTTTGTATTTTAAATTTTGTTGTCCTTTCTACAGCTTCTCGAGTATAAATCATATCGAATTCCTTAGTAATTTTATTATATAACCTTTCAGCATTTCCTATTATTTTAATTTCATTGATATTTAGATTGGATAATGCTCGTTTTATATATTTTTCATTATATCAAACCTGCTTCTGTTCATGTTCGGGCCTCATGTTCTTAAATATAGTTGTAATTGTAATCATAAAGTGATCTGAAATTTTAGTTTGTATTATGCCTGAGAAATTTGTTTCGTACACTCTTCTAATAAACAAATGATCTAAACATGAGCATACTAAGTTGCTCTCATAAAAAGCCTCTCTAGTGTAACCAAAAATACATTTATAAAATCCCTGGGCATTCAATAATGATTCATACTCATTCGTTATTCGATTATGACAATACAAATTAATGTTTATATCGCCTGCAAACAAAATATTTTTATGTACATTATTATTTAGTAATTGATTTTCAAAGTCCCTTAAAAACTCATTTTCATTATTTGAAGGAGGTCTATAAACAAAAATCAACTTGATACAGTTGTATTCATCTATTATAAGATATCCCTCTATATTCTCATACGATATTGAATTAAATAAGTTTTCTTTAAATATAAATTCGTTTCTAATGTACATTACTATCCCTCCCCCTTTTGAAGTTGTACGTAGTTTTGAATACAGATTGTATCCTTCTATTTCAAAATTAACAAATTCTGGTTTGTGAATAGATGCTTCAACTAATACAAGGACATCAGTTGTAGAACGCGATATGTAGATCATCAACTCATCAAAATGCGTCCTTATTCCGTTAATATTTAGACAAAGTGTTGATAATTTTATGTTATTATTAAAGTAATTATTGTATACAAATTTGTCCAATTCCACGTGCCAGTCTGATATGCTAATAAATGACTGATAGTGAACACTTTTGTTGTCTACGATTATTTGTTCCATTGCAAATATACACTAAACATCTACTTTAATTTTGCTTATTATACTAAATTTTATATAACTATACAAGTGGGTCCATCAGTTTATTTTTGATAAATCACTTACGCCTTCAATCCTAATAACAGTCTGCGTGTCATTGGACTTTTTGGCTAATACAACTCCAAATTTTGTCCACACATACCTCCAGCCCTTATCTCTTGCTTTGTTTTTCGTTTGCCAAAGAAGATTTTTATTGTATGACGTTAGATTTTCGTAAATAAATAACGCGTTCATTTTTATTGCTTAATATATTATCGTTTGTTATAGCCACTTTACGCTTATTTATTATCTTATCTCTTACTATTTGACATGAGCACCTTACTATTATTGGAGGTGCCGTGTCTACTATTCTTTTTGGCAATCTATGTACTACCTGTATTTCTTTACCATCAACTTGCACTTCTAAACTATCAAAATTTTTTAACACTGCCGCTTTCAATTTCTTCTCGCTCTCGCCTGGGATTATATCCATTCCATGGATCTCAAAGTTCACGTTTCTTGTTCTTTGTTCTATGTTATTAATTCTTATTTCTAGTTCTTAAATTTTTTTATCTTTGTTACGGTTTTCACCCAGGAGCGTTGCAACACTTTGGGAAAGTTCCTGGTTTACCTTCTTTATAGCCGCAATTTCTTTCTTTAGACCATCATACAAATTTGACAGCTCTTTAACATTTTTTACCAACTCATCCATTATCTGCTTATGACCGTCCAATTTACTATTTATAAGTACTAACATTTTTTTTACTTCCTCTCCATCTTGCGAATCCTGAGATGCATATTTCTCTGTCCTGCATTCAGTGCATTTCCATTGCTGTTTTTTTGATAATGACACGCTTCTATAAGTTGACTCCGCTATTCCCGAGCAAGAAAAATGGTAATTACTATTACATCCATTACACGAAATATGATTTCCGTCACTCGGTAACACGTGATTGCATTTCCTACAAGGCATCTTTATTAATTGCCGTTTATATACAACAAAGGTAATTTAATTTGTCATAAAATCACTTGTTTCTTAATATCACAATATTTATACTACCGAAATAATTTTAACAATGGTACTTCGTGGAGCGCGCCGAAAACACGTCCGTACTGTTGGAGGTCGAGCCAAATACGTCCGTACTGTTGGAGGTCGAGCCAAATAATAATAATAATAATAATGATAAAAGGTAAACCAACAAAGCAAGAAAACTACACGCTATACAACAACAACAATCACATAGAAGCAATGGACACCATAGACGCATACACATATCTAGGATGCAAGCAAAAACTATGAATAGAACACTGTCAAATAAAAGAAGAACTGAAAGAGAAATACAAACAAAAACTAAAATACTCTAAACAGACCTTACAGCAAGAAACAAGCCAATAGCAATAAACACATATGTGGTACCCATATCAACCTACTTTTCGGCATAATAAGATGGAGCTATACTAACCTAGACGCGCTCAATATACTCACACGTTCACAATGTCACAAATACAGAATACACCACATCCACTCAGCCATAGAAAGATTCACGTCAAATAGAAAAGATCGAGGAAGAGGAATAATCGGTATAAGAAACAAATGCATCAAACAAATCGATAACTTAAGAATCTACTTCATAAAAAGAACAGAAACGAGTAACATATACAAAGCGATTATACATGCAAACACATCAGCTACACAACTATAGCTTAGCAACAGTACTTCCAACTCTATAAAAGAAATCACAATAACACACAAAAAGCAAGAAGTCTGGAAGGAAAAAGCACTATAGGGTAACATCCACACTACATTATACAACCACATATCGACCAAGAAGCATTAAAAACATAGCTCAAGAAAGGCAACATATTTATTGAAACACGGGGATTCATGATATCGATGCAAGATTCAGATAATAAACACACACTATTATAGTAAACGCATCATGAAAAACCCCAACACAGCAACAGCAAATAATGACTATGCAGACAACAAATAGAAACAATAGAACACATCACAAGCCGATGTCCAATACTAACAATTAAAAAATACATCAAACAACAAAAACAACGCTTCAAAAATAATACACCAACAATTAGCCCTACAACACAAACTCACAAAGAAGTATACATCAATATACAAATACACACCGCAAAACATACTTGAAAACACATAACACAAGCTCTACTGGAACAAAGGTATAATAACCGAGAAAACAACACCATACAACAAAACCGACATTACATTTATCCACAAACAAAAGAAAATCACTCAACTAATAGAAATATTTACCCCAAACACACCCAATATAAAGAAGAAGGCAGAAGAAAAAAATTAAAAATACATACAACTAGCTGAAGAAATCAAAGACATGTGGCACCAAGATAAAGTAGAAATAATAACGATCATATTATCAAGTACAAGAGTCATACCAAACAATCTACACCAAAACATCCTCCCTCTAAAAAAAACAAGAAAAACCTCAAACCAAGCTGTAAAGCAATCCGTGGCAAAGGCTGCATGGCACCGGAGGTCAAAATGGTGTCATAAGCGAATGTCTGTAAGGCATCAGGCGAAATCCTACAGTAATTAGCCTTACCTGGGTTTTGCGGCTCTGCTCAGGCGGACTGTCACTACCGTGATACTTGTAAAAACGCGATAAAGTTGAATAAGATAAAGAAAACAAACAGCACACGACGCCAAGGTTGTGAATGTCGTCTCGGAAACATACCTGACCAACAAAAATACAACTGCAGAAATAGTTAAAAACCCAAATAGAGGTGCTTTGCGGGACATGTTGAAAGAATACAAAGACAGCGAATGAGATGGTCAGACGAAGTCAACCAACACCACATTCTATGTTACTACCAAGCATTCCACTATGATACACACCTTACAAATTACAGACCTCTACTACACAAAGCATTCACAAAACTACAATTCATCAAAGAACAAGTTCGAACCAAGTACAAACAATAACCAGAAACAATAAAACACCACAACCAGAACTATATCACATAAAAGAACAAGTACAAGTACAACAAAAGCTACAATACGACAACCGAACAGAAACATGTAACGAAAAGAAAATGAGAAACGAAACAAAAGAACACACAGAAACGCATAATAACCAGAAAAAAACACACAACAGCCACGCTAACTAACACAAGATACAAACAAAGAAATCACAGAAATAGAAGAAAAATGTGAAATAACATACATAGAATTCAAAAACACAAGCAATGACATCAAATCCTTCACACACAAAATACGAGATAACCCAAATATAAATACAATAATTGCATACATTAACACTATAATAGGAAACAAAATACAACTATGGCAGCACTACAACAGCTAATTTACACGGGAGCACTCACCACAACAAGATGTGTAGAAAAATCTACTGTATACTACAAAATATCAATCAAACAGCCAACTTTTATTGCCCCTTTAGCTAATAATCTATCTAATATTTGTCGTTTTTGATAGATCTTTCTATCAATAATAACATTTCTAATTTACAATTCGTAATTTGATATGAAATTTTTCTGCCATCTTGACTCACTACAAAAAAGAATAATATTCTTTGGAAAACCAATTCGTGATAAAGAATATTAATTCAAATTATTAAAATTTCAAACTGATAAAATGACTTCAAGACTAGTAAAAAATTGTAGTGGACCGAAATTAAATAAGAACAGAGTTGGACTTTACACACTTGAATGAGTGTGAAATATTTGTCGCGCAGGAAACAAGTGAAACGAAGAACAGGCCAGGTTACACTCGTTAGGCGTAAATGAAACTCTCTTGTTTTTTCTTTAACATGATTCCCACATACCCAAGGTAGAGAGTGAACCATATCAAGAACTTTTGCAAATAGTAGGTATGTTTTCAAACTGAAATTACTAGAAAAAAGTATTTACCATTGAAAAGTGCACACCTATCCAAAAAACTTCATTAATCTATGCACTTTGTTTTAAGGTATAACTGGTAGGTCTAAGATTAAATGTATAGAAAATTTTTGGCTAATTTGTAGGTACAATCCCAAGAACAGCACTTTTATTAAAGAATTCGTAAGAAATAGCCAACTTATAATTTTTGCAAAATATGAACTCAAAATAATCAAATGTATCTAAAATTCGTTTACAACAAATGTTCGAATGTCTTGCCACTAGTTCTTTCTTATACATAAACGATACCGTCTTAAAAAATTTCGTTTTAAAAACCTGAAGGCGCGACCGTCTTCTCTCAGCCTTCCAACGGCTTTGCGTATTTTTGTACGAAGGTCCTGCTCGTTTTTGGTATGTATTTTATACACATTTTGTTTCATATAACCCCACAAGAAGTAATCCAGGGGGTTGAGATCGGGCGAACGCGGTGGCATTAGATAGTATCTCTTCGTCCTACCCAACGATTGGAATATACATGATTGAAGTGTTCCCTAACATTACGAACATTATCTGCTGAATAGCCATCGTGTTGAAACCTTACATTTGATTTTCCAATACTCCACCCGAAGGTACTATATTGGCCAGAAAGCGAGTTTCTTTTACCTGGAAAATTTTTGAATTTTGCCGAACTCTTGCTGTTCCAAGCAAGGTAGGGATCTCCAGCGTGCATGACAGCACTCGCACACGGTCCTCCATTTTACCTCTCATCCGAACGAGAGTGTATTTTTATGAAAAATGCTCGCCTAACATTTTTCAAGCGGACCGTGTCGGGATTTGAACCCGAGACCTTGGGCATAGTAGTCACACACGTACCAACTACGCCACGGACCCCCGTATCGTCTTGAAACCACATTATACGCCTAGTTTCTAGAGGGATATCTTCTAGAAGATCGCTTAATTCGTGTCAAAGACGTAAAGGTGCCGTTGTGCATTGAGCCTGGCTGGTAATTCAAATGGCCCAACTTGCGACTATCCCAGCCCACAAATTAATGCTAAAACGTTGTTGAAATTGGTCGTGTCGTACAGTTCTCGGGTTTTCAATTGCCCAAAAGTGGCGATTGTGAATACTAAATATTCCAACCCTATGGAAAGACGATTCATCACTCCATAAAATTTTTTCAAAGAATTGTTGATCGTGGCGGTGTCTGCGGAGCATTTCGCGGCAAAACGCTACTTTTTGTGGATAGTCCGTTGGTATGGATGAAAATTGTTTCTGCGTAACATTCTATGTACCGTAGTTTGTGAAACTCCAAATTGCCTGGCAATGTCCCTAACACTCGTTGCAGGATTATCTAATGCCATGGCAACGACTTCGTCTTCACCTTCAATTCTAGGCCTTCCTTCTCGTTGTCGTAAAGCACCAAGACTTTCACCTTGAACATAAACGTGATGCACTCTTTCAAATACCTTGCGGTCGAGAAAATTGGTTTGGTTAGGAAAACGAATTCTGTATTTTCTAGCAGCTTGTCGTGCATTGCCATTACATGCTTGTAACGTGCATTTTTAATAGTTTAACCTTTTTACACTTTTTCTCAAATTAGGAGGTGCCTTTCTGCAATTGCTGTTTCTGTGTTTTGTATTTATTGACTCCTTAGGCGAGTGCGTCGTATTGTAATGAGTGGATTGCATCGTTCTTGTATTGCCGTAAATATAACTTTGGTTCCTTATGTGGATATACAAGTCTAGATAAGATGCGATAAGCGGTTGTGATGGAGCGAGTTGAATAAACAGACGAGGAGTCGTAGTTTGTTCTTGGTTTCGATATATTTAATTACGTTAAAAATACTGTTTCGCTTTTGCTTTAAAAATAGCGAGAATGCGATACGAATTCTCGAATTGTTCATTAATAAACGCTGCACGATTTTAGTCGTTTCTCTTGTAAAATAACCGTTGTATATTAACAAATTGCAGTGTAGTTCTGTTGCCTTTTTAAGGAAGTACGCTTTAAAAACCACAAGTGCGGTTGTAAGATCATTGACGGACAGTCTTCATTGCTTACGCGTGCCTACTAATTGTTTTTTAGTTGTTTTCTTGTGAAATAAAAATTGTATATTAACTGTACAAAAGTGTTTTACGGAACATTTTGACGGACGTACATAAGTGATACACGTGCTTTACCCATTATGGTTCTTGTTAGTTGTGGTAGAGTGGTGCATACTTTGGATTATCCAAATACAGTGGATACTGTAGTTTCTGAATTTTCTAACCCCAACGAATCTAAAATAGATCGTTGTTTGCGCAAATTTTCGTTATTCAAAAGCATTAGATTTTTCTTTGTTACCATAGGTAGCAAATAAAACATCTCGCGTTACTGCTAGTTTAATGCATTACGTCGTGCCTTGAAGGGCCGTGGTTCTAAATTGTTATTACAATTTGTACGGTTTGTGTTATAAAATATTTCGAAATTACTGTCCCAGGAAATAGAATTCACAAGAGATTTATCCCTGCTGCCTAGTTCCATCAGCATGATAATGTCTGCTGCTGACACCAGTGAAACGCGTAGGTGTGAGTTAGTGTAAAGTGTAAGAAATTCCATCCACACCCTCACAGTCAAGGGTGCAGTGCTTCGTTAGTGTAGGACATCGTGAATCCCCCACTTCAATTACAAGGAAGCGTTACTGAAAGACTTTCTGTAAGTTGAACTATTTCCTACTTAGTATTACTTTAAATATCTACCCGTTGTTTTTGCCATATCTTCGTCGTTCTGATACCTTTTACAATAGACTTGCATGCTATTTTAAAACATAAGAAAAAAAAAGAAAGAAAGAACAATCACTACTACTGAATTACTCATACCAATTGTGTCTTATCTATTTATCTTTTGTCAACATTTTATCTGATTTATGTTTAATTGGTGTGTGAGGAAACGTTTCTGCTACTCCCCAATATTATCTCACTTTGTACTAAAAATTTTTATATTGCTTTTACCGTTGTTATATTATAGAGATTATCCAAACAGTTCTTTTTTTCACATTCTACAAGGTACTGAATAATTTTAGACTTATCATTGCTGCTATGCTTGTTCTTTTTTTTCAGGTTTGCTTAACTATTTTTCTTGCAGGTATTGTCACTAATTTCTTACAGCCGCGTACAGCATATGTTAGTCTGCTTTCTACAACCCCCCCTAATCTCCGATTGATCCCGGGTCATTCCTTGACTATCTTTGTGTTACGCACGGCTACGAACCACGTAGTATAACTTTGGCGCCCGAACAGGGGCTGCCACGAAAAAAAAAACGTAACATGCTCCATAAACAAAATGCATTTCAGCATACTCACAAGCAGTATAGTACATTTTCTAAATGTAGAATTTTGAAACTAAACAACAAAAGCAACAATAATCACAAAACAGAAATCCACTATTTTAAGAATTGACATAATCTAGTCGAACAATTGTACACGATTCAAAAACAATTTTTAATTGAAGGCAGACCACTAGATACTAACATTAAAATGTAACTAATATGTATAACATTTGCCAAGAATGTTTATATTTGCCTGCCATTGTTTGTAGTTGATTTAATGAAGTGATTCTTTACCTGATTTACCTTAATCTTAAATAAAATGTTGCCAATCTATTATTTATTAAGAATGTAATTCACATTAAATAGTTTGATTATCTACTAAAACTTTTGCAAAAATTATAAGTTGGACCGAACTTGAACCTGTATCTTGGTATTTCCGGTACCATGCGTTTACCAATTACGCCACCGAGACCAATGACGACAATTGGGAAATTTACAAATTTAAATAGTGTACACAACTATACATAAACCTAACTTTCAATTACGTTTGGCATTTTTGTCAATCATACCTGACATTGTCAAATTTTTGATTTATGTCAGTTATAGACAGGAAGCAACTCTCAAAATTACGGCTATAAGCCAAGTATCAAATATATAAATATTTTAGGTAGTTAATTACGCAAGGTAAGTTGATAAATATCGTATTACAGTGAATTAGATGTAATAATAACTTAGACTTATGCAAAGCCCAAATGTTCTGTCCAAGACCTTATATTTTCCTTCTTTCGATTATTAGCTCGATTTGAATTGATTATTTGGGTTTTGCATAAAAGTCTAAGTTATCATTTCATTTTATTCACCGTAATATATATATATATATATATATATATATATATATATATGCATATATATTTATATATATATATCCATGAATATGTGTATGTATATAGGTATGTATGTGTGTATACATATATACACATGTATTATTTTACTAGTAGCTCGATTTAAGATGATCATTTAGGCTTTGCTTGAATGTATAAGTTATACGTTCATGTTATAAAGTGATCAGAAAAAGACGCCATTTTGGTCAATTGGCGTAAGACACTATTTCATAATAATTCATCAAACAAGCGTGGACTTTCTTTAAGAACATATAGTGTATAAAGCTACGTTTTATATTAGTTAAATGAATGGATATTTTACTCACATCATTCACTCCGTATTAAAACCAAAATTGATAATAAGAAAGTAGACCTGCGCATTATAATTAGCCCAGAAAACAAGGGCTACTTTAGCGCATCAAATTCTCTTTAAATTCCGTCCAAATTCTGGTCAAGTTTTATGCAACTTGAATTAAAATCGATTTGATTTAATTCTACTGCAATTAAATTTATTGCAAATTAGTGTTCTAGCTTTGTGCTGAGAGAGATCTTGTGTAATTTTATTCAAGAAACAATTACGCCATGAAGAAGGCTTGCGTTTGAAGTTTAAGGTATTGAGAACTGGCGAGTCAGGAGTTATGTCAAGGCACCAAGATCAAAGGTTAGATTAGTTTTAAGGATTGCAATTTTTTGTGTAACAGACTTTATGAAGATATTCAAATCTGTATTTAATATTTAGTAGTGTTACTGTGAGAAATAGTAACATTAAGATTTAGTTAATTTAAAATTTCAAGGTTTTATATGGAGAATTATTTATATAATAAGCAATTTATACGTATTTTTGATAAAAGGTGTGTTTTTAAAAAAATAAGTACGGTTGTACTTATATACTCTGACGCTGGAAGTTCTACGTAAGCTTATTGTAGGTGCAAGTTAAAACTTTCTAATAAAGATGACATATTTTTCTTTATTAATCAGGAAGACTCTGGATTAATATTTAACTCACAAAGTGTTATTTTGAACAAGAATAAATATTTTATTTTTGAAATTATACACCCGGAAAAATATCTAGTACTTTAAAAGTACATGCAATAAGATTTTCTTTATACACGGAAGATATGCTTTGCTTTTATGGAAATAAAATTAAGCTTCTTTTTAGGAAAATGATTAATTGTTTACACAATGAAATTCAATGGCTTTGTATTTATAATCTTAGTAATAAAAACTCGTATCTACGGCATCTTTCAACGATTAATTTGCGCAAGGTTTAAAGTTTTATATTCGTCTTATGATTTTTCACATTCTATACGGAATTATTTATTACATGATCAGTAAGCTACAATTAATTAAAGGAAGTTCATTCCGTAATAATTTCACTACATTTTATTAAAATAAGTAATAGCTGAAGCAGTTCAATCATTTTAGAGCATTTAAAGACATTCTTAAACTCAAAACACATACAAACTCAACACATTTAAAGAGAAATAGTACTTGAAATAAAACTTCTTTTGATCTAAGCATATTTGCGTAAAGAAATAAATAAATGCATGTATTTAATACCAGTTTGTAATAGTCAAATACTTAAAAACAAGCATATTTAAATAGATATTTGAAGCGACGGTAAATCTTCATAGTACGTGCAATATAGAAGCTACATAAAATGCTATATACGTGCAATTTAGAACGTACATACTTAATACCATTTGTTAATCAAGTCCCTCTAGAAAGTTCCGATATTAGATCATCCAAAATCCAACACTTTTCAGATTCAACTATAATTGGAACGCCTTTTCCACGTATGAACAACTGATAGCGTTCCGTCAACCAATGAAAACGTGTGGAACATTCAAGAAAGAACTTGATTCTATAAAACTAATAAAGCAGATAAGGAAGTTTATTTTATAATCCACTGTGCTATTTTGAAAGAACATTATTACGTGAATACAATTTTAGTAAAAGTTTATTAATTTTAAAAGCTGAACTTAATAAAATGTCAATGTAAAGTGACACAAACAGTAGAGTGAGGTTTGTAATAAATTTATATATAATTTTGCAGTTGAAATAAATGTAAGTCTAGAAATAGTTAATACAAATAGAAATTTTTGCAATTTTATTAATTTAGGGCACTAAGTTACTGAACAATATACGAAGTTATTAGTTAACACACTAACTTATTGGTTAACACATTAAGAAACTGGGAAATAACTAAATCCATAACTGAAATCGCTAAAAAGCATCTGGTTAATACTCTAAGCTACTGAATAAACGACTCTAAGCCGAATTGTCGGAAGCTCCAGAAAAAGTGGGAATTTGAACCATGAAACTCCAACAAGGAAAGTTCAGGAGAACTATAAGGTCAGAACTATTTATTCAATTTATAGCACGTAGCATTTATAATTTTAAATAATATTCATGTTTGGAAGTGAGCTTAAAAGTTGCATGAGATTAAATTATTTGTGTAAAAGATCAACAAAAATTTGGTTGCTACGTAGATTTATGTTAAAAAGAGAATATTTCTTTGAACGTTCAACGAAACTATTCGTGGTAAGATACATTTATTTGCTGGCTTTAATTGCTTTAAAAAGGTGTAAAAATTTATAATCTTCGTAAAGAGCTAATTCGATAGGAATATTTATTTTAAATTTGATTTTAAATTTTTATAAAAGGTAAATAATATTAAAAAGACTATAAATTTGTAAATTGCAATTGATAAAACTTTTATTTAGTTTATTATATAATCGTTTCACTCTGCGTGGTATTACTGAGCTAGTCGAGGAATGAATTTGATTATATTAATTTTAAAGGCACACCTGGCGTAGCTATGTATATATATAAATATATATATATATATATATATATAAATAGAAACAAATTTTTAATTAGCATTAGACGTGAAATTTTTCATAATCAACTTAATTTTTTTTTTTAATTTTCCTTCTTAATGTTAAGCCTAATTTTCTAACGCAGTAGGTCGTATATTATGATGAACAATTAATGTAAATGTACGAAGAAATACGACCATGTTGTTTGCTAACTTATCGCACCGAGTTATATATTTAAATAACTCTAGGATCCTGAAAATACTTTTCCGAAAATAAGATATATTTTTAGTGTAAACTTCTGCGTAATCGTAAGAAAGGAAAAAATGGCCTAAAATAAGTTTAGTAAACAAATGCTTGCGTGATTCTAAAATTGTGAAAATATTATCTATTTTAGGAAAAGAATAACTAAAATTTTTAATTTGAAATTTGGATAAAAAGAAAGTGGTCTGCAAATTAAAAAGCACCATATATGAATAACTACTTTAAATTTTTAAATACTAATTGTTAATGAATATCAAATTAATTTCCTTTTGGTCTGTACATGTTCTGGAATTAACCTTCTCTGACGCATTTGTAAATTTTTAAGTATTCGAGCTACGACGCTTGCACAGAAGCATGAGAAATTAAGCATTTAACATATTATTGTTAATGAGAAAAGAGAAATTTTCATTTACTACGTGTTTTGAGTACAATCTTAAACCGTAATTTATTCTTATAAGCTACATTTTAAAGTTTTAATAACGAGTATTCTGTAATTTTTCTCAAGAGGCGCTTGCCACCTATATTTCTCAATATTTTACTGAATTAGGAACGACATTGTAGAACTGACTGGTATACACACTAAAGATGAAATTTTTGAGGTAATTTCGACGTTGATGGAACTTATTCCATCGTTTTAAAGTGAATTTTATATCAACATCAAAGCACCCCAGATAATTAAGATACAAATTGAATACAAAGCTAAAAGTAAAAAAAAAATATATGTATACTATATCTAGGGTACAATTTTATTTATTATTAATATGAGAGAGGTTCTATAATAAAAAGACTCTTGTAAGAGATTTTTGATACTAACAGCGCGTCTCTACACTCATCAAGATCTTTAAATTAAATTCTTGGGACTATTTATTAAATATCTATCAAAAGGAAACTTTTTAGCAAAACAGCTTTTAAATTTTATATATACATTAATGTTACTGAACATTTTATCAAATGAAATTCTAAACAATGAACACGTTATACTAGATTTATTCTATAGATTTAAATGAAAAAAATTTCAGACTTACCACTTGTATAGTAGAATAAAATCCGCTTAGTTCTAGGTCGTCGAGCTATGTACTACCGAACTCTGTATATATGAAATTTAACAGTAAATGATTTCGAGACCGTCTTTATTCTTGTGTACCGGAAGAAGGGGCCTGAATGTCGGTCATGATTGTTGGGGTCAGCTGACCATCTAGATCTGAACTTGATATTGAAACCATTACAGTAACTTCAACCTGTTATTTAATGTATTCTTTAGAAAATACTTTCGCGAGCCGCTTTGTATTGCCCACCGATATTCGGAGTTGTAGTTACGTTTACTTTTATTACTGATTGATCACTGTGATAACAGAAGGATTACGTTTTAGTTTTTTAATTAAAGACAATCTGAAATAATTGGTGTATTGTAAAAATGATGTACAAAGAAGCAGAACTCCGTATTTGGTTAAAGCATTTAATTAAGTTGAATTGTTTATAACCACAAGCTTTTGAAAGTAAAAATACTAGACTCAAAATAATAGTTCTCAATACAATACTAGGAATATAATTAAGTCTTTTGTTGGGCTATTCTCTATTTATAGTAACAAACTCTTTTATCAGAGCCCGATTTAGTTATAAGTAGGGTCCAAGGCACTGACTTCGGATAAAACACATATTTTACGTCCACTCAATACTGCTTATTTGTAATTTCAAAATCTAATATAATGTACATAAGAAACACGTACATACGCATCCACAGACCAACGGATGCACTCACGCACACACGCTAATGCAATCACGCAGCACGCACGCACACACGCGCGCTCACCTACGCTTGCACGTACGCCGTCTGTTGGCACGCACACACACATACACACGCATTCACGCACGTTCGCACGCACACACACACACACAAGCACACACTAAGTGCGCCATCTGGACGGATAATTACAATAAGAAAAATATATAAAACTAATTCCTGTACGCAACCATACATCAAAGTAACTTTCTCTACGTTTGGCATTTTGTCAATCATATCAAACAGTGTAAAGTTGTAATATAAAATATATGGGGGTGTGAATTATTAGCCTAGGGCTAAATTGGAGATCTTCTTATGGTGAAGGGATCTCGACATTCTTTCGACTAAGCTAGGGGTCTATTCCTCGGGTAAAGCTTATGAGGAGTGGTCGTAGGTTCTACAACAAAGCATTGTTTACTTAGTGACTCTAATAATACTAAAATAGGGGGTGCAAAAGGGGCGCCACCAAGTCCTAAATTTTTTTTATCAAGGGTTTGCTCTAAGGGAGGACTTGGAAGTCCTTAGGGAGAAATATCGTATTTACCGCTAAAGCAGGAGCTGTAAAGAAAATATTATTAATATAACAATGAAGGGCACAGGAGATGTACTCTTGCTACCTTATACTATAAAGAAAAAGAATAGAGACATTTATATTAATAATTTAAGCATTATTATATAAAAATTTAGACATTAAGCCTCTTGAAGGTGTTTGGTGCTTCTTTATCAAGTCACTGTTATAGACTTTACTTTTATGAAAGGGTCTTTATACCTTTTTAACTCAATTACCCTATCTTTGAACTCACTTGTCCAAAATAAAACAATTATGCAATTGAATTTAATGGTTGTTCTTTAATTAAAATTTTGCTTTCTAAGTAATAAAAGTTTATGTACAAAATATACATCAAAATTTGGTCTAGAGTCTTCAACACAATGATTGAATATGAAAATTACGACTGCCTTTACTAAGAATAAAAAAATATCAATAACGTATTAAACATTCTTACAAAGCTTTCCAAATTAATTACCCAAAAAACACAGATCTGTTACCTTGGTATACAAATGTGTATTAAATATTCAAAGACTAAAAATATTAGTTCTCGTAATTACTTAAGGTGTGATTGAATTTGAATGAAATACTTTGTTAGAATTAAATAAAGGTATTCATATTCATTTGCAATAATATCAAATATAACCCTTGATTCAAACTGTGATAAATTCTAAATAGCAAAAGTTTTCATAACTACATGGTAAACCAAGAATCATAAATTGCTACAATGTTGTTTTTGATCATCTGCCTCGCTGTTAAGATAGGCGAACAGCTGTAGTCATGTCAAAGTGATAGAAAAACGTTTACCTTGCAAACAGTTGTTTAAACTACATTGAAACAATTACATTGTCGAATTTGATGTGCTAGCCTGCGATCCTTTGACAAACAAATGACGTCAACATACTGTCCACATTTTATTGCGTAATATACTGGATCCTTACTGGAACCATTTACACGAACTTGAAGTGCATTTCGTATTCGCAAATCGAAACAAAATCGAACAACAAAACATCTTATCCAAAGTACATAATTTTCCACGTTTCTTTAACTTGTGTTAAAGACAAATTATTTAACGGTAATTGGAAAATTAAATATGATATTTAAACTTGTAAGCTCGCAATCTTATCATTGCTAAATGCCCAGAATAAACATTATTACATTTACGTTAGTGAGAATAGACTTGATAATTACAAAGACCAAATTTTACCAACCATTTATGTTAATTTTTTAATACGTTGATTGAAATTTATTATTAGCAAATTTTAAAGAAATTATTGTTGGAAATTCTATAAGACCATAACTAGAAAATCCGCAGAACACATTTTTAAATACAGTGAAATCAAAATTAACAAATTTAAGGAATTTATTATCAGAAATCTATAGAGCGCTGTAATACAATTATTTAGTCTGACTTAACAATAATTTAATCTGCTTACCATTACTGAAATACCCAGAAAAGCAAGTGCAACTTGCACTTGGTCAAGCGGCAACGCCTATCGCTACACGCAGGTTGCTGGCGAAGACCCTATTCAATTGCATGGTGCTTGTGATTCTACAAGTGGTCATGCCAGACTGAATTGCCCGTTTGATGCGCAGAACTCACATCAAATTCGCCTGACATTGGAGATGCAATTCAAACGATCAACGTTTACTAATAGTAACTAAATCAGTACTATAGACTAATATTCAGCTTGTGATTGGGGTACACGGCCCTGATCTAAATGTTTATTTACATCGCAAAATTTAACTGTTTGTTTAAATATACAATGCAGCGTATTTTATAAATAATTTGAAAAGGGTTTGTAGTGGTCAAAAAAAGTTGTTACAAAGTGTTTAATTTATGTTAGATATAGACAGTAGGCGTAAAAGTCCAAGTTATTATTTCATCTTATTAACTATAATACTTTAGTATTCATCAACTTGCAACTAATTGCCTAATATGTATATTATATATATATATATATATATATATATATATTATATACGTTTATTATATATATATACATAATGTAAGAACAATTAATAAAAATTAACTGGAACAAATATACTGTTTAGGTAATGCTCTACTTCTCATAAGGTGTCTGTGTTAAATACTACAACTTTACTATATAGGTCATATTACGTCACCGATAAGCATTCGACTTCGTAAATTCGAAAAACTTCAAATTGTATAGATATTTATTTGGATCGAAAACGTATTCAGTAAGTTCGCTATATAAAATGTATCAGTCGCCCTAATTAGATAATATGTTACGTCGATAAAAGTTCTACTTAACATGTACATTATTTAGTTGTGAAGATTATTTAAATACGGTTTAAAGAGACTGTTACTCGAATCGTCGACGTTAAAGTGTTTATTGAGGCTCAAACGTAAGTAGTTTATTTGATGTGCTTAAAATAAATTCAAAATTGATGATTAAATAAATAAAAATAGCTTACGCTTTAAAACGATTATAACAAATTTTGGACATGGATTAAGAGTTACGCTTTGAAAAACGGCTAACAACAAGCAAATCTGTAACGACAAACAAATGTATCTTGTTCAAATTTCTAAAATCTATCGATTAATTATTTAAGTTGCATAATGGGTTTTTCTGTGTGCAAGATTTTTTAATTTAAAGATAAGATTTTTTTTCTTAATCTTCTATGTAAATTAAACCACTTGTAGTTTTTAAAATCATCTTTATATACGTTTCGATTCATGACCTAGGAACGTTGTCAAAATAATTAAAATTTTCAAGTTTGACATTTACGACACAAATTAAGGGTGCGACTTTGATTTATTGATGTTCGATATATTTGGTTTGAGTACAATAGGCAAAAATTTTAAAGTTTAAAAGAATGATTGCCTTCAATTTGTGTTGCACCTTGGGAACGACTTTTTAGGTAGCCGATACGCTTAACGTGAAATCAGGTCATTAATTTTTATTGTTAAATTTTATATAAATTCAATAACTTGAGGATTGGAAAACATTTTTTAACATGTTTCTATTTATACAATTGGGAGGATGGTTATTATAGAAGTGGCGATTACGTTATGATTTAGGGTACCTCTTTGGTAGATTTTAACATGGTTCTGAGGCGACCCTTTGGCGGGTTTACACTTGTCAGATACCAATGTTGTTCTATGAATATTTTATATGGTTCTGAGGCGACCCTAAGGCGGGTTTACACTTGTCAGATACCAATATTGTTCAACGAAGATTGTATATGGATCTGTGGCGACCCTATGGCGGGTTTACACTTGTCAGATACCAATACTGTTCAACGAAGATTGTATATGGTTCGGAGGTAACCTTATTGAGGGTTTCCACTTGTCAGATACCAATGCTGTTTTACAGGGGTTGTTAATATGCTTATTGTTATGTAATTAGTTATTGTATGTATAAATAGAAATCATGTATGTAGGCTGTATTTCATGTTAATATCGCAAGGAAAACCCAGGAAAAACTTGCAATGCTACCTAGATATTATGGGCATTTGATTTTTATTTATTATTTCTTTTAGTTTACTGTTTACTGAAAGTCACGGATTCGTTTGCTACGGAGCTATTTTTATGTAGGGTTATATAAGCAGCTTCTTTGATTTTGCGTTTTTGATGGTTTTATTCTTTGTTGATGATTTTTGCGTTTTCCCATTTTTTTTTTATGATTGGAGTCCCATGCATGTTGGCAAATTATGGATTTTTAAATTTTTTATTTTTTATATATGATTTATGTTCTTTAGTCGAACTCAAATGGTCTGAAACTTTCCCCTATATAAAACTTGTTACATTCGCACGGTATTTTGTAGATGCGGCCTTTTTAACTTTGTATTGTGTTTTTGGGTTTTGTTTTTGTTAATTGTGTTCTTAGTGTATTGTTGGTTCTAAATACTGTTTTAATTCTGAATTTGTTTTCTATTCCGTGTATATTTTCTGAAAATCCTTTTATGTATGGTATTGAAAGCATTTTTTGGTGCGTATCGTGTTTTTTGTTTTCTTCTTGTTTATTTTTTGGGACCTTATTCATTTCTTTCTCTATTAATATTTTAAGATCCTTGTTTTTTATTAGTGCACATCTAATTAGGTCTTTCTTTAAAATTTCTTCGTTTGATAATATTAATTTTGCTCTATCATACATGGTTTTGATAATTCTTGGTTTGACACATAGTACGCACTCGAAGTTTACGTATCTGTTTGTGTGCGTTGATTTTCTGTATATCGATGTATTAATTGTTGTATCGTTTTTGCTAACTAGAATATCTAAAAACGGTAGGTTTTCATGTTGTTCTAATTCATATGTGAATTTAATAGTTGGTTCTATTTTGTTAATTGACCAAATAGCATAGACATCATCTACGTATCTCCACCAGATTAGTGGTTTCAATTTTTCGAATTCCTCCATGAATATATTACTAAAGATTGGCGATAGTGGACTTCTCATTGCCATTCCGAAGTTCAGTTTGTAGAATTGGTCACTTATTTGAAAATATGTGGTATTGACGCATAAACCAAGTAATTCCATAATGGATGATATACTTAGTTTTGTTCTTTCTTCAAGGTTGTCATCTTTCTTAGTTTGTTTTTTATAATATTAAGCGTTATAGGGACATTTGTGAAGAGATTTACTACATCAAAACTTACCATTTTGTGCGTATTTTCAATTTCTATGTTTGATAATTTTTCTAAAAAGTGTTGGTTGTTTTTTATAAAAGAATCCGTTTTTCCTGCTAATGGATTTATAATTTTTAAGAGAAATTTTGCTAAATTATGAGATGGTGAATGTTTATTACGTCAAATGTTAATAATAAATTAACTAACAAATGCACGTCGGACTGTATATAATTATTTATTTAGTTTAAGAGCACAAGATTACAAATATAGAGATTGTTGTAGACACGAGTGCGTCTACACTTTAGAGAAGCTAACGAACAAGTGCGTCGTGGTTAAATGCACCCTCTTCACATATTAAAGGCGGGCGTGGTACAGTCTTATACAAAAGTAACGTATACACACAACTACAAATTAAATATAAAGTATTGAACATAAAGTGGGGCCCAAAAAAGGTGAGCCAAAAAAGAAATTATTTTTTTTTTAATCAATATAGCCTTAAGCTAACAAACTAACATACGTAGAATGAACAAAGAGCACAAAAAACTTTAATGCACTATTGCGCACAACAATAAAATGTTAAACAAGCACGTTTAATGTATGCACTCCGGCAATGGGCAGAGCTTTGCGAATGAGCAACGAACAAGCCCATTTGAGGTCTTTACTGTAGCAACGCGGTTTACTAGATCCTTTGCGGTGTGAACGTCTATTACACGTCCGAGACGCCAAGAAGCAACTGCAGTATTATCGTCCTTGATAATCACTAATTGACCAGATCTGAGCATGTCACGTTTATGCTGCCATTTGGTGCGAAGCTGTAGTTCAGCAACATATTGTAGTTTCCATCTTTTCCAAAATAACTGTTGCAGTTGTTGTATCCGAGCAAAATTCTTTAGTTGATTTGGAGCAGTGTCAGTAACATCTGGATGTGGTATCGTGCTCATATGCCGCCCGATTAGGAATGAGCTGGGGTTAAGGGGTTTAGGTCTTCAGGATCAGAGGATAGTGGACAAAGTGGTCTGGAGTTAAGAACGGATTCGATTTGCACTAAAAGAGTATACAGCTCTACAAATGTAAGTAGAGAATTCCCAATGGAGCGCTTTAAATGATGTTTCATACTCTTAACACCGGCCTCCCAAAGGCCCCCAAAGTGAGGTGATTGAGGAGGTATGAAGTGCCACTCAATACCTTTCTCTGAAGTAGTATTAACTAACGCGTCTTTATTCATCTTAACAAAGTTATGTAATTCCTTTAAACTGGAGTTCGCACCGACAAAATTGGCGCCGTTGTCCGAGTATATTCTGGAGGGTTTGCCGCGACGACCAATAAATCTTCTCAAACACATTATGAAAGCTTGCGCAGATAAGTCGCTAACAAGCTCAAGGTGTACAGCTTTTGTAGCAACGCAGACATAAATACATATGTAGCACTTAGTAGTTGTACCGCGACGGCCACTTTTATATTTAATTAGCATGGGCCCAGCATAATCGGTACCGACAACGGCAAAAGGCAAGTTTGGTGAAATTCTATCACGTGGTAAATTGCCCATTATCGGATCAATTGTTTTTGGTGCGCAACGGAAGCATTTAACGCAATTACGCACAACTTGTCGAACCAAGTTTCTGCCATGAGTGAGCCAGAAACGTTCTCTTATATATGAGAGGAGTAACTGAGGACCACAGTGCAAAAGCCGAACATGTTCACATGCGGCTAACATTTTAGAAAGAGAGTGGCGACCGTCTAAAATAATAGAGTGCTTTTTATCAAATTCAAACTCAGAATTTTGAATACGCCCCCCTACTCGTAACAGACCTTGGTTATCAAGAACAGGAGACAAAGCTATTAATTTGCTACGCAGGGGTATACATTTTTGAGCACTTAACAATTTTATTTCTTCTCCAAAGGAATCTAATTGAGCAATTCTAACCAAACGCATAAGTGCGGAATCGATTTCCTTTGCAGATAGTGGGCCAAATGTCCTCAAATCAAAGTTCACGGAACAATTGTTAACAAAACGCAAGCAATATGCAATTGTTCTTACAAGCTCATTATAATTAGAATAATTTTCTATAGGAAAATGTTCATTCGAGCTTATTATTAAAGAGGTGACTTCCCTTTCATTTCAGGAAGCCTTGTTTCTGAGATGATTAAATTATTAAATTCAATGTCGTGTTTGTAGAAAGTTGGGACCGTTCCACCAAATATCGCATACTTCTAATTGCGAGGGCATGAGTCCGCGTGACAGTGGATCAGCAGCATTGTTGTGAGTAGGCACATGCGACCAAATAGCATTGCGAGAAATATGTTGAATTTCAGCGACTCTGTGAGCCACAAAGGTTTTAATAGATGAGGTGCTGTTTTAACCATCCAAGGACAATTGTGGAATCTGTCCATAAATAACAACGATCTATCTTGCTCTTTAGCGCATTTACTGAAGTATACGCCAATTTTGAGAGGAGAACGGCTCCACATAACTCCAATTTAGGAATGGTTAGGGTTTTGAGAGGAGCTACTCTGCTTTTGAACACAGTAGGTGACAATATATCACGCCATCGATATCGATTGACCTTATATAGATACAGGCGCCGTAGGCCTGGGTGCTGGCATCACAAAATCCATGCAGTTCGATAGCCGTCGGGTTTAGACAAATTGCATGCCGAAAATTTCTAATTCATGTAATTCAGGCAGCTCAGTCCTAAATTGAATCCATTTTGATGCAAATCTAAAGATATCGATTCATCCCATCCGGTCTTGTTTAACCACAACTGTTGAAGTAGTACTTTTGGTATTAGAATACAGGGACCTAACAGGCCGAGAGGGTCAAATATCTGGGAGATTTCTGAGAGTATACTTCGTTTCGTTATCCGTTCATTTGTAGAAGGATATGAGAAAAGCCAAATTGTCATTTTCAAAATTCCAATATAGACCCAAGGTTTTTGTATGGTTATGAGATCCAATTTCTAAGAAGTCCGGGTGTATATCAGTCGGATTAACATCCTTCAATACACGAGGGTCATTAGATATCCACTTTTTTAACGGAAAACAACCTGATAAAAGAATTTTTGGTAAGTGCTCACATATTTCTTGAGCTTCTTCAAGGGAATCCGCACCCGTGAGAATATCATCTACATAGAAATCCTCCATTATGATTTTGGAGATTTTTGGGTGCGTATTTGCACATTCAATTCCTAGCTGGTGTAGACAGCGAATTGCAAGAAAAGAGGCTGCAGCAGTGCCATAAGTTACAGTCCTCAGATTATAACTATGAATTTCCTTAGTTGCTTCATTTCGCCATAATATTTGTTGCAGAGGTAATTGCGAGGGGTTAATAAGTACTTGTCTATACATCTTTTGTATATCGGCAGATATGGCAAACTTATGAGATCGAAAACTGAGCAAGATTGAGAATAAATCTCGTTGAATTACAGGACCGAACATTTGTATATCATTAAACGAATAGCCAGTGGTTGAGGAGCACTACCATTAAATACAACTCGTATTTTGGTAGTGGAGCTTTGTTCTTTGAGCACGGCATGGTGAGGAAAAAAGTATGAACCTTCCGAAACTGCATTGTCTACTTTCGCTAAAGACATATGAGAGAGTGCTAGATATTCGTGCAGAAATTGTGAATATCGTTCACGAAGAGACTGGTTTAAACTTAGTCGCTTTTCGAGAGATAGAAGACTTCTTTTTGCAAAACTATATGAATCGCCTAGTTTTAACGGAGAATCTTTTAGAGGAATTGTGACGACAAATCGACCATCGCGTTCCCTACGAGTGTTGAAAACGAAATGATTTTCACATTCAATTTCTTCTACTGACATGGGTTTTTTGGGAGAGCATTCTTCGGTTTCCCAAAATTTTGCGAGTTGATCTTGAATGAGCATATAACTAGAGGAAAAATTACAAACAGCTACATTTGAAGTTGAATTAGAGAATATAGGGCCGCTAATGATCCAGCCAAAAAGAGTTTTTTGTAATTTGGGCTGTCCTTTTCCCAGAGAAATTTGTCCGACACATAACAAATCATAGAAACAGTTAGCACCTAGCAATAGATCTATATTGCCGGGAGTGTTGAAATTGGGGTCAGCCAATTTTACATTTGACAACAACTTTATATGACTTGCGTCAATTGGAGCATTTGGGATATTGCCAGTAATTGCGGTTATTATTAAGCAAGAGGTTTTAAGGTATACGAACTATGTTTGGCCGTTAGAGACATTACATTTGAGTTTATTTGAGAGTTATAATTGGCCAAACCAGTGACGTTTATTTTAAAGTTGTCACGTTGGAGTTTTAGTCAGTTGCACAAGTCACTTGTAATGAAATTACTTTGACTTCCGCAGTCTAGAAGCAAGCGAGCATTATGGGCTTTACCCTGAGAGTCCAAGATAGACACGACGGCAGTAGAGAGAAAGACGTTCGTGTTGTTATCAACAAACGAAGAAGTTAGAGATTCTTTCTTCCGAAGGAATTGATTGAGAAATACCCGAAGGGCCTGGGGCGTTTACCTCTGACGAAGGAGATTTACCAATATGTAAAGAGAGTTATGCTTGGCCATGCAAGTACGACAGGAGTGTCGAGATTTACAATCTTTGCTGATATGACCACGAGCGAGACAATTCAGACACAATTTGAGAGATTTTGCATTAGAAATTCTGTCATCTGCAGTGAGAGCTTTAAATTTTCGCAAACATATATTGAGTGTGTGCCTTTACAGTAATTACAAAGAGCCAGGTTAGCGTTAGTTACAAAGGATTTAGTGCTTTTTGCTTAACAAAGTCTTATTTTCACGAGCGGTTGTAGAGGATTTGTGCGACATATTTTCACTTTCTAACGCTTCAAGTACACTCGCTTTCTGTTCCAAAAATTGGATAAATTCGGACAAAGCAGGTATTTCATTATCATTTTTGTGCGTTTCCCAGCCACGTTTAGTAACCGAGTCGAGAAAAGAAACTAAATTTTGAGTTATGATAACTTCGCCTAATTTATCTGAGGAACCAACGAATTTAGAAATTTGGAGTGTTCTAACGTATTGTCTATTATTTTTCTGATATGAGTGGAGGATTCTTTTTGGGCAACTTCTAAAGAGAAAAGAGCATTTACATGATTCCTAATGAGACCACGTTTATCATTATATCTTTTACAAATCATCTTCCACGCTGATTCGTAATTGTCCGAACTGAACGATTGAGTTCTAAGAACGTCTGCCGCTTTTTCTGTCAATGAAGATTTCAAATAGTGGAATTTTGTATGTGACTTAGATTAGTATTGGAATTGATTAAACTTTCAAAAGTGTCTCGAAATTCTATCCAAGTAGTTTGCGATTTGCCATTAAAACGAGGGAGCTCTATGACAGGAAGGCGCACAAAAGGCGCATTTGCCGATTGCCCAGGACAATCATTAGTACTTGAGATTCTAGAGTGAAGAGAATTAGGAGACTGCCTTGGAGAATTATCAATACTAGGAGGTTTAGATTCTAGAACGGAATTCGCAGAGCTATTTTTAACGGTCACTTGTAACAAAAGTTCGGCTTCTGTAGTCAAAGCGTAATATTTTCTTCAAAACTATCGCGATGTGCAAGTTCAGCATCGAAATCTTCAGAGAGGGTTTCAATTAGATTTTGTATTTCATCATATGCACTCGGTAAGCATATAAAATCATTTAGTCGTTTACGCAATTCAATTATTTGACCCGCAGAAGGAGAATCCATTTGTTGTAAATTACTAATAAAGGTTCCAAAATTTGTTACCTTTCGTTTGAGTACTGTTCGCTTTTTACGCAATGTTTCAATTTCTGTCGCCATAATTAAGAGCAATGTTAATAAAAATACAAATATTTTTAAAACAAAGGTAGTCCTAAAGACCGGTATAAATACCAAGAGAGAGTAAGAGAGAGATTTGCGACAAAATTTGATAACACTTTTTGAGAAGTATAATTGTACGACAAGGCACTAATTTTGCTGTAAACTAGTCAAATAACTTAGTTATAATACGTTTTCAGAGAGAGATATTTGAGCGCATCAACCTTTTATACAAAGAGCGTGAATACAACCAATATTCACTAACAAACACTTGTTACTGAAATTTAAGAGCATTGAACATCACTGAAAGCAAAAATAATTTTTCATTTCAGTTGAGGTTTGTGTACATGCATCACTTACTTGATATACTTTAAATAATGCGTTGTAATATTTTTCATTAGATCATTCATACAAAATAACCAACTTTTAGCACAAATACGTTTTTTATAGGAAAAGTGAATAAAATAAATGGAATTGACTTACAGCTTTGTGATAAGTGTACCGTTGTATGGCATCAAGAAACCCTTAGGTAGAAACCAGTTTGTTACTGCAAACATCTAATATTTCATCCCCTTTACTTTTGCCTTGCTATGTTGAAGAATGCGAACTCGAGCTTGAGATATGCTGAAGCGTGATCTACAATTATAGTTAATCGAAGTGATTGCTAATTCAATAATTCGGCGTTGGACCAATGTTTATTACGTCAAATGTTAATAATAAATTAACTAACAAATGCACGTCGGACTGTATATAATTATTTATTTAGTTTAAGAGCACAAGATTACAAATATAGAGATTGTTGTAGACACGAGTGCGTCTACACTTTAGAGAAGCTAACGAACAAGTGCGTCGTGAATTTATTGAGCTTACGATAGGTCTTAAAGGAATGTTTTTTTAATGAATTTTTGGTAGATCGTAAAAGTGGAGTGGTTTACTGTAATGTGGGACTAGTTTGCTTCTTTCTTTGTCTTCGAACTCATTTTTAAATTTATATAGAGTTTTGTATATTTTATTTACAATTGATTTTGTTGGGTCCGTTTCTAAACTGGTGTAATTCTCAGTGTTCAACAGTTCGTTGACTTTTGTGTTGTAATCGTTTTTATTCATTACTACTCTTGCATTGCCTTTGTCAGCAGGAAGAATTATAGTTGAGATCGTTTTTTAGATTACGAATTGCTTTCATTTCGTTATTACTAACATTTGGTTTTATTTTGTGATTCTTTCTATTATCGACAAAGAAGAAAACCATCAAAAAAGCAAAAACAAAGAAACTGCCTATATAACCCTACATAAAAATAACTGCGTAGCAAACGAATCCATGACTTTCAGTAAACAATAGATTCCATTACTAAAAGAAATAACAAATGAAAATCAAATGCCCACAATATCTAGGTAGCATTGCAAGTTTTTCCTGGGTTTTCCTTGCGATATTAACATGAAATAAATCCAACATACATGATTTCTATTTATACATACAATAACTAATTACATAACAATAGGCATATTAACAATCCCTGTAAAACAGCATTGGTATCTGACAATTGTAAACGCGCCTTAGGGTCGCCTCAGAACCATATAAAATATTCATAGAACAGCAGTGGTATCTCACAAGTGTAAACCCGTCATAAGGTCGTCTCAGGACCATGTTAAAATTTACTAAAGAGTTAGCCTAAGTCATAATGAGTTTTTTCCACCTCAAAATAAATATAAAGAAACGACTGCTTAAGCCTTACGGTAATGTAATCACCACTTCTTTAATAACCATCTTTCCAATTGTATAAATAGAAACATGTTAAAAAATGTTTTCCAATCCTTAAGTTATTGAATTTATCTGAAATTTAACAATAAAAATTAATCAGCTGATTTCACGTTAAGCGTATCGGCTACCTCAAAAAGTCGTTCCCAGGGTGCAACACAAATTGAAGGCAATCATTCTCTTAAACTTTAAAGTTTTCGCCTAATGTACTCAAACCAAATATATCGAACATCAATAAATCAAAGTCGTACCCTTAATTTGTGTCGTAAATGTCAAACTTGAAAATTTTAATTATTTTGACAAAGTTCCTAGGTCATGAATCGAAACGTATATAAAGATGATTTTAAAAACTACGAGTGGCTTAATTCCCAAAAAAGATTAAGAAAAATGCTAAACAAACCACAACAAACATACAGGGAGTATTTAAGGGTAATAGGTAATAACTAAATATGTAAAAGTCAATTAAATTTAATTTTAAAAGGTTTGGCAAACCTACGATTCAGGTTTTCGCCATTATGCAAGATGATTATTGAACCTACATTTGGATAAATTTAATAACGGTTTAAAGTGAAAGATATTAAGTTACATGAGGCTACATTATAGTAAATTTTGTGCATTTTAAGGAAGATTTAACTAAGGAGTTGTTTATGAATGGTAATTGCAGATTAAGATTTGTGTAGAATACGTATGCGATAATTCTAGTTTTAAAGTGATTCTGGACTGCATTTTGGTATATAAGATATATATATATATATATATATATATATATATATATATATATATAGGGAGGATGTCGATGTTTGTAAGAGAAAGTTATTGTAGATATATTAATTTGTATTTGAAAGATTGTTTGTAAGATAATATTTAATATTATTACAAGTCTGATGTATGATTACAATGGTTTTATTGATCAGAGAACTAGCAAAAATAACTAGACGACGTGCAATTCGAAGTTTCTATCATAGCACCTTTTACTATGCGTACGTCCCCGGACAATCCACAGCAACTTTTATTGTCGACGAAACCTGGTGCTCGATTAAGCCGCTTGAAGTTTAGGGTTTCGTGTATCTTAGGATTTGTAAGAATTTTTTTGTAAAGTGGCTGATAGAATGAGAGAAATTCAGGAAGAATTGAGAGCTAAAGGTGTGGTGATTGGATTTGAAAAGAGTGTTTATTTGGAAGACTCGAAAAGGATGCAAAGAGTGAGACTGGAAATATACGTGATATTTCGGAATCTAGAGTGATGGTTATTTTGTTGAATTTAATTAAAAATATGCAGAAAATAAGTGAAAAACGTGAAAAAGGCATAAAAGAAGTGAGTGAAAAGTATGAATAGATTATGAAGGAAATGCGTGAAAAAATAAAACAATTTTAAAGAAATAAGTGTAAAAAGATTAAAGAAATGAATAAAGAATCTGATAGGAACGACCACGGATTACAAGCGGGGTTTGGAGAGAATTATGTAAAATTGGAAAAACGTTTAAAAACAGAAAGCGAAGGAAATGAACGAAAATTTAAAGAAATTAATGATAATATAACTTTGAGCTTAAAAGAGACTAATAAGACCATAAAAGAACTGAAATTAAAAATTAGGTTTAAAGTGGTATACATTTTGGAGGATATAGAAGGCATTAAAAAGGAGATTGCGCAAATAAAGTCTAATCAAAAAGCGTGTGAAAAAGAAATGAATGGAAAAATTAAGAACTTAGTTTAGAAGGTACATGAAATCGAAGAAAGTTGTCAAGTAGGGTTTTTAACATTTAAAAATGACTTAAAAAGTTTTAAGACAGATTTTGAAAACAACGTAGTAAACTTAGTGAATAAGGTACAAAATATTTATAAAGATATTTCACAGAATTTTTGTGAACCCATGAGATGGAGCTAATGCATTAGGACTTTAATGAAGAGAGGTATAAATAAACAAATCAAATTAAATAGGTGATTAAATGATGAAGCAAATTAAATGATGAAGGTTTTAAATTGTCCGTCACCGTCCGCCATATATATATATATATATATATATATATATATATATATATTACTCATATTTAGACCAGGGTAGAAAATTAAATAATCACATCAAATAATTTTAATCACCGTGTATAATGAATATTATTAGATAATACGCGTTATTAAAACCGAGAAGCATAAAAATTTATTAGTTTCAGTAAAAATAAGAGATTTAAAATCATGTACAAGACGCTTTATATGAAAAGAAACAGTATTAAAAAAGCTCTGCGTGTAATGTAATTATTCTAAACAAATGGAAATTACGTGCAAAATTTATCTTAATTAACTCTATTTCAAGTAACCGGTATTGAACAAAACGTACAGATAATATCTATAGAAACTTGTAAAAACCCAATAAAATGCAAATCCTAGAAGTGTTAGTTAGAAGTAGGATGTTTGAACACACCTGCGTATTTTAAAAGGCAATTTCAGTTTAATTTGTTTAGATAAACATGTCGATTCTAAAGATATTGGAAACGGTCAGATGCTTTAGCACGAAATACAAAACAGGGTTTATTTAAAAAGCTCATTCGGCGAAAATTTTGCAGATAATTAATGTTTACAAAGAATCTTGGAAAAACCGGGGCTTAATATTCACGAGAAGGTGCGATACGGGGTTATTAAACCCAGATAGTCCACATGGACTAAAATATAATCGATAATAAAGAATATCAATTTGCACCAATACGAACAGGTTAGAAAAGGAAAGAGAAAATGCGTCAAGCAAAGACACATATAGTAAAAGGCGTGATTTAAGCAACGTCACGAGGGTCACAATTGGTTGAAAATAGGATGCAAATATCAGAGGTAGAAACAACAATTTCTGTACAAAATTAATTAGTTTTTCTCGGACAGGTTTGCGTGCAGTGTGAGAATTTCTGAGTTTTAAATGGGGCGAGTGAAAAATTCGTAAAAACCGACGCGCGAGCGACGGACTGGGAACATAGAATGAGAAATTCTTAAGAATTACCCGTTTTGGGGAACAGACCGACAGACAGGCTTTTTGCTATATATACCGAGGTGAATATAAATGAGCTCTCTTAGACTTTTGACTATTCGATGCGTTAAAAGCTCTTACATCCGCGACTTGATTCAAGATGTTAAACAGTGCATTTTAGTTTGATAAAATAATTTAAAATTTTGCTCGTATATTTTAGTGATTCAAAATAGTTTGTTATTTACGTGCTAACATGAATGTACTTCAGTGCACTTAGATACAAGGTAATAAAATTTAGTATCACTGTACCAATTAGCAAAATTTACAACGACAAATGTATACACAAAAGTAGGCAGTTTTGGCGTATATTGGTGAAAGAAGTATGAATTTCTTTGTTATTTTTCGGGGTGTTAATAATTAAATGGTTCAAATACGTGTCTGGATCCACGAAACAAGGGTCAGATATACACAGATGAGTTCCGGAAAAGCCCAGAAACAACTTTAAATAAATGGTGATGGAGAAAATTTTAAAAGCGTTGAGAATTAGAAGCCGTAAATATAATCCTGTTGGAATGGTGTGATTAACTAAAGGGACGATGTACATTGAAGCTACGAGGACAGTAACCTTCAGGTAAATTATACTATTTTGTTTGACATTTTGTGTGTGTTGAATTACTTTATAATTGATTTACTTTAAATGGACATTAGTGAAATTGTACTAACCATAAAATTTTAATGTTAAGATGAAATTTGCTTGTTTAAGTAGAAAGGGGTATTTAGTATTGATGTTCTGGATTATGATGAAATTTTAGGTATGTCTTTGAGCTCAATTAGACGAACCTGGTTAATTAACGTAAAGGGGTGGTAGATGCTCCCTTTTTACTCTGCATATATTGTTATAGTAATTAGTAGGCATCCTACAAGGACTTTAATTCTGGATGCACATTAAAATGATAATAAATTTAATCTGGAAAATTTTTGATACTGAAATTTATGCTGAATTTTAATTTTGAAATTTTAATGTATTGTGAATATTGATGTAAATAGAGTTGACGTTGACGTTTGTGGTAGGAATGTGTTGTTTAATTTTATGAATGAGGAGGTTTATAAAATTAGGTGAGCAGCCGAGGCGAAAAGAGGATCACAGCAGTTTATGACGCCCAATCTGTGGGACTAGAATTTTTTTGTTGAAAGGACCCAGTTCCCGCATACACAGGAGTATATCACAACATTCTTTGGCGACCCAAAAGTGAGGCTCGAGTTCCAAATAAAATTTTTGTGATTTTATTCCAGGAAACTGGCGATCTGAGAGAGAGAGTTTCTGTGTGTGTATAAATTTAAGAGTAGTTAGAGTGTGTGTGAGTGATTTGAACGTATGCAGAGAAAAGAGTGGTTAAGGAGTCAAAGAGTGGAAATTGGAAGTGACGATAGTGCATTGTGTGAGAAAAATTCGAAAATGGAAGAAGCTGGAGGCAGTAGAGATCAGTCGAGGACGGAATCAGGGGATCAAGGAAACGAGATGATATTGAGAATGTTAGAGAGGATGAGTGAAGAATCGAATAAGAAATTTGACCAATTAAATCAGGAATTAGGGGATAAAATAGAAAAATCGACGAGAGAATTTACAGAATTTAAAAATAGTCTTACCGTAAAGATGGGGGAAGTTGAAAATAGGGTTGAAAAAAATGAGCATGATATTACAGGTCTTCGACAGGAAATGGGACATTTAAGGTCCGAAGTACGCATTTTGTGAAGAAGAGATTAATGTAAAATGACTGAAGTGACGGACTCATGTAGGAATCAGTTAGGCAGGGTAGAACGCGAAGTTAGTAGTATTAAATACAACATGTCAAATTTAACGGGGGATGGTCCCAGATTTTCTACAGGTGGAGTATCATTGGACCAACACATGAAATTTTATGGCGATAACAGGGTAAATCCACAAATTTTTATTAATAGTGTAAGAAATCTAGTGGGAAATTTATTTGACGAACAGACTAAACTAAATACGATAAAGGCTTTATTAAAAGACAATGCGGAAGCGTGGTACAATTTAGTAGGACAGGACATAGACACGTATCAGGACTTTGAAAACAAATTTCTAAAGCACTACTGGAGTGACCACAGACAAGATCAGGTACGAGACGACTTAATCACAGGAAATTTAAGGAGAATTTTCAGGAAGTAGGGAGCAATATGCTATACGCAAGTATAGCATAGCAAAGCAACTGAACCCACCACTGACGGACCGACAAATTATTAAGTATTTATCACGACACTTCGAGGTAGACATAAGACAGCACGTAGCACTACAGAACATAGTGGACAGAGAAATGTTTTGGAATACCTGCAGAGGTACGACGACGTAAGTAGTGGACGACCTCGGGAAAACAGGGAAAGACAGATCAACACAGTTAGGTTTGACAATAGACGGGACAACTATGCTAGAAGGGGAATAATTACGGATACCAGCGACAGAATTGGGAACAGAGACGACCATACGTTAGGAGTAATAGTTTAGGAAGGGGACCTCCACCGAGACCGGGACCTACCAGAATGAATAGTTCACCAGACGTGAGCGGGACTGCTAATACGGACACGGAACGAGTGGAAACGCCTAGGACGTACGCTGAGGTGACGGCTAGACCAGGACCGAGTAGGAAAACAGACCTGGACAGGATTTTTAGAACGCGACAGACCACTAGATTTCAGTGTAAATGTATATGAACATCCACGTGAATTTTTCAAAATTGAGGAGGAAGTAGAGCCAGAAACTGAGGAAAAATTATGTTTGCCAATTATTAATTTAGAAATTTTTGAGAATAATGTAGAAGTATTACTTGATACAGGGGCAGAGGCGAGTTTAATATCGGAGGAATTCGTCAGCAAAATTAGGGATAAGGTTTGTGATAGAATTATGCCTATAAAGCGTAGCCATTTAGTAGCTCAAATAAAAGAAGTTTGCTGTAGTAAATAGTGTTGTGGTGCTTAGGATAGATATAGGAGGTTTAAGCTGTGAACAGGAGTTTGTAATTGTACCTGGACTGACGTTTCAGAGCATTTTAGGTGTTGACTGTATGATGAAGTTAGGGGTTTTGATAGATATGGAACGGAAGGTAATAAGGATTAATGATAGGGTAGTGCCATGGAAGGGCAGTTATGAAGTCACAGAGGATGACACGGGGTTGAATATTAATGTAGTAGAGGTAGAGGATAATGAAGGTAAACAGATCAACACAACAAGATGTCCAAAGGATAGGAGAGTAGAGGTTCAAGCTTTAGTACAAAAACATGAAGAATTAGTGGGGGTAGAAGCAACAGCAGCATATCAGGAGCAGGTGAAGGCAGAATTATTTTTGACGAGGTTAAGTGGCAAGTTTGTTTTGAATAAAGTAGATTTAAGGGATTCATTCTGGCGGATTCCATTACATAAGAATTCTAGTAGGTACATAGGATTTTCCATAGAGGGAAAAATCGAGAATTGTAAAGTAGTATCGTTTGGTTTGTCGGCAGAAAGAAAAAAAATAGTAAATGAGAAACAGACAAGTGTAGGGACTGAAGAAGAAGTAATATTTAAGAGTAAGGATAATAGGGATGATAAGTTTATTGTATGGGAGATAATAGAGATGTTAAGTATAGATATAGAAGAGGGAGAGATAGGGATGAAGAGTATTAGGTTGGTGAGAAGAAAGACGTGGAGGGTCAAGAAGAGAGTTAGATTTAAATAACTTGATGAAGAAAGGATAGAGATAGGTGAATTTTAGTATAGATATAGAAGAGAGTAGATAGGTGTACGATAGAGTAAAATTTAAATAGGATAGGGATAGAATAGGTGTAGATAGAAGAGTAGAAGTAAGTGTTTATAGAAAATAAAGCTAGGTATAGGATAAATATGGGAGATAATTAGGAATAGGTTTAGGATGAGAATAAAGAGTAAATGTAGATAGGTTAAGTGTAGATATTTTATAGAAGATTAGTGGAGAGTTAGGAATAGAGTAAGAGTAGGATAAGCATATAGGATTAGGTAGGGGGAAGTAAAGTATAGTAAAGATTAGGTGAGAGTTAGGAATAGGATAGGGATATAGGATAGGTGTAAATATTTTTTTTGGATTGGAGACAAAGTAGGTAAGTTAGATAGATAAGGATAGAGAGAGATAGGCAATTTTTTTTGTAAGTTTTTTTTTGTGACAGTCTAAATGCTTTATATTTGCATTCAAATAAGTGGGATTATTTGTATTCAAATAGGGGGAAAATACTCATATTTAGACCAGGGTAGAAAATTAAATAATCACATCAAATAATTTTAATCACCGTGTATAATGAATATTATTAGATAATACGCGTTATTAAAACCGAGAAGCATAAAAATTTATTAGTTTCAGTAAAATAAGAGATTTAAAATCATGTACAAGACGCTTTATATGAAAAGAAACAGTATTAAAAAAGCTCTGCGTGTAATGTAATTATTCCTAAACAAATGGAAATTACGTGCAAAATTTATCTTAATTAACTCTATTTCAAGTAACCGGTATTGAACAAAACGTACAGATAATATCTATAGAAACTTGTAAAACCCAATAAAATGCAAATCCTAGAAGTGTTAGTTAGAAGTAGGATGTTTGAACACACCTGCGTATTTTAAAAGGCAATTTCAGTTTAATTTGTTTAGATAAACATGTCGATTCTAAGGATATTGGAAACGGTCAGATGCTTTAGCACGAAATACAAAACAGGGTTTATTTAAAAAGCTCATTCGGCGAAAATTTTGCAGATAATTAATGTTTACAAAGAATCTTGGAGAAACCGGGGCTTAATATTCACGAGAAGGTGCGATACGGGGTTATTAAACCCAGATAGTCCACATGGACTAAAATATAATCGATAATAAAGAATATCAATTTGCACCAATACGAACAGGTTAGAAAAGGAAAGAGAAAATGCGTCAAGCAAAGACACATATAGTAAAGGGCGTGATTTAAGCAACGTCACGAGGGTCACAATTGGTTGAAAATAGGATGCAAATATCAGAGGTAGAAACAACAATTTCTGTACAAAATTAATTAGTTTTTCTTGGACAGGTTTGCGTGCCGTGTGAGAATTTCTGATATTTAAATGGGGCGAGTGAAAAATTCGTAAAAACCGACGCGCGAGCGACGGACTGGGAACATGGCATGAGAAATTCTTTAGAATTACCCGTTTTGGGGAACAGACCGACAGACAGGCTTTTTGCTATATATACCGAGGTGAATATAAATGAGCTCTCTTAGACTTTTGACTATTCGATGCGTTAAAAGCTCTTACATCCGCGACTTGATTCAAGATGTTAAACAGTGCATTTTAGTTTGATAAAATAATTTAAAATTTTGCTCGTATATTTTAGTGATTCAAAATAGTTTGTTATTTACGTGCTAACATGAATGTACTTCAGTGCACTTAGATACAAGGTAATAAAATTTAGTATCACTGTACCAATTAGCAAAATTTACAACGACAAATGTATACACAAAAGTAGGCAGTTTTGGCGTATATTGGTGAAAGAAGTATGAATTTCTTTGTTATTTTTCGGGGTGTTAATAATTAAATGGTTCAAATACGTGTCTGGATCCACGAAACAAGGGTCAGATATACACAGATGAGTTCCGGAAAAGCCCAGAAACAACTTTAAATAAATGGTGATGGAGAAAATTTTAAAAGCGTTGAGAATTAGAAGCCGTAAATATAATCCTGTTGGAATGGTGTGATTAACTAAAGGGACGATGTACATTGAAGCTACGAGGACAGTAACCTTCAGGTAAATTATACTATTTTGTTTGACATTTTTGTGTGTGTTGAATTACTTTATAATTGATTTACTTTAAATGGACATTAGTGAAATTGTACTAACCATAAAATTTTAATGTTAAGATGAAATTTGCTTGTTTAAGTAGAAAGGGGTATTTAGTATTGATGTTCTGGATTATGATGAAATTTTAGGTATGTCTTTGAGCTCAATTAGACGAACCTGGTTAATTAACGTAAAGGGGTGGTAGATGCTCCCTTTTTACTCTGCATATATTGTTATAGTAATTAGTAGGCATCCTACAAGGACTTTAATTCTGGATGCACATTAAAATGATAATAAATTTAATCTGGAAAATTTTTGATACTGAAATTTATGCTGAATTTTAATTTTGAAATTTTAATGTATTGTGAATATTGATGTAAATAGAGTTGACGTTGAAGTTTGTGGTAGGAATGTGTTGTTTAATTTTATGAATGAGGAGGTTTATAAAATTAGGTGAGCAGCCGAGGCGAAAAGAGGATCACAGCAGTTTATGACGCCCAATCTGTGGGACTAGAATTTTTTTGTTGAAAGGACCCAGTTCCCGCATACACAGGAGTATATCACAACATTCTTTGGCGACCCAAAGTGAGGCTCGAGTTCCAAATAAAATTTTGTGATTTTATTCCAGGAAACTGGCGATCTGAGAGAGAGTTTCTGTGTGTGTATAAATTTAAGAGTAGTTAGAGTGTGTGAGTGATTTGAACGTATGCAGAGAAAAGAGTGGTTAAGGAGTCAAAGAGTGGAAATTGGAAGTGACGATAGTGCATTGTGTGAGAAAAATTCGAAAATGGAAGAAGCTGGAGGCAGTAGAGATCAGTCGAGGACGGAATCAGGGGATCAAGGAAACGAGATGATATTGAGAATGTTAGAGAGGATGAGTGAAGAATCGAATAAGAAATTTGACCAATTAAATCAGGAATTAGGGGATAAAATAGAAAAATCGACGAGAGAATTTACAGAATTTAAAAATAGTCTTACCGTAAAGATGGGGGAAGTTGAAAATAGGGTTGAAAAAAATGAGCATGATATTACAGGTCTTCGACAGGAAATGGGACATTTAAGGTCCGAAGTACGCATTTTTTGTGAAGAAGAGATTAATGTAAAAATGACTGAAGTGACGGACTCATGTAGGGATCAGTTAGGCAGGGTAGAACGCGAAGTTAGTAGTATTAAATACAACATGTCAAATTTAACGGGGGATGGTCCCAGATTTTCTACAGGTGGAGTATCATTGGACCAACACATGAAATTTTATGGCGATAACAGGGTAAATCCACAAATTTTTATTAATAGTGTAAGAAATCTAGTGGAAATTTATTTGACGAACAGACTAAACTAAATACGATAAAGGCTTTATTAAAAGACAATGCGGAAGCGTGGTACAATTTAGTAGGACAGGACATAGACACGTATCAGGACTTTGAAAACAAATTTCTAAAGCACTACTGGAGTGACCACAGACAAGATCAGGTACGAGACGACTTAATCACAGGAAATTTAAGGAGAATTTTCAGGAAGTAGGAGCAATATGCTATACGCAAGTATAGCATAGCAAAGCAACTGAACCCACCACTGACGGACCGACAAATTATTAAGTATTTATCACGACACTTCGAGGTAGACATAAGACAGCACGTAGCACTACAGAACATAGTGGACAGAGAAATGTTTTTGGAATACCTGCAGAGGTACGACGACGTAAGTAGTGGACGACCTCGGGAAAACAGGGAAAGACAGATCAACACAGTTAGGTTTGACAATAGACGGGACAACTATTCTAGAAGGGGGAATAATTACGGATACCAGCGACAGAATTGGGAACAGAGACGACCATACGTTAGGAGTAATAGTTTAGGAAGGGGACCTCCACCGAGACCGGGACCTACCAGAATGAATAGTTCACCAGACGTGAGCGGGACTGCTAATACGGACACGGAACGAGTGGAAACGCCTAGGACGTACGCTGAGGTGACGGCTAGACCAGGACCGAGTAGGGAAAACAGACCTGGACAGGATTTTTAGAACGCGACAGACCACTAGATTTCAGTGTAAATGTATATGAACATCCACGTGAATTTTTCAAAATTGAGGAGGAAGTAGAGCCAGAAACTGAGGAAAAATTATGTTTGCCAATTATTAATTTAGAAATTTTTGAGAATAATGTAGAAGTATTACTTGATACAGGGGCAGAGGCGAGTTTAATATCGGAGGAATTCGTCAGCAAAATTAGGGATAAGGTTTGTGATAGAATTATGCCTATAAAGCGTAGCCATTTAGTAGCTCAAATAAAAGAAGTTTGCTGTAGTAAATAGTGTTGTGGTGCTTAGGATAGATATAGGAGGTTTAAGCTGTGAACAGGAGTTTGTAATTGTACCTGGACTGACGTTTCAGAGCATTTTAGGTGTTGACTGTATGATGAAGTTAGGGGTTTTGATAGATATGGAACGGAAGGTAATAAGGATTAATGATAGGGTAGTGCCATGGAAGGGCAGTTATGAAGTCACAGAGGATGACACGGGGTTGAATATTAATGTAGTAGAGGTAGAGGATAATGAAGGTAAACAGATCAACACAACAAGATGTCCAAAGGATAGGAGAGTAGAGGTTCAAGCTTTAGTACAAAAACATGAAGAATTAGTGGGGGTAGAAGCAACAGCAGCATATCAGGAGCAGGTGAAGGCAGAATTATTTTTGACGAGGTTAAGTGGCAAGTTTGTTTTGAATAAAGTAGATTTAAGGGATTCATTCTGGCGGATTCCATTACATAAGAATTCTAGTAGGTACATAGGATTTTCCATAGAGGGAAAAATCGAGAATTGTAAAGTAGTATCGTTTGGTTTGTCGGCAGAAAGAAAAAAAATAGTAAATGAGAAACAGACAAGTGTAGGGACTGAAGAAGAAGTAATATTTAAGAGTAAGGATAATAGGGATGATAAGTTTATTGTATGGGAGATAATAGAGATGTTAAGTATAGATATAGAAGAGGGAGAGATAGGGATGAAGAGTATTAGGTTGGTGAGAAGAAAGACGTGGAGGGTCAAGAAGAGAGTTAGATTTAAATAACTTGATGAAGAAAGGATAGAGATAGGTGAATTTTAGTATAGATATAGAAGAGAGTAGATAGGTGTACGATAGAGTAAAATTTAAATAGGATAGGGATAGAATAGGTGTAGATAGAAGAGTAGAAGTAAGTGTTTATAGAAAATAAAGCTAGGTATAGGATAAATATGGGAGATAATTAGGAATAGGTTTAGGATGAGAATAAAGAGTAAATGTAGATAGGTTAAGTGTAGATATTTTATAGAAGATTAGTGGAGAGTTAGGAATAGAGTAAGAGTAGGATAAGCATATAGGATTAGGTAGGGGGAAGTAAAGTATAGTGAAGATTAGGTGAGAGTTAGGAATAGGATAGGGATATAGGATAGGTGTAAATATTTTTTTTGGATTGGAGACAAAGTAGGTAAGTTAGATAGATAAGGATAGAGAGAGATAGGCAATTTTTTTGTAAGTTTTTTTTTGTGACAGTCTAAATGCTTTATATTTGCATTCAAATAAGTGGGATTATTTGTATTCAAATAGGGGGAAAATACTCATATTTAGACCAGGGTAGAAAATTAAATAATCACATCAAATAATTTTAATCACCGTGTATAATGAATATTATTAGATAATACGCGTTATTAAAACCGAGAAGCATAAAAATTTATTAGTTTCAGTAAAAATAAGAGATTTAAAATCATGTACAAGACGCTTTATATGAAAAGAAACAGTATTAAAAAAGCTCTGCGTGTAATGTAATTATTCCTAAACAAATGGAAATTACGTGCAAAATTTATCTTAATTAACTCTATTTCAAGTAACCGGTATTGAACAAAACGTACAGATAATATCTATAGAAACTTGTAAAAACCCAATAAAATGCAAATCCTAGAAGTGTTAGTTAGAAGTAGGATGTTTGAACACACCTGCGTATTTTAAAAGGCAATTTCAGTTTAATTTGTTTAGATAAACATGTCGATTCTAAGGATATTGGAAACGGTCAGATGCTTTAGCACGAAATACAAAACAGGGTTTATTTAAAAAGCTCATTCGGCGAAAATTTTGCAGATAATTAATGTTTACAAAGAATCTTGGAGAAACCGGGGCTTAATATTCACGAGAAGGTGCGATACGGGGTTATTAAACCCAGATAGTCCACATGGACTAAAATATAATCGATAATAAAGAATATCAATTTGCACCAATACGAACAGGTTAGAAAAGGAAAGAGAAAATGCGTCAAGCAAAGACACATATAGTAAAAGGCGTGATTTAAGCAACGTCACGAGGGTCACAATTGGTTGAAAATAGGATGCAAATATCAGAGGTAGAAACAACAATTTCTGTACAAAATTAATTAGTTTTTCTCGGACAGGTTTGCGTGCCGTGTGAGAATTTTCTGAGATTTAAATGGGGCGAGTGAAAAATTCGTAAAAACTTTAATTAGCTAGTTAATAAAGTTAGCGTAGTCGTAAAATATCTTTTTCTTTGCCAATAAGTAAACTGATCCGCTGGCTATCTCTCTCTTACAGCTATTAAAATTGTTCTGATCTAATTTTTATGACACTTTCTGATAGTAGCGTTTCTTCGAATTGAGGAGTTTCTTCATTAATACAAAATAATTGACTTATTTAAAGGTTTGTAGAAAATTTCTAGTAAATGAAGTGTATGATTAATGACTTTACCAAAGACACTCAAAATCTTAGTTTGTTTAGGCAAGCAAATATGGTGTTTTTGTTTTGGATTATGTGATATAACTTGTTCTCGAATTAACCTATAATGGTCTTTTTTGAAAGAAAGCTATTCCTTATTACAACTCATAAAGTGGTATTTTTAACGAGAATAAATATTTTATTTTGGTTTTACATGATATATTTACACACGAAAAATATGCTTTCCTTTATAAATGCGTCAAATTTACATTAGTTTACGGTAAACAAAACGTATTCTAGCTGATATTTACACATAGATTTAAGTGCTTTTATTTTTACGGGCTTAAAAATTGAACTTTGCTTTAACGCTTTATTTAAAATGGTATGTGTCCTTAAATGCAGTTATTTTACATGGAAACTCTTTTTCTGTCCTAATGAAATGCGCTTATACGTGTATACATGGTGAAAAATTAAATATTGGGAAATTTTAATTTTTCTCCATTTTTTTCCTTTTGGTGTTTTTTTTCATAGAATGTTCGCAACACACTTTACTCATCTAAACTATGTTAGACAACTCACAATACTATTACGCCTCAGTATCTCACATTACCACAACTTGAATGTTTGTAACCCACCTTACACGTCTAAATTAGGGTAGGCAACCCCCAACGGTGTCACGCTTTACGCTACCATCACCTGAAGGTTTGATGCCTACCTTTCTCATCTAACTTATTAAAACGTCACCATAGTTTGTACAGCACATGTGTAATGTCAAAAACTACCTCCAGTTTACAAAAATACTCATCTATTTGTATTAAAAGTGCCCTCCTGCATATTTTGGATAATAGTAGGTAGCTTGGATTATTCTCTTGGTGCTGAAATGCCATTATATTTAAATTTGGCGGTAATACAAACCTTTATCGCTATGATCAAATTCCAGGTGGTCATTCAACATAATTTAATTCAAATATTTGAAAATTTAGTACTTACAGGCAATTGATTAGCATAAAGGTATTTCGTTTCTATTAGTGTTTCTAATTTTACAAAATGTAAAATCTAAATTTTAAAGCTACTATATACAGGCATAACTTAAATCTAGGTTTAATCATCAATTTTACTATTTCTCCAAGCATATGTATTTACAGTTCCGGTGAAGATATAACGTACGCCATCATCCCCGTATAAGCTGATCTTGTTGCCCGGCTTAGTATACAGTTCGTGATTGTTGCTTCTAATAACAATTATTGTATGCCTGAAAACACAATATATTTTACAATATCCTTAAAGCTACTTACATTTATTCCCTGCTTCACACTGATTTTTGATTTTCTTGATTTTCTTTACAACGTCCTTTTCGGTAATAACACAATAGGATTTGCATCTAGTGCCGATGTACTCTAGAGCCACACGCACATTAAGTTTGACTTTAAATTTAGTCCCCACCAGAGGTTGTGTGTTTAGAGTTTGTAGAAAGCCAAAGTTTTCATGTAGCAGTATTCACTGTATAAACTACCTTTTCCAATTAAATTATGAATAATGCTAGCTATAACAACTTTTATTACAATAATTGTAATGGCATTAATTAAACTATTGTTTATAAAATAAATTACAGTCCAAAAACCATTCCAATATTTGCTCAAATTATCAAGGATTCTTCACATACAAACCAGCGCATTCTAAGAGTGTTGAAACTTACCCGCAACAACACACAGTTGGGAAGGAACGCATTCAAAAGTTGTTGTCTATAGGATAATTACTAGTGTCAAAATGGTCTATCTAATTACTATGATCTAAATGTAATTCTTCAATTTGTATGTTATAAACTAAGAAGTACATGCCTGTATAAAGAAATCGAATTTGATCATGATATGTGTCTCATCACATTATCGCGAAGGTCGTACATTAATGTTTTGGAGGGGGTCGAATACTGAAAATCTCGTATAAATGGATTTATCGTGTCACTTTCACTCTGCCCATTTGTATTCGACCAAATTCTCACTGACCACTACTGTACAGTTATTAAAACTTGGACGGGTAATCAAGCACTCGGACCCAATTTGTTCCCTTCCGGACATGAAGTGTGTGACCACATTCTCCACAGTTTTGCCGAAGGTTACGTTATGCATTAATTTAAAAACATTTTTCTCATAAGCACTTTTGGGCGTGTTCGTAGTACAGTGTTTAAGTCGGTGTATGGTTTTAACCATGGAGACTATTCGAATTCTATGACCGGGTGGAATGCAGTGTGTGGGAAAACATTTCTTAAGCACTGCAAGAGATTTCTGTATTGGAATCCATAGTTCTTCTTATTCTCTAGCGTGACGAGCAGATTTGGTGTTCTAGAGTTAGTATGTGGCGGAATATTGGTTTCGGAACAGAAGGGTAAATAGTTATGGACATCGTGCAGCTAATCTGTGTATTCGTGTATGTGCATAATTTCCTGCTAGATGCAATTAATTTTGGTTTAATTCAATTATCTAAAAACGCTAATGGAAAGATGTTTGTTTGAAGACCACCCATAAAAGTTGTTAGCGTCAATTTTATGCGTAGGAGTATCTACCCAGCGTTGGTAGAGAGCTATAAGCTGGATTAGGCACCCAGCTCTATCTGCAGAAATGGTTTTGACATCGAGTGAAGCTGAACGTACAGCTCAAAGTGAACTATGCCATCTACATCAAAGCAGTCGCGTCATGTCGTTGTCAAGCGCGACCTGTAGAATAAAGAAGTGTCTAAGTATGTAATCACTGTACATTTGCGCAGTAACGCACATAAAGTTGTTGCAGCCCAAGCTTGCACATATGCGGTGGAAACTGAAGCAACAGCGTTCAAAATAAAATTGCAACGTCTTGCCTAAAAAATATTCATGATTTTGATGGAGTTGGCGAGTTTCTTGAGCAGCAGAAAGATTGTTCGCGCACTTGGTGGTGAAAAAATTACATGTTTGCGACGCGTTTAAAGTCAACGTAGAACTGTTTGGACTTTACATTAAGGTGAGCGACGGTCGAAGTGTTGAAGATGTTAAATTGTTTAATACTAAAAACCAAGTCGTCACCTAGTGATCGAATTTAGACGAAATCTACTAGTTTATGGTACGAGTGATGAAAGTATAGTGTAAGGAGTTTTAGCACCTGGGATACGGCTGGAGTTTAAAGAAAGGGTTGTACCTGGATATCAACATCAACAAGCACACACCGCTCCAAGGATAATTTTACTTCGATCTACCTTAATAGGTTAAGGAAAGGAAGTCAGTAATCAAAGTCCAAAATGTGAAATTGGCATGCGTTGCATGATCGACAATGTCGGCAACACACCCAGTTGATCAACACCCCGAAAGTGTTGTTAAATACTCACACTACGGTACGACTCTAAACTTGGATGGCTTTGATTTTTCAGCAATGATGTCAAAAATTCAAAAATTTGAGTAGCTGAATGACGTCAGCAATAACGTTTTTTGAGGTGGAAAGCAATTCCATTGTGGATTTTGAAATCTGTTTTTATTTATTGCTATTTAGCAAATATTTAAAAACATATAATAAATAAGTTTATATTTAGGAATATTTGCCTGTGGAGAAAAAGTCGTGGTTGACAAATTGTAAATCACCGATGAGCTAATGAACTCTTAGACTGTAATTGGCAAACAGTGTATATATAACTGCTTTAATATGTTAGTTTCCAACAAACCGTTTAATCAAATTTTCATCTTAGGTTAGCATCTGCTTGTTTTAACTCATACGATATATATATATATATATATATATATATATAAATAAAATGTATCGTACACACTCATAAAATAATAGAGCCTATTGACGAATACAAATCGGGCGTAGTTATATATCCATTAACAAAACAGCTTATTACTTCATAGGAGGAAACATGCACTGACCGACGGTTTCGGCTTTATTAGCCTCCTCAGGTGAAATAGTCTCCAAGAACCCTATGAAGTAATCGAAGCTATTATACTGGTATAATTTCGAAACAATCTCTGTACTATGGCAAAAGTAAATAAAACCGCCATCAGTGATAAACATCAACACTACTAAGCGTGGAAGTACAAAACTGAATCAAAACTACATAGTAAATCCTATAGATGGCTATATCAAGTAGCTGTGGCCATTTGAGATTTGCGGAATGTTAACAAAATTTGATTTGCAAACGTAACAAAACCTTCTCGCGGCGACACCCGGGTTCATGCCTCAAGACAAATCAAATAATAAGACAGGTTATTTGCAGTCCGCAATAAGAATTGTTTGAACAATATATAAAATAAGATGTATTTGTAAACAAACTCTATGAAAATAATAGAGCCTATTGACGAATACAAATTTACTATGTAGTTTCGATTCAATTTTTGTACTTCCACGCTTAGTAGTGTTGATGTTTATCACCTGATGGCGGTTTTATTTACTTTTGCCATAGTACAGAGATTGTTTCGAAATTATACCAGTATAATAGCTTTGATTACTTCATAGGGTTCTTGGAGACTATTTCACTCTGAGGAGGCTTAATAAAGCCGAAACCGTCGGTCAGTGGATGTTTCTCCCTATAGTAATAAGCTAATGTTTTGTTAATGGCTATATAACTACCAGCCCGATTTGTATTCGTCAATAGGCTCTATTATTTTCATAGAGTTTGTTTACAGATACATCTTATTTTATATATTGTTCTACACAATTTCTTATTGCGGACTGCAAATAACCTGTCTTTTATTATTTGATTTGCCTTGGGGCATGAACCCAGGTGTCGCCGCGAGAAGGTTCGTTACGTTTGCAAATAAATTTTGCTGTAACATTCCGCAAATCTCAAATGGCCACACGTACTTGTATAGCCATCTATAGAATTTACTATGTAGTTTCGATTCAATTTTTGTACTTCCACGCTTAGTAGTGTTGATGTTTATCACCTGATGGCGGTTTTATTTACTTTTGCTATAGTACAGAGATTGTTTCGAAATTACACCAGTATAATAGCTTCGATTACTTCATAGGGTTCTTGGAGACTATTTCACTCTGAGGAGGCTTAATAAAGCCGAAACCGTCGGTCAGTGGATGTTTCCTTCCCTATGAAGTAATAAGCTGTTTTGTTAATGGCTATATAACTACCAGCCCGATTTGTATTCGTCAATAGGCTCTATTATTTTCATAGAGTTTGTTTACAGATACATCTTATTTTATACATTGTTCTACACAAATTCTTATTGCGGACTGCAAATAACCTGTCTTTTATTATTTGTTTTCCCTGGGGGCATGAACCCGGGTGTCGCCGCGAAAAGGTTTGTTACGTTTGCAAATAAATTTTGCTGTAACATTCCGCAAATCTCAAATGGCCACACGTACTTGTATAGCCATCTATAGGATTTACTATGTAGTTTCGATTCAATTTTTGTACTTCCACGCTTAGTAGTGTTGATGTTTATCACCTGATGGCGGTTTTATTTACTTTTGCCATAGTACAGAGATTGTTTCGAAATTATACCAGTATAATAGCTTCGATTACTTCATAGGGTTTTTGGAGACTATTTCACTCTGAGGAGGCTTAATAAAGGCGAAACCGTCGGTCAGTGGATGTTTCCTCCCCTATGAAGTAATAAGCTGTTTTGTTAATGGCTATATAACTAGCAGCCCGATTTGTATTCGCCAATAGGTTCTATTACAGATAGATCTTAGTTTATATATTGTTCTACACAATTTCTTATTGCGGACTGCAAATAACCTGTCTTTCATATATATATATATATATATATATATATATATATATATATATATATATTCTGCCACTATGTAGTGGATTGCAATGTCAAGTACATAATGATAAAAGAATATTATCGTAAGAACTTACAACACGAACAAAATCTGACCTTTATGGTTCTACTCTAATTACTCTACTATAATCGATTCTCTTAAATTTAATACCGGAGCAGTCTGTTTTAATTTCGTTATACATTAATACACCTTATCTTAGACTAGTCTAATGAACACCGCATCTTGGTTAATTACGTTTTATACTAAATTCGTTACTACTTTGTTAAATTTCTCAGCAAGTCTTCCTTTAACTACAAAGTCAAACAGCGTCTTCGTATCTTATTAAATCACCGAAGAAAGCTTCTATAGATATTTACAAGGGTATCTATTAAACCACATGCTTGATGTGTGTACTACTATCTAGAAACGAGGAGAAAGTATAATGGATGATAATTGTAAAGTTAGTTAGTATAGCATGCGATGAATATTTATATTACATATAAAAGTAGGTTAATAAAATTTTCTATTCATCGAGTAGGTCCGGACAATAAAAACGTCTAATTTAGCTACAAGTGATAATTGGGTTAGGAGTTTCCTTAAAAATTATTAATTTTGCAACGTATTAAAAACTGATGCTGAATACGAACAAGTGGATTAAATGTAGCGGAAATTTAATGGCAAAAATAAATAATAAACGATAAACAGAAACGAAGCAGGGAGATTTAAACTATATGTAAGAAAAGTCCCTTTTAATTACAAAATTATTTGAAAATGTTGTAAGTTAGTGATCTTCACAACACAAGAGTGAACTATAACCCCAAAATTAAAAACTACATAATTTATACTATTTATAAAACTTCTTGGCGTGGCTAATATTTTTATCTGCTGTTAGAAAAATAAAGAAACCAAAATCAGATGAAGCTGGGTATTTTTTATCAGTATTCAAAGGAGATCCTTTGTGCTTGGTTTTTTAATCGATTCGACAACATCCAATACATTTACCTGAAAACACAGAATAGTAAAGTTACAGAAATCAAGTCTTTTTTTAATTAGTCTTAACTTTACGATCCTGTGATAATAGTTCAAAGCAGATCTTCAGCCTTTCAATTAAATTTGCAATGTCCAGGTTTTATACTTATAATAAGTTTAATATTTTACTTTAGACTAATGGTTTACATTGTACAATTTTATCAATATTAACTGAACAAGGATCACGCATAAATTTCACTAACAATCAATAAAAGAAATTTCTAACTAAATACGGATAAAGAATTTTATGGAGGCAGGATTGAATTATTATTCGGGCTTCCATTTGCAATCATTGTTGGTGTAAAGCCAATCCGTCCCAATTTTATTAATGTTGTTGGGTTCTGTAGGAAATCCGCGGATATCAACAGATTAACTTCCATTTACTAATTCAAAGCCAAAGGAATTTACTTGATTACACTTTCAACATTCACTCTGCTATGTACTCTCGTTTATGGTTGCTGAATAATTAATTAATTGTTTTCCGACGGATGCCTAGCTTTTTGTTATTTTCCTCCCGATCCATGTCATAGTACAGTTTTCTTATTGAGCTTATTGGTGTCACTCGAACAATGCGTGCATCAATATGGTTTTATCATGTAATAGTCACTTGTCCACGGCTATCCTTGAGAGTCTAAATAGATGCTTTAAAAACATTTTTACATTATACTTATTTTATGTTTCTGTCGAGATCATATGTAATCTGACATTTCTGAGTTTTACTAAGCTACACGTGTTTCTATGTAAGGCTAATTTTTTTCAATTTTAATACAAATTGTAGAAAGCTATCTCATATTTAGAATAATTATGAGATGGAACATGCATATTAATAACTTTACGGTTATTACAATTTTAATTCTTTTAAAAGCTTTTTAATGTGACATGATTATGCTATGAAAACTTACAATAATAATTAGTATGTAATTACTTATGTTAACATATTTTTATTCAACTTCATAATACGTAGTATTAAAAGCTGTTTCCTTTTTTACGCTCTTGAAATTACTTATAAACCTGAGAAATGTTCTAGTTTGCACTACACAAAAATATAACTATGCTTTTCTAATTTTCAATTTGCTGCTTGGATTCCCTTATAAAGCTAAAAATTTATTGAAACGTCTTACTCAATGAACATCACTATTCCTAAAATCAGAATCTACATGCTTTTCATAAGCACCAGTTAAAATATTTTATGAAGTTGTAAATCCCCCTGTATATTATGTTAAAGTCAGTCAACCCACTTTACTTGAATCTTAATTGTACTACAATTCCGGTTTTACTTATCTAGACATCTGTTTTCCATTTGCGTTATAAACGATATTATCGGAATTTAGATTCTATCAACGGTGTTCTTTTAGTTCGATTTTGTTGTGTTGTTTCTGTGTCATGTCATAGGTATACATGTCGTAATTCAGAAGTTATTTAGAAGTCAACACTTTCTTTGAGCAAGTGCGCACTTCTTTTCCTTTTACTGCTTGCGTCTTATTTGTGTATTTAGTGGGTAACCCTAGGATAAAGAATTATTTATCTTTTACTTGGCTTAGCACGTTTTATGCTGGTCCTATACCGAAGTAATACTAACCGATCACTACTTCCAACCCTTGTGGATAGTGAGCAAGGTACCCAATTTGGGGCAGGATGCAAAAGGTAGTGACAGTTTGAAGCTGAGTAAATTAACTCTGGTGGAGACGAGTGTGTGGAACTAAAGCTGCCTCCCTCTTTCGACACTCGCGTTTCACTTATAATTTGCTTTTATGACCGGTGATGTTAGCACAATATCTCTTACTTCTTACGTTTTCTAAAATAACGTACAGGTTTATTAACAAGGAGTGTTATTTGGTTGGAAAGTGTAAGTAACCAAATTATCCGTACCGGTAATAAATAAAATCTGCACACTAAAATATTTTACTATTATGTTCTATTGTTGTGTCGGTTGTATACAAAACTTTAATTAGTGGTATTTATACCTTAAAAATTAAACTTTTACGTGCCTTCCGAAGGTGAATCCTGTACGTGGTTAGTACTGCACGTTAACAACAGATAAAAAGTTATTACGATACATAATTTTAATAATATTTTGAAGCATATTAACTATATTCATATCGGAACTTCCCCCTCAGGGGAATTAATTAATTAGTTAAATTTAATCTTATATGCAAATAGTTTACTTGCGAAAGTTACATGCCCGTTTGATATTAAACTCTAATTTTTTTTGTCACACTTTTATTTGAGGTTGTAAACCTCCACTCTCATATATATTACTGTGATATTAAGGGGTTAGAATAGTATTGGTATTTATTTGTACAGTTTGTTTCGTTATTCTAGCACGTAAAACAACAGAGTACGCTTTGAAAACACTTTTTATATAGGTAGTGTAGAAGTCAATATAATTCGACTGGAATACTTAAAAAGCTAAAAGTTTATTTTTATAAACTCGCAGGTGTAAATATTCATAAAGATAGAGTATGTAAGATAACATTTCGAATTTGTGTATAGGAATATGCAGAGGGAGAAACGAACATCCAAGTTCCATAACAATTTAAGTTTGCTTCTAAATCTTCTTTGGGGATTAAACCACTCATAGTTTTTAAAATTATCTTTATTAACGTTTCGATCCATGACCTAGGATCGTTTTCAAAATAATAAAAACTTCAAGTTTGACATTTATGACATAAATTGAAGGTGTTTTTGATTTATTGTTGTTCGAAATATTTGGTTTGAGTACACTAAGCAAAATTTTTTTAAAGTTTAAATGAATGATTGCCTTCAATTTGTGTTACGGTCCCAGGCCGTAATTCAAATTAATTTTATTTAAGGACTAAAAAATAGAATAAAAAACATAAGCCTTCCTTCTTTATACTAAAAAAATTTAAACAAACTTTATAATATCCTAAAAGATAACAGCTCCGCTAATAAAAAGACAGATATTTAACCACACTACAAAAATAAACTACGAAAATTCTACCGATACTACAACCAGTACAATTCCTAATTACAAGGTAGTTCCATATTATGATAAGTTAACTTCTCAACTAGATAATATTTTTAAAAATTTTAATATAAAACTTGCCAAAACTAAACTAAATACGATAAAGGCTCTATTGAAAGACAATGCAGAAGCATGGTACAATTTAGTAGGACAGGACATAGAGACATATCAGGACTTTGAAAACAAATTTTTACAACATTACTGGAGTGATCACAAACAGGATCAGATTAGGGACGACTTGATTACAGAAAAATTTAAGGGAGAGTTTGCAGGTTCTAGGGAACAATATGCCATCCGAAAATACAGTGTGGCCAAACAACTTAATCCACCATTGACGGAAAGACAAATAATCAAGTACTTATCACGACATTTTGAACTGGAAATCAGACAACATGTGGCCTTGCAAAACATCACAGAACGGGAGACATTTTTAGAGTATTTACAGAGATATGACGATGTATGTGTAGGACGGACAAGAGAGATACGCGAACGAAACGTTAACACAGTTAGGTTTGACAACAGGACACCGAATTATCCGAGACGGCCTGACTATAATAGGAGTTTTCGACCGAATTGGGAACGACGAGGACAGGAATACAGAAGCAATAGTGCGACTAGGGGACCGACACCAAGACCTAGTTACACGCGACAGAACAGTTTACCGGAAGTAAACAGGACTGTGACGAGCACGCCGAATAGAGACAGGGACACGGATAGTAATACAAGGAGGACGTACGCACAGGTTGTAGAAGCACAACCAGGACCAAGCACGGAAAACAGGACGAGACAGGATTTTTAGAACGCGACAGACCACTAGATTTCTGTGTAAATGTATATGAACATCCACGTGAATTTTTCAAAATTGAGGAGGAAGTAGAGCCAGAAACTGTAGAAAAATTATGTTTGCCAATTATTAATATAGGAATTTTTGAGAATAATGTAGAAGTATTACTCGATACAGGGGCAGAGGCGAGTTTAATATCGGAGGAATTCGTCAGCAAAATTAGGGATAAGGTTTGTGATAGAATTATGCCTATAAAGCGTAGCCATTTAGTAGCTCCAAATAAAAAGAAGTTTGCTGTAGTAAATAGTGTTGTGGTGCTTATGATAAATATAGGAGGTTTAAGCTGTGAACAGGAGTTTGTAATTGTACCTGGACTGAAGTTTCAGAGGATTTTAGGTGTTGACTGTATGATGCAGTTAGGGGTTTTGATAGATATGGAAAGGAAGGTAGTAAGGATTAAGGATAAGGTAGTGCCATGGAAAGGCAGTTATGAAGTCACAGAGGATGACACGGGGTTGAATATTAATGTAGTAGAGGTAGAGGATGATGGAGTTAAACAGATCAACACAATAAGATGTCCAGAGGATAGGATAGTAGAGGTTCAAGCTTTATTACAAAAACATGCAGAATTAGTGGAGGTAGAAGCAAGAGCAGCATATCGGGAGCAGGTGAAGGCAGAATCAAATAAAGATGCACGAAAATTTAACCAATGGACCAAACCGCAATTCCATTGTCCACCATCCATGGACACACTTTTGACGAGATTAAGTGGCAAGTTTGTTTTTAGTAAATTAGATTTAAGGAATTCATTCTGGCTGATTTCATTACACAAGGATTCTAGAAGGTACACAAGATTTTCCGTAGAGGGAAAAATCTATAATTTTAAGGTAGTATCGTTTGGTTTGTCCGCAGAAAAGGAAACAATAATAAATGAGAAACAGACAAGTGTAGGGACTGAAGAAGAAGCAATATTTAAGAGTCAGGATAATAGGGATGATGAGTTTATTGCATGTGAGATAATAGGGATGATAAGTATAGATATAGAAGGAGGAGAAATAGGGATGAAGAGTATTAGATGGTGAGAAGAAAGACTTGGAGGATCAAGAAAGGAGTCAGATTTAAATAAGAAATGAAGATTAAATGAACAAAAAATAGAGATAGAAATAGGTGTATATAGAAGAGTAGAAGTAAGTGTTTATAAAAAATAAAGCTAGGTATAGGATAAATATGGGAGATAGTTAGAAATAGGTATATAGGATGAGAAGGAAAATTCAATGTAGGAAGAAAATAAGATAGGTTAAGTGTAGATATTTCTTATAAGATTAGTGGAGAGTTAAGAATAGAATAAGAATAGAATAGGTATATAGGATTAGGTAGGGCGAAGTGAGTATAGTGAAGATTGGTTAAAATTTAGGAATAGGATAGGTATATAGGATGTATATAGGATTAGATGGATAAGTAGGATGAAGTTAGGGATAATTTCAGTTTATAAAATTAGGTGAGAGTTAGGCATAGGATAGGGATATAGGATAGGTGTAAATATTTTTAGGATTGGATATAAGTTAGGTAAGTTAGAAAGATAAGGGTAGAGTGAGATAGGCAATTTTTTTTGTAAATTTTTTTTTGGCAGTCTAAATGTTTTATATTTGCATTCAAATAAGTGGGATTATTTGTATTCAAATAGGGGGAAAATACTCAAATTTAGACCAGGGTAGAAAATTAATTAACGACATCAAATAATTTTAATCACCGTGTATAAGGACGCTTTCTATAAAAAGAAGCAGAATCAAAATGCTCAGCGTGTATTTAATTTAATTGTTCCAAGAAACAAATAGAAATTACGCGCAAAATTTATATTAATTAATTCAATTTTTAAGTAATGGGTATTAAACAAAGTGTACAAATAATAAATTAATATTTAGTGCGTATTCGCTAAAAATTAAAGGGTAGAAGTCAATGCCATTCATTATTATTTTAGTTGGAGTTAATTGAACCGTTATTAATAATATAATAAGCATAAAAGCCTGTGAAAATCCAAGGTTAAAATACCATGAAATAAAAGCTCTGAGAATTATATTAAAACGTTAATTAGGAGCACACACCTGCGTATTTTGAAAAGTCAATTTCAGTTTAATTTGTTTGGATAAACATGAAAATTCTGCGTATATTGCAAACGGTCGAATAAACCGCAGCTTATATTAACGGAAAGGTTAGATGTGAGGTTATTTAACCCAAATACGAATCCACGTGGATTGAAATAGCCCATAATACAGAGTATTGATTTGTACCACTCAGGCCAAGGTAGAAAAAGAAGGATAAAATGCTTCAAGCAGAGACACTAATAATTAAAGGCGTGATTTGTTTAGCGTTACGAGGGCTACGATTGGTTGTAATAAGATGCAGATATGAGAGGTGTAAACGTAACGATTTCAATACAAAATTAATTAGTTATTCTCGGACGTGTTTGCGAGCCGTGTGAAAATTTCTTAGATTTTCAACTGGCGCGTGTGCAAATTTAATAGAACCGCGTGCCGGACTGTCGAAAAGGGAACATAGTATGCGAAATTCTGAAAACTGGCCGTCGCGGGACAAAACCGACATACAGGCGAGCTATTATATAAACCCGGACTTTAAACAGTTTCGCTCTCCTAGATTTTCGATTTTGATTCAATACTTTAAACAGTTTGCTCTTATATTTTGGTGATTATTGAATACTTTAAAACAGTTTGCTCTTTACGTGCTACGATACAAGTTACTATGCATTAGTGCACTTAGAAAAGAAGATACAAGGTAATAAAGTCTAGTTATATTTGCGAGTATTACTGTACCAATTATTGAAATTAGTAACGATAAATGAATAAACAAAAGTAGGCAGTTTTGGGGTATAACGTGAAAGAATTAGGAATTTCTTTGCTATTTTTCGGGGGTGTTAATAATTAAATGTTATTCGTAATCGTGATTGGATCCACAAAACAAGATTTTGATATACTTAGATGAGTCCTGAGAAGCCCTGAAACAATTTTAGATAAATGGTGGTGTAGAAAATTTTTAAAGCGTCCAGAATCAGAAGCCGTAAACATAACCCAGTTGGAATGGTGTGATTAACAGAGGACGATGTACATTGGAGCCACGAGTGCATTAACCTTCAGGTAACTTATGCTTTGTTGTTCGATTTTTGATGTTTTGGTGTGTGTTGAATAACTTTATAATTTGTTTGCTAAAAAATGGACAGTAGTGAATTTGTACAAACAACAAATTTTTAATTTTAAGGTGAAATTTTCTTGTTTAAGTAGAAAGGAGTATTTAGCAGTTTATGTTCTTGATTATGATGAAAATTTGGGTCTGTCTTTGAGCTCAATTAGACTGTTTTGTTTTTTTCGTGGCAGCCACGTTGGGCGCCAAAAATTTATGTTACGTTGGCTCGTAGCCGTGCGTAACAAAAAGAAAATCAAAGAAATGACCGGGCTCAATCGGGGGTTGTAGAAATCAGACCAACATACAATGTACGCGGCTGTAAGGAGTTAGTGATAAAACATGCAAGAAAAAAAAATAGTTAAGCAAACCTGAAATAAAGAAAAGAATAAGCATAGCAGTAATGATAAGTCTAAATTATTCAGTACTTTGTAGAAGGTAAGAAAAAACTGTTTGGATAATCTATATAATATAATCACGATAAAAGCATTATAAAATTTTTTATTACAAAGTGAGGTAATATTGGGGAGTAGCAGAAACGTTTCCTCACACACCAATTAAACATAAATCAGACAAAATGTTAACAAAAGATAAATAGGTAAGACACAATAGATATGAGTAATTCAGTAGGATTGATTTCTTTTTTTTTTTTCTTTTTTTTTTTTCTTAAAAGCAGGCAAGTCTATTGTAAAACGTATCAGAACGACAAAGATATAGTAAAGCAACGGATAGATATTTAAAGTAATAACAAGTAGGAAATAGTTCAACTTACAAAAGTCCTTCAGCAACGCTTCCTTGCAACGGAAGTGTGAGATTCACGATGTCCTGCACTAACGAAGCACTTCACCCTTGACTGTGAGGGTGTTGATGGAATTTCTTACACTTTACACTAATCACACCTATGTATTTCACTGGCGTTAGCAGCAGACATTATCATGCTGATGGAACTATGTAGCATTGATAAATTCTTGTTAACTTTATTTCCTGAGACAATAATTTCGAAATCTTTTGTAACACAAATCGAAAAAAGAATGGTAATAACAATTTAGAATCGCGCTTTCAAGGCACGATGTAATGCATTGAACTAGCAGTAACGCGAGGTGTTTTATTTGCTACCTATGGTAACAAAGAAAAATCTAATGCTTTTGAATAACGAAATTTGCGCAAACAACGATCTATTATAGATTCGTTGGGGTTAGAAAATTCAGAAACTACAGTATCAACTGTCTTTACAAGTGAATGAGATACCTGTTTATAAGAAGCAACCTTTTTCTACTAATCCTGCTACAACTGTATCATCATTTGTTTTTGAAGCACTCAAGCTTAAAACTGTATTTGGATAATCCAAAGTATGTACTACTCTGATAACAAAAAGACCGCGAAACTAGATCGCACACACAGTTCAAATATAAAAAAGACAAATCAACTAAAAAAAACACAGTTAGTAAAGCAACGCGAGTTAAAGTTCGGGCCTTTGGAGCTGGTTTTTTAAAAAAGCTTTTAAAACTTTAACACATTTATTTTACTTTGAAACAGATGAACTGGTACATAATACTAAGATTAATTATTGACTAGTGAGTAGCTTAAACAACGATGTATGGAGTTCGAAGACTGACTGCCGGGCATTGAGCTCCCGGGCTTTTTATAATAACCTGCCCTCCACACGGCTGTGGGAACTTGCAGATCTCATGTCTGCGTTTCTCTTAATCGTACAATGTAACAACTTAATTCTAAGTAACTGCGGTCTGTTGACCGCCTGTGACCTGCCACCTGCAGTATCACTGCCCTTACGGATGCAAAGTTGCATTCCGTTCTCATGAACTGTCGATAACCTCTCTGGGTTATCCTTGTGTTACAATGTTGCATTGAACTTATACTTTTACTTAATAATTTCTAATAATTGTTATTAGATTCAATATATCAATATATATAGGTACTTGGGGGATACATAACTCCTCCCACCGTAAATGAAAAATTAAGGTTTTTCTTAATTTTTAAATACATAAAATACATTATTCAATTTCATTTAAAATTTATTGTTTCTAAGGGTATACTTATTGTTTCCTTTTTTCTCTTTGTTTCCTTAAATCTAGAACTGTTTCCTTTATTCTTATATCTAAGGTACATTTTGTATAATACATACAAAAATTACTAAAATGATCAATACAATTGTCCAAACACTTATATTATTATAATGTAACTTTGGCGTTTTGAGTTCACTTAATTGTTCTTTATAACTTTCCACTAATTTCACGGCATGGTTGAGATCGTCTAAGTCTAGATGTTCTAGCTTCATAGGTTTCTTGATTATTTCTTCGTCTTCTTGTTGTATTTTGAATTGTAGTTCCGGTAGGTTTGCAAGTTTCTTTGTTGCTATGGGATCTTGATAAACTCTAATTACTTCATCTTTCAATTTCACATAACAATCTTCTTTGAGGGTAATTAGTTTGCTTCCGATTAATGCTTGGTTATTTTCATCTTGGTTGCAGTGGATGGTTGCTATTACTTCTGTTGGGAAAATGGCTATCCATTGGTTATCTGTAACTTTTTGAATTTTCATATTAGTTATTTGCACTTGTTTGGTTTCACAGTTTTCGTAATGGTTTGAGAATTTTAGTAGTTGTACTTCACAAGGACTGTCTTCTTTAATGGTTGTTGTCGTCATCGATTGACATAAATATTGGTTTGGTGTTACTTCAGTACATTTTTCGTTTGTATAACCATATCTCAGTTCATTTAGGGATAGGAATTTGGTTTTGGGTATGATTACTTGGTATGTGCTAGTAACTTTTGTAAATAAATGATAATAATTAATTGTTACTTTCTACTATCTAGATTTCTATCAAAAATATTATTTCGTTATTCTTAATGTTGCTAAAAGTTGTTGCGTTAAAGTAAGGTTGGATATTATTTGAATAAATATTGTATTTTGTATACTGACTAGTTTAATTGGTAGTATACCGGGGTTGTTTTTATATGTTATATTATTACTTAGTTGTCCGTTATACCTGAGTGGAGGTTGACGGTAAGGGTGATGATTGTCCATCTGAAATTACAGGGTGTCTTAGGTTTTTCAAATGAATGTATTTAGTTATTTTACCGTTGTCTACTACTGCTATGTTTTTATCTGATATTTTCTTAATTTTAAATGGTCCTAAATTTCTGGGTGCTGTTTTATGTCGCTTGCTTTGAAAGTTTTTCTCATACACGGTTTGTCCTATTGAAAATTTATTTGAGTCGGTACTTTTGTTTCGGGTTGTGGTGATACGTTCTTTATCGTTTTCTAATTTATCTTTTACCTTATCGTAAGTTATTTTTAGTTTTTGTTTGTGGTCTTTCGCATATTGTTGATATACTTCCTTGTTGTAGTGTATGTCATAGGGATTTCGTGAATCTGAATGTCCTAAGGTTAATTCTAAGGGTGTAAAATTTGTCGATGAGTGGATTGTATTATTATAGGCGATTAGTGCGTATGACATTAAATTGGTTATATGTTCCTTTTTATAATTTATTCTTAATAATCGAATTTGTTCTAACAGGGTTAAATGTAATCGTTCAATTAGTCCGTTTGATTCAGGGTGGTTTTCCGTTATGAAATGAATTTTTATTTTGTGTAATTCTAAAGTGTTTTGAATTGTCTCATTTTTAAATTCGCTACCATTGTCTAAAGTTATTGATTCGGGTGTTCCGTAAAATGTGAAATATTGTAAAAATCCTTGGGTCACGTCAATGCTATTTTTGGATGTGATTGGTATGGCTTGGCCTATTTTTGTGAATGCGTCTATAATTGTTAGATAGTTTTGTGCTTCTACTACTAGAGTATCGGCATGTAGTTTTTGAAATGGTTTGTCGGGTGTTTTGGTTAACATTAAGGGTATCTTTGGGGGTTTCCTATCGTATTTTGCTTTGTCACATAGTTCGCATTGGTTAATGAAATCTGTGGTCAAGTCCTTCATGTCTTTAAAATAATAACGTCTTACAAGTTGCTTTATAGTTTCGTTAATCCCACGATGGTTGGTTTTTCCTTCGTGTTGATTTCTAATTACATCGTTTATTTCGTCAGGGTCGTCTAGTGTTATTAGTTTTCTAGTACATCTGATGAGTTCAGGTCCAGAGTTATTGAATAATTTAATGTATAATTCTGAAAATCTTTGATATAAATGTTCGGTATTGAAATAAAAATAAAATCGTTTTTTCTCGGGGGTGTATTCTTTTAAAATTTTAATTATTTGTTCTTCGTTGTCATCTTTAGTTATTTGAATTTGATATATCTTTTTGTTATCTACTTTTGTATATTTTACTGGATTGGGGTTATTTAAAACTTCGGTTATTATAAATTGGTTGGGTTTCATATCGATTGCTTTGTTTAAAATTTTAATCGCGTTTTTAGGTTCTTCGTTTTGTGTCGAATGTATCTTGTTGATATCGTCTGGATCTTCCCTTATTTCTGCTTCGTCTACGTTTCCTATAATGGATTCCGTTTCTAATGCATTGAGTTGAATTCGGCTTAAAGCGTCTGCGTTGTTATTATTAATTCCCTTTTTATATATAATTTCGTAATCATACCCTTCGAGTCTGATTCTCCATCTTTGTAATTTTGAATTCGGTTCTTTCAGTTTGCATAACCATACTAGTGGTCTATGGTCGGTGTATATGTAAAATTTTCTTCCGTATAAATAAGGTCTAAAATATTTTGTTGCCCAAATTATGGCTAATAACTCTTTTTTTATAGTGCTATATTTTTGTTCGGTTTCATTTAGGGTTCTGGATGCGTAGCTGATAGGTTTATCGCTACCTACTTTTCCTTGGCTCAATACTGCGCCTAATGCTACATTCGATGCGTCTGTCGTCAGTATAAATGGTTTTGTAAAGTCTGGGTATTCTAATACAGGGTGATTCGTTAATATGTTTTTAATTTTGTCTACGGCTTTAATAAATTCCGGGGTGTGTTCAATTTTGTTTCCCTTTTTTAAACAATTTGTCAGGGGTTTGGTTATCTGAGCGTAACCTTTAATGAATTTGCGGTAATAACCACTAAGTCCTAGAAATCCTTTAATTTCTTTGTTTGTTTTTGGCAATGGGTAATTTAGAACTGCATTTGTTTTGTCTGGATTTGGCATTACTCCTTGGGGTGTTATTACATGTCCTAAAATGATACTTCTTTTGTAAAATTCACTTTTGTCTAATTGTACTTTAAAATGTGCTTGTCTAAGTCTTTCGAATACTTCTGTCAATTTTTCTATGTGTTCTACCAGTGATGTGGAATAAACTATGATGTCGTCAAGGTATACAAGGCATTTCTCATTGTGTATTCCTCGTAGTATATTGTCCATGACTCTCTGGAAAGTAGCGGGTGCGTTCTTTAGTCCAAATGGCATTCGTTTGTATTCGTAATGTCCTCTAGGTGTGCTGAAGGCTGTTTTTGATATGTCTTTTTCTTCCATCTCTACCTGATGGTATCCTGATGCTAGGTCTAATGTTGTAAAATATTGGCATTTGCCTAATTTGTCTAAAATTTCGGTAATATTTGGTAGTGGATATTTGTCATCTACCGTTTTTCATTTAACTTTCTATAATCTATTACCATTCTGTACTTTCTCTTTCCGGTTGCGTCTAATTTCTTAGGTACTATTAACACGGGGCTGCTCCATGGTGAATTGGAGTGCTGGATTATGTCTTGGTCTAATAAGTCGGCTACTTGTCTGTCAGCTTCTTCTTGGCTTGCATGAGGTAGTCTATATGCTTTTGTAAAGATTGGTTTATTGTCTGTTAACTCGATATTATGTTTTACTGTGTTGGTGAATGTTAACGGTATTCCTTCACAATGGAATATGTCTCGGTATTCAAAACATAAGTTTTTAATTGCTCTTTCTTCTTCTTGATTGATATCGGTATTAAAGCGGATGTTAGTTAAATTTTCTCTTAACATTTCGTCATGTTCTATTGGGTTGTAATCGTTTTCTAAATTTTCGTCTATTTCCATTTCGTTAAAATTTAGTTCTTCTACGTTAATTGGGTCTGTCAATGATAATTCTACGGGATAGTCGTTTGAATTTAATATTGTTGTGGTTGCATAGTTATCTTTTATTTGTACTAAGGCAGTTGGGGTTTCTACTCCTTGCTGAAATGTCATATGATTTATTATTCCTAAATTTTTGTTAGATTTTACTGGGATTTTTATTTTTCTTTCCGTTCGGGGTTCTATTGTGTATTTTTGTTCAATTTGTGTGTTTTGAAATTTAATTGGGATTTTTCCGTATTTTGTCCTTAATAAGCGATTTTAATGTCAATGTTGGCTCTAATTTTCTTAGAAGGTCCATTCCGATTAATCCGTCACATTTATCGTTAAATTCGAATACACAAAATTTATGTTTCATTTTAACATTAAATGTTTTCGGTAAGGGTATATTGGCTACGAATTGGTGTAGTGTTGTTTGATGAGCTGTTTTAATTTTAAATGGTTCTCTTTCTACATAATCTAAATAGTGTTTTTGTACGGTTCTGGGGCTAATTAATGTTTTAGATGATCCGGTGTCGATTAATAGTTTGAATTTGGCGTGGGGTATTTCTATGTATGGTAATACTAAGTGATTTATGTTGTTTAAGTTTATTAAGTTTGGTCGGTTATGAATTGGTCCATTTGAAAATTTGAATTTGAGTTTTCTTCGTCGTACTCCTCGTAAGTTTCGTATTGTTCGTCACGTTCGTAAGTTTCTGCATGGTTTGTTTCATTGTTCGTAGGTGTCTCAATGTCATTATTCTGGTCAGTGTCAAATTTTGCTATTTCTTGATGAAATAATTCTTCCGATGTAAAATTACGTTTTTGATGAGGGTTTGGTCGGATATGTGTTATTTTTGTGTTTTGTCTGGTGTTACCAGATGAGGTGTCCATTGGTGTTGGTTTGTAATAATTGTTAGGGTTGTTATGAGTATTAGTCATTAGTGTATTTCTACTGGGGTTTGCGTTGAATACTGGTCTTTGTTGGTTTAGGTTTTGATTAAATCTCGGTTGGAATGCGGGTTTCGTAAAAGTTGGGTTGAATGTTGGTCTTGAAAAATTTCTATATTGATTATTAAAATTTGTATTGTTAAAACTTGGGTTGTTACTTCGCGGTTGATTTGTTTGTGGGTTAAAGGGTGTGAATTTTTGTTGAGGGATTGTTTGTCTTGTAGCTTGTATAGTTTTTGTTGGTGAATAACTTTTATTCGCGTTGGGGTTGTATAGTCTGTTGCGGTAATACATTACATTTTCTTCTTCTATTACTAGGCTCATAGCTTCTTCTAAATTTTGGGGTCGTTGGAATCTGATTTTATCCGATAGTCGTTCTGGTAAAGCGTTTATATATGTGTCTAGTGCCATTTCGTCATACATTTTTGTTTTTAAATGTCTAACGTTTTGATCGGGTTCTTCGATTTTTAATTTTGTTAAAATTAAACTTCTCACGTCTTGGCATTTCATTCCGAATTGGTAAGGGGATTGATTGTGTTCCATTCTAAGGTTTATTAGGTCTCGTACCAGGCATTTTATATTACGTTGGTCTCCAAAATATGCAATTAGTAGTTGTTTAAACTGGTCCCATTCCGATAAGTCGTCCCTACTGGCGATTAATGTTAGTGCCCTTCCGGCTAGTTTACTTATTACTAAGCGTATAAGCAATGAATTTCTTGCGTCATCTCCGGGTTTGTAAAAGGTTTTTAGGAACATTTCACATGCTCCAATGAAATTCGAGAGATGGGCCTGCGTGCCATCGAACGTCTGTATTGTCTCTAAATAGAGACGTAAGTCTGTGTTACTCATGTTGGTTAACGGTTGTTTTCGATTTTTGGGAAAATTAAAAATTTTTTTTTTTTTTTTTTATTTGAATTAAGGTTTATTTCGTTGTTTGTAATGTTACTTTTGCTTCGGATTTATTAATTTTCCGTTTGGGTTGTAAAATTCAAATTTTGTAGAAATTGGGGTTGGTTTTGTTATTTGTAGCGTTTATTATGCTTTGGTTGTATTAATTTTTCTTTTGGATTAAGTAATTTCGAATTTTCCTTTTTATGACGTTATTTTTGCTTTGGTTTTTTAATTTTTCCTTTTTTAGATTGAATAACTTTGAGTTTTGTAAAAATTGATGTTGATTTGGCTATTTGAAATGTTAACTTCGGTTTTGGTTTGTTAATTTTTCAATTAGATTAGGTACATAAAAATTTGGTAGAGGTTGAGGTTTATTTTGTTATTTTTCGGCGTTATTTTTTTTTTGATTTGAATTTGTTAATTTTCAGTTTGGATTGGGTGGATAAAAATTTGGTAAAATTTTGAGATTAATTTCGTACTTGTAGTATTGGATTTATTAATTTTACGTTTAGCGTTGTTTTATTTAACTTCTGTTAACGTGTAATTAATACTCTTCCGTGGGTTTTACTGAGTTGCGTAGTTATGACCTGAGGTTACTTACTTCTGTACTTTATTGTTTGCATGAACTACTAAAGGATGTATTCTTGTTATTTAATCAGGTACGTTGAGTTAATTGCACTCACAGGTGTTAATAGAAATTATAGGAATTAGATAATTTACTTGCTAATGCTTTTGCATAAAGTGTTACGTCTAGTTCTATTCTTAGATCTCTCGGTATTATAATGCTTGTTGGTAATTGAATCTCTCCGTAATGTAGGTTTTCAGCGTTTTAATTAAAGCTTCTTATGATGACCGTTTTACTGTACTTTATAATGCTGATTAATTAGTTGAAAAACGTTTAGAATTTATACCGTGATTGTTGCAATTTATTTATAGAGTGTTGTGGTGTAATTTTCATGCGCTTCTATAATTCCGTGATAGATTAATACTTATGATGCGAATTGCTTTAGTACTGAAAGTTCCTGAAAGTTATTTCTTTAGTACTGTGCAAGGATTCTGAAAGCGATTTTAATAATGATATTGCGTTGTTGAAGCTATACTTTAGTACTGAAAGTTGAAAGTTATTGCACTTCTCTGATGTTCTAAGTGTATAAAAGATGCGAGCTTTGTTTTCTTAGGTGGTTTTAAGTTACCGTAGCAGAGTGTTTTGCTATAATTTTATAAGGTCAATGGTTTAATAATCTTTCCGTACTGTTTGTTCGAATTAGCTTTAGCTTTGAAATTAAATTGCGTTTTGTGTTTTTAGTTTGCCGGATTGAAAACGTGCTTTTGAATCGCGTTTGTTAATGTTTTTTGTTTTTGGTGTTTAGTGAATGTGCGCCCGTTATTTTTTTGGATTATTTTGAGTTCGTTCTATTAATTATGGTAAGGATTTCTTTTTAAATTCAATTCTTATTTACTTTAAAAGAAGATTTCTTTTAACATTCAAGTCTCATTTGCTTTTTAAAGAAAGAAAAAATATCTCTTTAACATTCGTCTCATAGGTTAATAAGGTCTCGTTTTTTTTTGGAAATAATTCACTTTGAAATTATTTTCAAAACAATATAAAATAAATTCATAAACAATAAATAAAATAATAGTACTAGCATATATCAATTATAATTTTTGGTTTGAAAGAAATTATGGAAATGAACTTACATTAATTTCATCTGTTTCTTTGGTGGGTGCGATCGATTCTGTACCTTGTCCACCTTGGTTTGTTGCTGGATTTAGACTATGCTTGTTCTTCCTCCAACTTGATTTGGGTTCTGCCAAAATTTCGAATTAAAATTCTTGGTCACCAATCTTCCGATTTTTGGATTTTCAGTGCCCTTTTGACATCCGTTACGACTGCGCCAGTTAAAGTTCGGGCCTTTGGAGCTGGTTTTTTAAAAAAGCTTTTAAAACTTTAACACATTTATTTTACTTTGAAACAGATGAACTGGTACATAATACTAAGATTAATTATTGACTAGTGAGTAGCTTGAACAACGATGTATGGAGTTCGAAGACTGACTGCCGGGCATTGAGCTCCCGGGCTTTTTATAATAACCTGCCCTCCACACGGCTGTGGGAACTTGCAGATCTCATGTCTGCGTTTCTCTTAATCGTACAATGTAACAACTTAATTCTAAGTAACTGCGGTCTGTTGACCGCCTGTGACCTGCCACCTGCAGTATCACTGCCCTTACGGATGCAAAGTTGCATTCCGTTCTCATGAACTGTCGATAACCTCTCTGGGTTATCCTTGTGTTACAATGTTGCATTGAACTTATACTTTTACTTAATAATTTCTAATAATTGTTATTAGATTCAATATATCAATATATATATATATAGGTACTTGGGGGATACATAACTCGCGTATCACTAAAAACCGTCCGTCAATGACCTTACCACAACACTTGTGGTCAACCAAACACGTTACATATATAGCATACTTCCTTCAAAAACAAATTAGAACTACACTTTATACAGTTAAAATACAACTTTTATTTCACAAGAAAACCACTAAAATCGTGCCGCGCTTGTTCAGGAAAAATACGTGAATTGTTACCGCATAAATTCTCACTATTTTCAAAGCAACAGAAACAGTATTTTTACGTAATTAATGTATAGGAACCAAAAACGAACTCCGACTCCTCATCTGTTTATTCAACTCGTTCCATTACAACTTCTTATCGTCTCTTATCTAGACTTCTATATTCACATAAGGAACAAGATTTATGTTTACGGCAAGACAAGAACGATGCAATTTATAATCAATTACAAGCGGTTGATAATTTTCATTTTATCTATCTTTAAATTACTACACACGAGTTAATAAATATAACATATAGAACTAGTAATTGCAGAAAGGTACTTACGAATTGAGTATAAAAGCGTAAAATGTTAAAACTATAAAAATGCCCGTTACAAGACCAACCTGTTTAATTAACGTAAAGGGGTGGAAGATGCTCCCTTTGTACTCAGACTCAGGTCTGCAAATATTGTTAAATTAATTAGTAGGCATCCTACAAGGACTTTAATTCTGGATGCAAATTAAAATGATGACAAATTTAATCTTGAAATTTTATGATACTGAAATTTATGCTACAATTTAATTTTGAAATTTTAATGTATTATGAATATTGATGTAAATAGGGTTAACGTTGATGTTTGTGGTAGGAATGTGTTTTTTTTTATAAATGAGGATGAAAGTTTTAACTAGGTGAGCAGCCGAGGCGGAAAAAGTAAAAAAGGCGACTATCAGAAGAGATTCAACAGGGCGAGAATCACAGCAAATCTTGGTGCCCAGTTTGAGAAGCTCGAATATTTTTTTTTACTCTGGTGAGGCTTTTTTGTAGGTTTCACAGCAATATATATATATATATATATATATATATATTGCTGTGATAAGGGGTCGTTTAAGGGTGTATTTTATAGCAATGGTCATGTAGTAATCAGAAATCACAATAGGAAGCAGAAAACTGCATTTATTTAATAAAAAATTGAGTAATTGGGATAGTTTGTAAATAGGAAGCAGTTAACACCCTGTATATAGAGTATGAGTAGTTTTAAGTGACGCAAATAGACACAATAGGACGCATAGTAAGCATAGAAATAAGTAATTCATGCACTAGGTAAATAACAAATATTTAACACCCGGTATATAGAGTTCTAGTAATTTAGGAAATGCAAATAACGATATTTTTCAGCAGAAGCACGCGTATTTAGAAGTAAGCATAATACATGTAATTATACACGCATTGAAAAGGATTCGAATTAATCATATCATAATACGGAGATAAGAGATAAAACTTAAATAAGTGTAGTGTAAGTGCGTACAAACAATTAACAATTTTCAATAGTAAAGGTAATTAAAAATGCGTAAATTGATAAACATACTTGAAAATTGAAATTCGAATTGCATCAGGTATTTGTGTATAATATGGAAAAGCGATTATTTTTTCAAAACACCGCACGGTCTGATAACAAAGCATCTGTAAGCAAACAACAATTACTCGAAGGGCCGAGAATGTTGCATCAGAAAACCACTTCAAGTGTAGGAAATAGGAAGACCACATTGGTCAAGATTAGTAAGCCAAACCCACAGACAAAGAGGAAATAACCATGTATTAATCACGAGCAATAATAAGGGAGCTTAGTTTTCAACTTAACAAAGCCAAGGTGCGTCACTCTGAATTTAAGAGTAACGCGAGTTGAGGTTCGTGGCTTTGAGCGGTCCTTTTTAAAAAGACTTCTTGAACTTTAACATATTTATTTAATTTTTAAAACAGAATTGAACAATGAAATTTTAACAATCTTGAATGAATTAGTCTAGGTCGAAAATTATTTACTAATTGTACAAGTGCGGTCTCTACGAACTGCAATGTGAAAGCTGAACGTTTGATGAACTGCCTGCGAGTGGAGCTTCCGGGCCTTTTATAATCTCCCTACCCCCTCACAGTTTTGTGGGAACTTGCAGACCTAATGTCTGCTTTCATTTGACTCTTATTCATAATACTTTGTTGTAATCTTAAATCTATTCATAACTACTTTGTTGCGAGCTTACTTCTGCGTAATCTCGGTACGTGACTGTCTACGACCGTCTGTGACCTGACATCTGCAGTGTCACTTATCCTTTGTAGCGCTTCCGTTCCCATGAACGTTAATAAACTGAAATAAATTGTAATAAATTGTCCTTCATGCATTGTTGCACATTTCCTAATATTTCTAATTACTTCTTAAGTATTAGTTTCTTTTATATATATATATGAAATGGGGGATTACATTACTCCTCCCGACGTATATTAAAAATTAAGGGTTTTTACCTTTCTTGATTTTTAATTTAATAAAATCATTTAATCTCATTTAAAATTCATACCTTCGAGGGGTACATTTGTTTCTTTGGGTTTCTTAAATCTAAAACTGTTTCCTTTATTATTTTTATATCTAATACATATTTTATAAGTTACATAAATGATCAATAAAATAGTTAATATAATCAATATAATTGTCCATACACTAATATTGTCGTAGTGCACTTTGGGCGTCTTGATTTCGTTTAGGTGTTCTTTGTAATCTTCCATGAGTTTCATGGCGTGGTTGAAGTTGTCTAATTCCAGGTGTTCCAATTGCATTGGTTTTTGAATTATTTCTTCGTCTTCGTCTTGGGTAATCTTGATTTGTAAATCGGTTAGATTTGCTAATTTCTTGCTTTGTACGGGATCTTGGTAAACTCTAATTATTTTATTTTTTAATTTCAAATAACAATTTTCCTTAAGGGTGATTAATTTACTTCTGGTTAATGCTAAATTACTTTCATCTTGATTGCAGTACATTGTTGCGATTACTTCGGTGGGGAAAATGGCTATCCATTTATTTTCCGTTACTTTCTGAATTTTCATATTGGTGATTGGTACAGGTTTGGCTTCACAATTTTCGTAATGTTTGGTGAATTTGAGTAGTTGTACTTCGCAAGGGCTGTTTTCTTGAATTGTTGTTGTTGTCAATGATTGGCATAAGTATTGATTGGATGTGACTTCACCACATTTTTCGTTCGTATAACCATATCTTAGTTCATTTAAGTATAGGAATTTGGTTTTTGGAATAATAACTTGGTATGTGCTAGTCATTTTCATTGGAAAAGCAAATAAGTGATAATAATTGTAACTGTTAATCTCTACTATGGATATTTCTATTAAAAATATTATATCGTTATTTTTTACATAGCCTTTAACTATAGCTATTTTTTCAAATACTAAAATGTTTGATTCTATTACATCGAAAGGTAATTTACTGTTAGTTATAAAAGATTTTATCATTAATAATTCTTTTAATAGATCAATTGGTTCTATGATACTTGAATGTAGGGTATTTAATTTTGCAAAGGTTACTGCGTTTTCTAATGTTGCAAGGATCTGTTAAATTAAAGTTAGGGTTGATGTTATCTGGTTGTATATCGTGTTGAATCTGATTAAATCTCGCATGCCTAACATGGTAGTTTGCATGTTATTTTCTAGGGTTTGTATTCGATTGGCTATACTATCTTGATTTCTAACTAATTTTCTTAGGGTTTCATTAAATTTGATGATCGTTGATTGAGTTAACGATATTTGGTTACTAATTATGGTTTTGATGTCGTTTTGGCTCTCTATTAATTGTTGTATCGCGTTGTCATAGCGTTCTGCGTCTTGATTATCTAGAATGCCGGTAATTGCTTTATGTTTCCTAATCCGTTGATTAGTCCTCTTTTTCTTCTTGCCGTCAGTTCTGTGGGTATCAGTCGATTAAATTTGTCTTCTATTTTTTTCAAAATACTTTCTGTTATACTGTCGTAGTTCATCATTTCTATTGCGTATTCTTTTCCGAATTTTGTTGTGTCCATTGATTGTTTTAGTCGAAAATAATTATTTTTCATTATTTGATATTTTTGTTTCAGCTCAGTTAAATCGAATTTTTGTGCAAAGGTCCAATAATCTATAGTGTTTTGCATACTGCCTAATTTTATTGGTAGTATACCAGGGTTATTCTTTATGTATTCAATTATGATTTCTGTGTCCGTTCTACCTGGGCGGAGGTTGACGGTAAGGGTGATGATTACCCATCTGAAAGTACAGGGTGTCTTAAATTTTTGAGGTGAACATATTTTGTTATCTTGCCGTCGTCTATTGCGGCTACGTTTTTGTCGGATATTCGTTTGATTTTAAAGGGGCCTAAATTTCTCGGTGCCGTTTTGTGTCTTTTACTTTGGTAATTTTTCTCGAATACGGTTTGTCCTATGGAAAATTTGTTTAGGTCTGAGTTTTTATTACGGGTCGCGGTAATTCGTTCTTTGTCGTTATCTAATTTATCCTTTACTTTGTCATACGTTATTTTTAGTTTCTCTTTATCATCTTTGGCGTATTGCTGATAGATTTCCTTGTTGTAATGTATATCGTACGGGTTGCGTGAATCTGAGTGTCCTAGGGTTAGTTCTAAGGGTGTAAAATTTGTCGATGAATGAATTGTGTTATTATATGCGATTAATGCATATGACATTAAGTTAGTTATGTGTTCTTTCTTGTAATTTATTCTTAATAATCTGATCTGTTCTAATAGGGTTGAATGTAGTCTTTCGATTAGTCCGTTGGATTCAGGGTGGTTCTCAGTTATAAAGTGAATTTTTATTTTGTGTAATTCCAAAGTGTTTTGAATTGTTTCGTTTTTGAATTCGCTTCCGTTATCTAACGTTATTGTTTCGGGCGTTCCGAAAGATGTAAAATAATGTAAAAATCTTTGGGTTACGTCTATACTATTTTTAGAAGAGATTGGTATGGTTTGGCCTATTTTCGTAAATGCGTCCACGATTGTTAAGTAGCTTTGTGCTTCTACTACTAGAGTATCTGCATGTAAGTTCTGAAAAGGTTTGTCTGGGGTTTTAATCAACACTAAGGGTATCTTTGGGGGTTTTATGTCATATTTTGCTCTGTCACATAGTTCACACTGATTGATAAAGTCTGTAGTTAATTCTTTCATGTCCTTGAAATAGTAACGTCTCATGATTTGTTTTAGGGTTTCGTTTATTCCTCGATGGTTGGTCTTTCCTTCGTGTTGGTTTCTGATCACTTCATTTATTTCGTCAGGGTCGTCTAATGTTATTAATTTTCTTGTGCATCTTATAAGTTCAGGGCCAGAATTGTTGAATAGTCTAACATATATTTCTGAAAATTGTTTGTACAAGTTTTCCGTGTTGAAGTAAAAGTAAAATCGTTTTTTCTCGGGGGTGTATTCCTTTAGAATTTTAATTATCTGTGATTCATTGTCGTCTTTGGTTATTTGAACTTGGTAAATTTTTTTTTTATCTACTTTTGTATATTTTACAGGGTTGGGGTTGTTTAAAACTTCTGTGATTATAAATTGATTGGGTTTCGTGTCTATAGCTTTTAATTGCGGTTTCCGGTTCGTCATTTTGTGTCGAATGTATGGTTTCCATTTCTTCTGGGTTTTCTCTAATTTCTGTCTCGTCTACGTTTCCTATCACTGATTCTGTCTCTAGTGCGCTAAGTTGGATTCTACTAAAGCGTCTGCGTTATTGTTGTAAATTCCCTTTTTGTATATGATCTCATAGTCATATTCTTCTAGTAGAATTCTCCATCTTTGTAATTTTGAGTTGGGTTTTTTGAGTTTGCATAGCCATACCAATGGTCTATGATCGGTGTATATATAAAATTTTCGTCCGTATAGGTATGGTCTATAATACTTTGTTGCCCAAATTATGGCTAACAATTCTTTCTATATTGTACTGTATCGTTGCTCTGTTTCGTTGAGGATTCTTGATGCGTAACTGATGGGTTTATCGTTGACTACTGTTCCTTGGCTTAATACTGCGCCTAAGGCTACATTTGATGCGTCTGTTGTCAATACGAATGGTTTCGAAAAGTCGGGGTATTCTAATACCGGGTGATTTGTTAATATGCTTTTGATTCTGTCTACTGCTTTAATAAATTCTAGGGTATGTAAAATTTTGTTTGCCTTTTTTAAACAATTGGTTAGGGGCTTTGTTATGTGAGCATAACCTTTAATAAATTTACGGTAATAACCGCTAAGGTCTATAAATCCTTTTATCTCTTTATTCGGTTTAGGTATGGGGTAATTTAATACAGCGTTTGTTTTGTTGGGGTTCGGCATCACTCCTTGGGGTGTTATTATATGTCCTAAAAATGCTACTTCCTTTTGTAGGAATTCGCTCTTATCTAACTGTACTTTAAATTGTGCGGTTCTTAATCTTTCGAACACTTCTCGTAGTCTTTCAATATGCTCCACTAATGATGTTGAATACACTAATATATGTTCTAAGTACACAAGACATTTTTCGTTGTGTATCCCTCGTAGTATGTTATCCATTACTCGTTGGAAAGTTGCGGGTGCGTTCTTTAGTCCAAATGGCATCCGTTTATACTCGTAGTGACCTCTAGGCGTGCTAAAGGCTGTTTTTTGTGTATCTCCTTTTTCCATTTCCACTTGATGGTATCCTGATGCTAAGTCTAGCGTCGAAAAATATTGGCACTTGCCTAACTTATCAAAAATCTCAGTTATATTCGGTAACGGGTATTTATCGTCTACCGTTTTCTCGTTTAATTTGCGGTAATCTATTACCATTCTGTATATCCGTTTTCTTGATGCGTCCAGTTTCTTCGGTACTATCAATACGGGGGTGCTCCATGGTGAATTGGAGTGTTGTATAATGTCTTGATCTAATAGATCGGCTACTTGTCTGTCAGCTTCTTCCTGACTTGCCTGGGGTAATCGGTATGCTTTGGTGAATATCGGTTTGTTGCAAGGCCGCCCACAGAATAATTTGTAGAGGGGGTCAAGACTACTTTCAAAAATATTAGTTACACAAAGGATGAACACTGTTAATGCAACCCCGTTACCGGACGTATTGGAAAGTAATGTAAGGCATAAAATGTTATTTCCTTAGAGTAGCTCAAAAGCAGTTAGGCAGAGATGAAATGGGTCATGGGTCAACTGGGTCACTGGGTCCAAGTGGGTCACTTTTTTGTTTGGGTCACTGGGTCACTGGGTCCCGTGTACTGGCCCGGATTGACCCAGTGACCCACATTGACCCAGTGACCCTCATGACCCAGTGACCCAAATTGACCCGATGACCCAAACTGACCCAGTAACCCAAACTGACCCAATTGATTCAGTAACAAATTGAATTATTAAAGTCATAAAAATCTTTTTCCCATACTTTCAGCTCAATTTATTAACTATTTTTACAAATGCATAAGCTTATTGGTGCCGTTAGTTGCTAGCATTCGTTTCATATTTCAAGCAAACGTTAAAATGTTTTGTAATCAATACATCGCTTTTTATATAATATGAAACGCATTTTTACATGTTTTTCAAGAAACGTGCTGTGGCGCTGTGCCGCGGGAATGCAGTGTTATGAACGTATACAATTTTGTACGTTTAAATAATAGTATTCTTTCACATAAGAACTGAAATAATTTGTAGCAAAAATCTTAATATTATATACCCGGTTATTTTCAGTGTCCATTATTTTTGTAATTTGTATATCATTATCATTAAGCATGGATAAACATCACCTTAATTGTAATTCAAACCTTATACATAAGTGCTGACTTTTATAAATCTCCGTGAGACCGAGTTTTCTTGATAAGACTAATTAACTAAAAGAATGATGAAGACCATATAAAACAATGTTCCTGTATCAACTTGATGTCAGAAAACGGGATTATTCAATTTATATTTTATTGCGTCTGACATTGAAAAATATTTGGATCATTTAGTATATTTAATTGTTAAACATTCTCACACTAATTAAAATTGTCTCGGACAGAAGCTACTCCTTCTGCCAGAGAGTTCTGAGATTTATTTTGTAACTGAATTCGTAGAACAGCACATATTTATTAAAAATTTATAATAAAATTTCCAAATTTCATAATCGGTTATTCGATAAAACTCGCCCACTAATTGAAGACATCACAGAGGACCAATTTGAGACAGTAAGAAAATTTTTGCGACTGCATTAATTTGGGTCAATTTAGGTAACTGAGTCGATTTGGGTCACTGGGTCAATGTGAGTCAATTTGGGTTACTGTGTCAATTTGGGTCACAGGGTCAATGTGGGTCCATTTGGGTCACTGGGTCAATTTGGGTCACTGGGTCAATTTGGGTCATGGGTCACTGGGTGGTGGGTCACATCCTCATTTGGGTCACTGGGTCATGGGTCACATTTTAGGTGACCCATTTCATCTATGCAGTTAGGACCATCGATAATGCAACGTTTTTTAATATTATAGTTGAAATCACGCAAGAATGCATTCACGCCATAGGTTACGGAATTTAAAAGCGATATACATTTAAAGTATGTCGGTGTTTAATTCAGAAACCTATGACGCGAATGCATTCTTTCGAGATTTTGGCTATAGTATTTGAAATTGAAAGAAAAACGTAGGATTGATAGTTACTTAATAAATGCAGCATTCTGTAATTAATCATGTTTCATAAAGTGTAAAGTTACTTACCAATCTGGTAAATTGCTGGTGCAGCAGGCTATCAATTCTTTTGGCTTGATGATGCACAGGGTAGCAAATGGAAAAGATTGGATTTTACATTAACACACACTAATTGAAAATTGAATGGACTTATTCCAATACACGTACTAAGCCGCCCGTAAGAAAATGTAAAAATACAGACACGACACAACCATATTTAACGGAAACAGAAAAGCCACATTGTCAATCAAATGGCCACAAACCACAGATATTAATTAATAGTAAATAATCATCCGACCGGCACTTTAAATAGTGTCTTTAATAATTGTTGCACAAACAAACATGACTAAGAACTAAGAAGGGTACAACAAACTATTATAACTGGCACTGCTGAATAGGACTGTTCTCGCGTTTGAAAATAAGTTTATACTTTTAGACTGCAGTGCATTACAAACAGGTTCCAATTTGCTAGAATATTTGGCCATAATATGCAGACAAAAAATAAATTTCGACGAAGAAACGCAATTTAAAAGTTGACTGGCCCTATTTCTTGTCTGAGCATTTATTTCACGGTTATGAGCTAAATTTTCCAGAGCGTTCATAGTATCTGCAAAATGTTCCGCAAACAACCTCATTGATTTATATTTGGCGGACCAGCGTGTTTCACATAATAGTGGAATATTAGAAACATATCTACGTCTTAATGGACTATCTCGAAAGAAAGTAATTACTTCTTTAATGGTACCTACTGAATTTTGAATATCCGGAATCTTGTTCAAATCATTTATCACTAAATTTAATCTATGGGACGCGCAGTGAAAATATATCGCTTTTGGATATTTATTTTTAATAAGTTTTTGGACTCCCTGCTCATGACCTGACATCGTCGAGCAACCATTAAACCCTAATCCAACTAATTTATCCATACAAAGACCATATTCATTACAAGCGTTTAAAATTGCAGCAGTTATACTTACTGCGTTCATCAATGTAAGGACTACAAAGCCTAAAAATTCTTCTCTGACCGAATTGTCATTACTAACAAATCTTACTCCAAGTGATAACTGTTCTACCCCAGCAATATCTGCACTTTCGTCAGCCAGAATTGAAAATGCTTCACTCAAATTCACATCTTTCACAATTTTTTCCTTAATTAATGTTCCACAAATTGAAATTATTTGATTTTGAGTTCTGTGAGAGGTGTATTTTGAGTTCTTCTTGCAAAACTTTAAGTGCTCGTTTAGAATGTGATCCCCACTTTCTATTCTGAATTGTAAAAGATCCTCAAAATTACCTTTTTTATCACCTCGTAATGGCAAATCATGCATACCTCAAAAAATGATGGTGAATATTATTGGTATAAGTTTTTTGCGATTCGATTCAATCAAATCCCGCTCAGCTTCATTTATTTGAGAGGTAATTGATAGACGTTTTCCTTCAATAATTTTTATAAAACTAGAAGCTTTTATAGTTGAATCACGATGCCATTCGGTTGTAGCATGTGCTTTTGCAGAAGCGACAAAGTCATGATATTTTGTGAAGGGCTTCACAATGAAAGAATCAAGAACCCCTCTTTTAACAGTTGGCCGAAAAACTACGCAATATTTGCAAAGTGCGCCTTTGAGTTTTGGAGAATACGCAAGTCAATCGTATTGTTGATGCCAGTCATATCTAAAAGCACGCCTTGTTACTTCGGAATCGTTCTTGAAATTATATTTAGGATCTGATTTGTAAGGATTTGTTAATAATGAAAAGCGAACATCGTCGGAAAGTGTTTCATTCGAGTTAACAAAATTGCCCAAATCGAGCATGTACTCATTCTTATCAGTTGAAAGATTGGTGTCATATTCACATGTGAGAGATTTTAAAGTATTAGGTGACGAACTACCAGCTTTATTTAGATCATTGACACTATTATGTACTATACTATTACACTCAAAAATAGCATTAGCACCAGCACCGCTACTACTACAGCCTATGTTAGATGATTCTTTTAGTTCATTTCGTTTGAATAATTTTCTAATATCCATTGTTAGTATTGTTACTGAACTTAGATCTGAATTTCTGAAAAAAAATAACACGCTTTACTTTTCTGATACTTCAAAAGAAGAGATTTGTTAATCAAATAGACTTTAAAGAAAAAAAATAAGAATCTCCCAATTGCAAATAAATATTATTTTAAATATGTATTCTCACGCATTAGGTACATTAGTACTTACTGCTATCCTATCCGTAACTAAACTGTAACTGCAATCTTCGGCCTTCTTTAAAAACAAAAACCAGTAACTACACTACTTATCAACACTGATAACAATAACTACAAGGAAAATGACCAATCAATATCTATCAACATACACGTGACACGTCTTCTACTAATTCAACAGTCAGATAAAGTTTCCTAAGTCACAAATTAAAAGTACACCGCATTCGAAAAACACTGAATACAAACTGAAGTCACTGAAGATATAGACGTACTTTACTGTTATAGATAAAGAATATATTTTTTCTCAGAATAGAACACAATGAGACATTTGTAGAACATTCCAAAGTTTTAGTTGTAGAGTACCTGAACCTGTACAATAAGAAAGAAACCATTATGAAGGCCTTTATTTATATTTCGTTTGAATAGAAACTTTCAGGGTAAAGATATTTAGATATTAAAGAATGAAAATAACAGTTTTGTTATAGGCGGTTAGGGTTACTATTGTACTGCTTAAAATGACATACAAAGTCGGTCTATTTATAGTTGAACAATAGGCATACCTGTAGTGTAATCTCAACATTTAGGTTTACTTTATTTTTAAACAATAGTATAACCGATAGTGAAATCGTAATCTTCTTCAATCTCTAGTGAAGGTGCACTTCGTGTTGCAATTTCTAACGAAAAAAAAACAAAGGAACATATTCAGGGGGGGGTCAGGCGACCCCCATTGACCCCCTTTGTGGGCGGCCTTGGTTTGTTGTCTGTTAGCTCAATGTTGTGCTTAACTGTATTTGTAAAGGTTAGGGGTATTCCTTCGCAATGGAATATGTCGCGGTATTCGAAACATAATTTTTGTATTGCTTTCTGTTCCTCGTGATTTATGTCGCGGTTAAATCGGATTTTATTTAAATTTTGCCTTAACATTTCCTACGGGCTTATAGTTTTCGTTTGAATTTTCGTCTATGTCTATCTCGTTGAAATTTAATTCTTCTACGTTAATTGGGTTTGTTAAAGATAGTTCTACGGGGTAGTCATTTGAGATTAATATTGTTGTTGTGGCGTAGTTATCTTTGATTTTTACTAATGCGGTTGGGGTTTCTACTCCTTGTTGAAAAGTTATGTGGTTTATTATTCCTGTTATTATTTGAATTTACGGGGATTCTTATCTTTTTTTCTGTTCGGGGTTCTAATGTATATTTTTCGTCAATTTGGGTGTTTTGGAATTTAATGGGGATTTGTCCATATTTGGTTCTTAATAATCGGTTTTTAATATCTATGTTGGCTCCTAATTTTCTTAGAAGGTCCATTCCTAATAGTCCGTCATTTTTGTCGTTAAATTCAAATATGCAGAATTTGTGTTTCATTTTTACGTTGAATGTTTTTGGTAAAGGTATGTTTGCTACAAATTGGTGCAGGGTTGTTTGATGGGCGGTTTTAATTTTGAAGGGTTTTCTTTCTACATAGTTTAGATAATGTTTCTTTACTGTTCGCGAGCTTATTAATGTTTTTGAAGATTCGGTATCAATTAGTAATTTAAATTCAGCGTGGGGTATTTCGGTATAGGGTAGTACAAGGTGATTCATATTATTTAGGTTTATTACGTTTGGTCGTTTATAAAGTGGTCCATTTGAAAATTTGAGCACGCGTTTTCTTCGTCGTCCTCTTCGTAAGTTTCGTATGGTTCTTCGCGTTCATAGTGGTTTGATTGGTTTTGTTCATTATTTGTACACGGTCGACTGCTATTATTCTGGTCATCTTCATAATCTTCTACTTCTTGATGAAATAGCTCTTCTGAAGTGAAAGTGCGTTTTTGATTGGGGTTTGGTCTTATGTGCGTTATTTTCGTGTTGGGTAGGGTGTTGCCCGATGAGGTATCCATTGGTGTAGGGTTATAATAGTTATTGGGATTATTATTGTTTATCATTGGTGACTTCCTAATAGGATTCGCGTTGAATGCTGGTCTTTGCTGGTTTACATTTTGATTGAATCTCTGTTGAAATGCGGGTTTTGAAAAGTTCGAGTTAAATGTTGGTTGAAATGCAAGTTTTGAAAAGTTTTGGTAAAATGTTGGTTTTGGGAATTGCTTGTATTGGTTGTTAAAGTTTGAGTTATTAAAATGTGGATTATTAGTTCGCATTTGGTTTGTTTGTGCATTGAACGGGTTGAATTTTTGTTGTGGATCTATTTGTCTCGCGGGTTGTATAGTTTTCATTGGCGTGTAGCTTTTATTCGCGTTGGGGTTATATAGTCGGTTTCTGTAATACATTACATTTTCTTCTTCGATTATCATGTTCATTGCTTCTTCTAAGTCTTGGGGATGTTGAAATCTAATTTTATCTGAAAGTCGTTTAGGTAGTACATTTAGATAGTCATCTAATGCCATCTGGTCGTACATTTTCGTTTTTAAAAGTCTTACATTTGGGTCGGTTTCTTCGATTTTGAGTTTTGTCAAGATTAAGCTTCTTAGATCTTGGCATTTCATACCAGATTGATATGGAGATTGGTTGTGTTCCATCCTAAGGTTTATCAAATCTCTTACTAGACATTTTAGGTTCCTTTGATTGCCGAAATATGCTATCAATATGCGTTTGTATTCATCCCACTGGTCTACGTCTTGTCGACTTGCGATTAATGTTAGTGGCCTTATGGTCAGTTTACTGATAATAAAACGGATAAGAAAAGTGTTCCTTTCGTTATCACCTAGCTTATAGAATGTTTTTAGAAATATTTCACAGGCCTAAATGTAGTTACTTAACAAACATTGCTCGCCGTTAAAGTAGAGGATCATGTCCATGTACAGCTTCGTTTCATTAGTCATCTTGGCTGAGGTAATATTTAGGTAATTTTTAAAAAAATAAAAAAAAAATTGGATTTAATTCGTAGTTTTTGGTGTTGTTTAATGGTTTTTTCGCTTGGTATTGGTTTGGTTAAGTTTATTCTTAATTTGCCGATTTTAATTTTAATTTCTGAAGTTTCAATAGGCTGAGTGGTTTTTGTGGTAATTTATCGCGCATGAATGTTTTGCGTTAGTTGCGTCAGTTAAAACTTCTATATTTTTAATTATGTCGATTTTAGTTATGTGCGTAATAATTATCTCTTTGGTTTATGCGATTGTAAGGTGTCTGCAATGCTTACAATGCTGTCAATTAATTAGTTGCGTTAGCGTCTCTATTACAGGTTATTTTTAATATACTGTGGGTGTTCTTCAGTAATCGTTGTGATTTTATACAATGAATTTTGTGCTTCGTTAATTTACTGAAATATTTAATTAAATTATCAAGTCTGAATGAGGTTGTATTATGCGTTTTTCAATAGTAATTGTTAATAGTTTTCCTGAGTTGATTTTGTAATTTAAACGTAATTTAAATTGATACTTTATAAAAGTTTCCGATCGTAATTTATGCTGTTTTAATTTCACAATGCTGAAAGGTTTTCGCGATGTTTTTTAATAGCTTTTGTACAGTGATTTATAATTAGATTTGTTCAAGGTGAGGATTTTATTCACCTTTTAAGATGATACAATGAATGTTGGTTCCGTTTGAATAATTCTTGTGGTTTTAATAATAAAATGCAAGTTGTCTATATATGGATCGTATTCCGTTTCGCGTTTGAATAGTTGCGTTGTTATAATGTTTTTGGTTTTAATTGTTTGTGATTCTAGCTTTCGCTTTTTATTCTCGGGGTATTTAAATTATTTTTATGCGTCAGTTAATTCTCGTATTGTTTTTTGTTTCTAAAAAATTTTTTTGCGTTAGTTAAATGCGGGGGTTGTTGAATTGGAAATTCTAAAAATTTTCTTGCACCAGTTAAAGTTGTTAAATTAGAAATTTGATTTTGTTTTTAAAGATTTTCTTGCGTTAGATAAAACGAGATATAATCTCTTGTGCGCTTTGCGACTTTTTAAATGTCTCAAGTTTTATTTTATTATATTCATATATATATATATATATATATATATATATATATATATATAGAATGCTGTGTTTCCCTGTATTAGATTCGAGCCTCACGAATTGGGTCCAAGAATGCTGTGATTCTACCAAAATCCGGGAACTACGCTTTTCGAATCGAGCCCCACAGATTGGGCGTCAAGAATGCTGTGAAACCTACAAAATCCTATTCATTACCTTAACTGTGTTGGTCCATTGACTTTCTTCCGTTAATCGCCTCGGCTGCTCCTCTAGATAACTTTCATCCTCATTCATAAAAAAAAACACATTCCTACCACAAACATCAACGTTAACTCTATTTACATCAATATTCACAATACATTAAAATTTCAAAATTAAAATTCAGTATAAATTTTAATATCAGAAAATTTCAAGATTAAATTTATTATCATTTTAATGTCCATCCAGAATTAAAGTCCTTGTAGGATGCCTACTAATTACTATAACAATATATGCAGACCTGAGTCTGAGTACAAAGGGAGCATCTACCACCCCTTTACGTTAATTAACCAGGTTCGTCTAATTGAGCTCAAAGACATACCCAAATTTTCATCATAATCCCGAATATCAATACTAAATACCCCTTTCTACTTAAACAAGAAAATGTCACCTTAAAGTTAAAATTTTGCTTTTAGTACAATTTCACTACTGTCCATTTTAAAATAAACAAATTATACAGTTATTCAACACACACCAAAATATCAAAGTTCGAACAAAATAGTATAATTTACCTGAAGGTTTCTGCACTCGTAGCTTCACTGTACATCGTCCCTTTTGTTAATCACACCATTCCAACTGGGTTATATTTACGGCTTCTAATTCTCAACGCTTTTAAAATTTTCTCCATCACCATTTATTTAAAGTTGTTTCTGGGCTTTTCCGGAACTCATCTGTGTATATCGGAACCTTGTTTTGTGGCTCCAGTCATGTTTACGAACCATTTAATTATTAATACCCCCGAAAAATAACAAAGAAATTCATACTTCTTTTACCAATATACGCCAAAACTGCCTACTTTTGTGTATTCATTTGTCGTTGTAAATTTTACTAATAGGTACAGTGATACTAAACTTTATTACCTTGTATCTTCTTTTCTAAGTGCACTAAAGTACATTCATAGTAGCACGTAAAGAACAAGCTGTTTTACATCACACAAATATTCGAGCAAACTGTTTAAATTATTTAATCAAAACCGGAAAACTAAAAAGCACTGTTTAACGCGTTGAATCAAGTCGAAGATCTAAGAGAGCTTCTTCATATTCCCCTGGGTATATATAGAGGTTAGCCTGTCTGTCGGTCGAGTCTCCAAAACGGACAATTCTAAAGAATTTCGCCTGCTATGTTCCCATTCCGCAGCCCGGCATGCGATTTTTACGATTTTTGCACTCGCACCAGTTAAATTTCAGAAATTTCGACACGGCACGCAAACATGTCCGAGAATAACTAATTAATTTTGTACAGAAATTGTTGTTTCTATCTCTCATATGTGCATCTTATTTTCAACCAATCGTGACCCTGGTGACGTTTCTCAGATCCTGCCTTTAATTATTCGTGTCTCTGTCTTGCGCATATTGTCCGTCTCTATCTAACCTGTTCTTATTGGTGCAAATTGATATTCTTTATTATCGATTATTTCAGTCCACATGGACTGTTATCTGGGTTAAATAACCTCGTATCTAGTCTTCCCGTTAATATAAGCGACGGTTTCTCCAACATTCTCTGAAACCATTTGTTATCTGCAAATTTTACGCGGAACAAGCTTTTTAAAAATACGCAGGTGTTCTGTATTTCGTGCTAAAGCATCCGACCGTTTTCAATATCCGTAGAATCGACATGTTTATCTAAACAAATTAAACTGAAATTGCCTTTTAAAAATACGCAGGTGTGTTCAAACGTAACATTTTAAATACCCTTCTACGATTTGCATTTTATTGGGTTTTTACAAGTTTTTATAGATATTATATGTTACTAACGGTTCAATTAACTCCAATTAAAAATAATACCCTTTTATTTTTAGTGAATCCTAATTAAATATTCAATTATTATCAGTACGTTTTGTTTAATACCGGTTACCTAAAATAGAGTTAACTAATATAAATTTTGCACATAATTTCTCTTTGTTTCTTTACTAGGAATAATTAAATTACACGCAGAGCTTTTTAATACTGCTTCTTTTGGTCTAAAGCGTCTTGTACATGATTTAAATCTCTTATGTTTAATGAAACGAATGAATTTTTATGCTTCACGGTTTTTAAATAACGCGTACCTTTTCCCAAAGCTTCTACACGGTGATTAAAATTATTTGATGTGATTATTTAATATTCTACCCTGGTTTAAATATGAGTAATATATATAGTTAATATACATATATAAATCATAAACTAGCAAATATGAAATGTCTTTGTTAATGATAAAATAAAATTCATTTGGTTTAGGGTAATGAACTTTGTTGATTTCATTGATTTCTTTCTTTGTTTCGGTTTTCTTTTGGATTTGAACTATTCTTGTTTCGCCTTCAACTTTTTTTTGCTGGGATTGAACGATGCTTGTTTCGCCTCCAACTTTTGTTTTGTTCTGCCAAATTCGGAATTGAAATTTCCGGACCACCAGTTCCTCGATTTTGGATTCGCTAGTACCCTGTTGACATCCGTTACGCCTGCGCCAGTTAAGGTTCGTGGCTTCGAGCGGCCCTTTTTAAAAAGACTTCTTGAACTTTAACACATTTATTTAATTATTAAAACAGAATTGAACAATGAAATTTTTACAATCTTGAATGAATTAGTCTAAGTCGAAGTGAGCTATCTACGAACTGCAATGTGAAAGCTGAACGTTTGATGAACTGCCTGCGAGTGGAGTTCCCGGGCCTTTTATAATCTCCCTACCCCCTCACAGTTCTGTGGGAACTTGCAGACCTAGTGTCTGCTTACACTTGACTCTATTCATGATATACAGTTGCTATCTTAAAGCTATTCATAACTACCTTGTTGTGAGCTTACTTTTGCGTAATCTCGGTACGTGACTGTCTACGACCGTCTGTAACCTAACATCTGCAGTGTCACTTATCCTTGTGCTACATTGTAGCGCTTCCGTTCCCATGAACGTTAATAAACTGAAATAAATTGTAATAAATTGTCCTTCATGACATTGTTGCACATTTCCTAATATTTCTAATTACTTCTTAAGTATTAGTTTCTTTTATATATATATCAAATGGGGGATTACATAACTTGCGTAAGAATAATATTTAAAAGTGAAATTGTATAGTGACAGATAGTGCTACGAAGATGAAAATTTCTATTGCCAATAAGCGTAAGTAGAATTTGGGAAATTTATTTAAACTAAAATATAATAATAATAAAGCTTTAAGGTTGGTGCGAGTAATCTAAGTCTGACGATGAAAGTCTAAGTTTGGTGCGAGTAATCTAAGTCTAAGGTTGGTGCGAGTAATCTAAGTCTGACGATGATATTCTAAGTTTGGTGAGAATAATTCATAGGTGTAGAATAAATCAAGAGGGTAACGACAATAATTCAAATGTAATAATTCAAGCGTGTGGATAGATAATATTTCAAATGGGTATATAATAATTTCGAATTGGAGAATAATTTTTAATACAATGTTAATGATCCAAATGGATGGTATAATAATGCATGGAAATTTCTAATGAATGTTGGTTGATAATGGATGCGTTGATAGTCTTGGTACAATTTTGAGTTGCGAGAAAGAAATATAGAAGCACGAAGTAAACAGGCCAGGTCAGATCTTTTTAGTTTTAAGATTTTTTTTTTCTATTTGAATATTGAATTTGCTTAATTAATATAAACTAGTGTAACTGAGTCAGAAACAAACTTTGCATACGTAGAAAATACGTAATATAATAAAGGGGGTTCGAACGTTCTAGGATTCTTTCATAAGAACAGTAGTTTTTTTGGTGACTTTAGATTGATAGCGAAGCATATGATTTTTGAGATAAATAAGATTTACAATACTGATTGATTGAAAAGTGTATTTTAGTAATTTTTAAAACCTGTACATAATATTTGTTTTATTATATGGAATTAACTAACTTCATTTTATAATTCAAAATAAAAGCTAGTCGAGACAGAATAATAAAATTAGTGGGAGTGTAATTTGAAAATTTAAACACAGAGAAAAAGTCAAGTAAGAATACGTCATTGATACCGAGTACGGCGTTATCTCATCAAGTATTTATTGGACAGCCCAAGGTCGGCGAACGAGAGTTTCAGTTAATTTATAGCATAATTTATATGGCTGCCCAAGCCTGGGGCTCGATAAATACAGTTAGTACATAGCATAAGTAATATGCGGCCCATCGTCGGGGCGCGATAGTTTCAGGATATATATATATATATATATATATATATATATATATATATATATATATATATATACATATATAGCTGGGAATTTGAAAATCCCCATCAAACACAACACAAAAGATTTGAAATGATCATTTGGGCTTTGCACAAAAGTCATAGTTATTAGTTCATCTTATTAACTGTAATACTTTAGTATTTATAAACTAACCTTGTATAGTTAACTATCTAAAATATTCATATATATGATTGTGTAGTTTAAATCGAATCTTACCTTCGGCTGCCCCCAATAATTCCTATTACCTAATTTCCTAAATTAATATTGACACCTACCTGTTACATCTAAAAACTTCCTCTCAATATCCTCATGCTGAAACCTAAATAGTAATTCACACCAATCACACACTCAAAAATAATTCAATTGACCAAATATATCACACTCAATTTAAGTTAGATCAACAGTACATTTTAATAAATCATTCCTTAAGGTACATCCATTAAACTATTTTTGAATTCAGAGAATTCTTTGGTTGACCTCTCTATTTTCTCACTTAAGGTTTCTGTCAATTGCTCAAACTCCAGGTTTGATTCGGCACTCATTTGCTCTAATTTCCGGTTTGATTCGTCATTCATCTTCCCTAGCATTGTTATGATCATCTTATTTCCTTGTTTTCCCGATTCTGTCCTTGGTTGATCCCTACTACCTCCTGCTTCTGTCATTTTTTCTGATTTTTTCAAATAACGACTATCGTCACTTCCAATTTCCACTCCTTCACGTCTTAACCACTCTTTTCTCAACATCCGTTTCACACACATACACCCAAAATTAAATCTAAAACTATCACAAAAATTATTTACAACAATCCACCATTTCCTCTCAAGTCGCCAGTTTCCTGAAATAAAAAAAATTTATCTTCTTTTTATCTGGAATCGAGTCCCTCGCGTTCGGGTCGCCATAATTTCCATGATCTTAACGTTGAAACGTCTCTAATTCTGTAAAAATCGAGCCCCAGCGTTGGGCTGTCCATAATTACTGTGTAGTTTACCCTGCTAAAACGTGCCCCAGCTATGGACTGTCTAATTACTGTGATTCTTTTAGCTCTGGAACGTCTCTGGAATAATGCCCCGCTGTTGGGCCGATATAATTACTGTGTAGTTTAACTCGAATCTTGCCCTCGGCTGCTCCCAATAATTCCTATTACCTAATTTCCTAAATTGACCAAATATATTGCACGCTATTTAAATTAGATCCACAGTACATTTTAAAATACCATTCCTTTAGGTATATCCATAAAGGTCAATAATTTTATAACAATAATCATGCAAATTGATAACCTTTTAAACACATATCTTTTTATTAAAGTAAGAGGGCGTACCTCATACCTTACGTTACCCTTTTGGTCTTAGCATGAGCTGACAATAAAACTCTACAACTGTGCATATAAATTCATGCACTACCAAATATCAATAAGCCCCTTATACCTCTTTACAACATTTGGTTATCTGTAAATTTATTAATTATTTTCAAAAATCAATTTGCTTTTAAAGTTCTATAAATATCTGTTCATAAGATATTAAATAATAATAAAACACATCAAACTCAAATCCAAATAATCACAAACACAATAAAAATATTCACCACTCAATGTTCTATTCTATCGCCTACCTGGTTTCTATCTCCTAAGTGTGCTCCACAACCTAGCTCCTTGGAGATGCTGCCGTCTAGTAGCTTCCCAGTCCATCAGCCAACTATCTGTTCCAATTACCATATCTGCCATGCATTCCGCTATTTACAATTTCTAATCCAAAAATTCTAATCTCCAAAACTAACTTTTATTATTTACACATCGCTTTTTTTCATCATCCAAATAATTTTAGATAATAATACTTCCGTGCATTCCAATATCAACTTAATAAGTTTTGTACTTACATAACACTGTAACGTTTTAACACAAAGATGCTTTATTAACTTCTACATAAGTTTTTATTAAATTGCACGAGTTCACTTGAAAGTAACTATTATCACCAATAATTGATGAAATCAAAACGAAAGCGAAAGAGAAAGAGAGACCCCTCTCTGCCAGTGATTATATAAGTAAAATTTGCCCCTTCCTGTTTTAAAATGGCACGTACGCTTGTTCACCGGTTCCTATAATTCTTGAAAATCTTTTCTAAGCGCTCGTTGTTTCAGCAAAAAACCCTTAACGAACCTAGGATTCTTGTGAATTTTCATAACGAACTTAATAATACTCGGTAAATCTCTTCAAACTGTCACTCCTTCGTTCTAATTTAGCCTCTACATTTTTGTTTGTCTACGCCTCCAACTTGAACAAATATCTCTCATCTCTCGAATCTATAGCTTTATCTCACAGATATGCTTCCACCAGCTGGATCCCTGCCCTTCTTGTACAATCCACACCAATCACCATGCTTGTCTCCACACTTTATAACAGACTCGTGTTTGCTTCTAATATCCTTGAAATTATCGATTGTATTTAGGTCTGCCAACTATACTGTCTCCTCAATTGAGTATACGCATTCCTCTTGCACTCAATATATTTTTATTCTGTCTTGGTCTTTTCTTGGCTCTTTACTATACTACCTTCAAGATTGAAATCAATATTTTAACCACCAAACCGCGTTTACATTAATCCCAACGGCTGTTCTTTTCCAATAACCCATTAAAGTTTGTTTGTTGCCAAGCTTACCGAGAGATATCATCTCTTCTCGTTGTTTTTGTTTTAAACGTGTTGGATTTTACATTTGAAAATAGAAATGTTATTTTAACACCTGTTCCGCGCTTTAAGATTGTCATATAACACTTTACTACAAATTTAAATACGTTGGAATGATTTTACCCAATTATTATTTATTATACCCTATATTCACACAAATATTATGTTACATTATCCGTGGCTAAATTAAATTGACCCTACATTATTATACACTACTTAAGTTAAAAAAATAATTGTTAAAGATATTCCAACTCCCTAACTGAATAAATTTCTTTTTCTCTTATTCAAAAGCTCTCAACCTATGAGTTCACTTGTTGTCTTATATATCCCAATGGACCCGTTAATATATATATATATAATAATATATATATATATATATAATATATAATATATATATAATAATATATATATATATATAATACTTGGCTTATGTCGCTTATGTCGCTTATGAGCGTTACCTCCTGTCTATAACTGACGTAAGTCCAAAACTTGACAATGTCGGATATGATTGACAAAAAAAATGCCAAACGTAATTGAATGTTAGGTTGTACACGAATTAAATTTGTAAATTTTCCGATTATCGCCATCGGTGTGGGTGGCGTAATTGGAAAACTCATGGTTGTAGAATGACTAAGATACAGGTTCAAGTCCTGTCCAAGATCTTATACTTTCTACGAGGCTTGTTCAATTGAAACCCATCTTTGGTCAGGTTAGCCTTGAAAACAATTGTAATCACTCAACTGACGTTTTGCAACGTTAGTGGTGTTTGTAAACTTCCCACTGGTAAGTTTCTCACGTATATATTTGACAGCGATTTTAAGTATTGTGAGTTTGAAATGACTTTTGCTGTTAACAATCCGACCAAATGTAATCAGTGTGCGGTCTTTCAGTTTCTGTGTGAAGAACCTTTGTTGATAGAATTTACAGAATCTCGGGTGCATATCAACGCAAACCTGTATAATAAAACTTTGAACCAGCTTCATCACGCAATAAGACAAAAACGTCCAGGGAAGCTTTTACGTGGAGTCATTCTGCTTCACGACAAAGCTCAACCTCATGTTGCTAACGTAGTAAAAGAAAATCTACAGCGAAAGAAATGGAGGATATTAGAGCATCCACCCTATAGTCTCGATTTATCACCTTGCGATTTTCACATCTTTAGGTCACTGAAGAAAGCGTTAAAAGGTAGCCGTTTTCAGTCGGACAAAACGACGTGAAAGAATTCTTCGAGTAGCAGCCACAAGATTTCTTTAGGCAGGGTATACATAGGTTGACGAAACAATGGGATATGTGCCTTAATCGTAGCGGTAATTATTTGTAAATTTAGTTTGTAACGATTACGACTTCGTCCTTCATTAATATACCCCTTTGTAATTATTATTTATTTATAAAGAACCTTTATGGTATTAAAAGCGTAAAATTTCTATTTCTTAAAAATAATGCTTATTCGTCACATACGTCTCCATCTATGTTTATGGAATTAAAATGACCTTCCAGTTACCTCGATATTCGTGTGGATGCATGAATTAATTTCTTTGCGCGTGCTCGCGGAGTAAAGTGTTTTAGTACTCGAATCCATTTTAAACAACAGAATGTAAAAGGGGCAAGTTTTTGCTGCGAAGTAGAAAGGTTGTACGTAATCATGCTGCCCGACCGGCAAACCGCCTGGTCGCGTAGGATTGCTTGGCTATTATGATAGCGACAATCACTAAGACACAACCTGTGAAATGATCAACATATAATTAGAAAAGGCATCATCACGGTATGTAATTATTTCATTGAGTATTTAAATTAATTCCTTGGTTTCTGTAGTGCAAGCCTTTTTATTCTATTACGTCGTATGGCTACATTTTAATTGTTATTGGCAAGAGTATTACAAGTTCATTATAGTTATGGAATATTGCAGTTTAAATATTATACAGATTCCGTTGAAATGTATTGAAAGCATCCTGTCGTAAACCACACCTGAACGTACTTGTGAACTAAAAAACAAATTCTATCTTTCTATTCACAAGCGAAGGTCACACCTGTCGTTATAGTGGAGTTCACAAATAGTTGCTATGGTACAATGTCCATTCTTGAATTGGTAAATATGATTTCTTACTGAATTTCATATATCTGGCGAATATTTTTTTTTGGAGATGTAATTTTTTTTGCAAATTTTATATAGCGGTTTAAATTATCTTACGCCTTTTTGTTCCAAAATTAATAGTTGAAGTAGTATAATTATTCAAAAAAACGTAAACTTTAAAAATAACTTCTCTAGAATAAAAGGTCAAAGTTTAATGTGTTGTAACTAAGCAGGTAACATTCAACTTTTGTTTGTCACATTATACGAACTAGTTTTTTTAAAAAAAAGGATAATTATTATCCGGATTATGTTATACCATAAGGAAATTTGCTAATTCACTCAAGAAATAAATTTTTATTACATTCAAGTCTAATCGTATATGAAATAAGTTATTTCATTTATTAAATTTTGTAAACCAAAACAGGATCCTATTTAGGTAACTAGTAAAGGTTGTATCAGATTAATATTAACTCAATATCCTTCATAAAGAAGTTTAATAAATAAAATTGTTGAAATACTTAAAACTAATAAGAGATAACACTCGACTATTACTATATTTTGTTGGATACCAAACATGGATATTTATAAATTTGTATAAACTATGTATATTTGTATATTTCTTTAAACCAATAGAAAATGGACTAAGTTGTTTCAAAGCTTTCTTTCATTGTAGTTAACAATAATTTTTCTATAAAAGCAAGTAACCAGATTCATAAAATTTTTGTAGCGTAGAAAGAAAGATTATTTATATTGTATTGGTAAGGTATAGTTTTTTTGAGGGATAATTTTAACTTGCTAATTTTTTTGGGAATTTATTTTTGTGATAACGTGACTAGGCTCTAATGTAGTCCTAGTTCTACAAATTTTTTTGAGGTGATTAAATTTTCAGATAGTACGAGGTTATCATTCCAAGCTGAGCTCGCAGTGTTAGCAGTAAGTAAGTAATATTGTTATACGAGTTGGTTGTTCAAATTTTTTTTCGACGATTTCCGTACCTTATCTTGAGATTGTTAGACACTTACAGTTATTATTAAGATACGGTGGCGTCCATTACAATTTCTTTTTTAATGTATACCATCCTACGACCCTGGCTCATAGCTCTGCCCTAAGTTGAAGAAACTTAGCTTGCTGGAAGATCTCCTAAGAGAATCCTATTGTACTCAAAACCATTTTCCATACATTTTCCCTGGGCTTGAATTTTAGACAGGAACCCCTCTTAATTTACAGAGACTCTGCCGCCTATAAGATAGAGTAGTTACATTAAAATAAAAAAAGTGTAACAAGTTGTCAATAAATTTTTCCTTAACTAAAGATGGGTTTCAATTGAACAAGCCTCGTATCTTTCAATTACTAGCTCAATTTGAAATGATCATTTGGGCTTTGCATAAAAATCTAAGTTATTATCATTATTATTAACTATATACAGGGTGCCCTATTTCTTACACGTTGTATGGATAACTCTGTTATTTGTGACATTAGAGAAAAGATTAAACAGGAAAAGTAGTGCAGTTTTTAATGTCGAGTTCAGCCATGAAGAGATAATTAACATACAGGGTGTAGCAAAAGCGTTATACCAAAATAACGAAATTTTGATCTGTTTTGTTTTGCTTCGTGGTTCATTTATTGTGATAGATACAGTAAAACCTTGTAGATGTTTTTTACATTATTTTAAAAGGAGAATAAGATAAACTTATTTGTTTTTACATGGCTCTGGTCATGTTCGAGTAAATAAGTGAGGTTATGTTTTTTTAAATGGAAACCATAATTGACGGTAGTTCTGATAGAAAGGCTTTTTTTTCCTCTTTTCAGTGATGTATTACAGTGTACCTGTTCAACATAAAAATTTTTGAAGAAAATTTTGTTTTTATGAAATACGAAACTTTGTATTAAATAATATGTGAATATTTAAGCTGATTTTAGGAATCAAGTAGCCATACGACACATAACAATAGATTTCACTTGTTTGAATAACAGAAATTAGATAGTACTGTTATTTTGTGTTTATACGTACATTATTTTCTTCTAATAGTTAGAATGTCCTATACAAATGAAGAAAAAAATGACATGCTCTTTTGCTACTATTCTTCGAATCGTAACTCACGTGCAGCAGTGAATTTGTACTTTGAAAGATACATGGAACGTAAGCAACCACACTGTCGGATATTTAGCAAACTTGAAAATAATCTTAAGGCATATGATGCATTTACCAAACCCAAATTCTTATGAAAATATGAAAAAACTGTTGAAACGAATGTGTTGGCGTTTGTTAACTATAAACCAGAATCTTCTACTGCCGAAATTGCAAACCATTGTGCAACTTTGTTACATGCCGAAAATCGGCTATGTATCATTTTTGGTTCAAGTTTTAAATATGTGACTGAATTCGCGCCAATATTTTAAAAAAGGACTTGTACATTTCCGTAACTTGGGACAGTTGCGTCGGTGCAGAGAATGCGCAGACGTAGAGTGGGGAAGGAAGTGCGCGTTTTCCGACACGACATGGATTAACGAACGAGACATCGAACAGTGAGGTTCACCGGTGTCGTTTTTCTTGTCTTTTCTCTTAAAATGTAGGTTCCTCTATTGTACCTATTATCGTTCCTTACCTAGTTGATCCTTTATTGTACCGCTACAGAAAGAAGAGGAAAGACAAAACAAATCTGGTTTCAACGAAGGCCAAGCCCGAACCACGCCCGACCAACGCCGAGATCCACAAAGAAGAGCATAGATCCTGCCGCAAGAATAACCGCAAGGTCGTGAAGAGCTCCACATTTTACGTGAGTACATTTTATCCTTTTCCGTAAGGCGCCTCTGGTATCACAATAAATATTTTTTGTATGTGATACAATTTGAGACGCAAAAATGACGTAATACCTTGTTGTGCAATATTATGTACGTGTTTATTATGTTGCCAACTGTCGTAGTGGCTCTTATCAATTATGCCGGGACTTTAACGGTTATACCTTAGACTATAATAGTTGTCATGCACTATAACAACTTCTTAGGAAGCTGTGAGGTGTATTCTGAAAAGTCGGAAATATCATCCCTATCACTATTCTATTTTGAATACATTGTATCCAGTGAACAATCAAAGACGTATAACATTTTGTCGTTTGTACCTTAATAAATGTGAAGAGGATGCATATTTTTGGAGAACCATTATGTTTACTGACGAGACTAATTTTACAAATAACGGAATATTTAATCGAGCATAACAAAGTATTTTATTCTCAAGAATATCCTAAACTCGTGCGTGAATCCAGAGATCAACATCAGTTTGGTATTAATTGTTGGTGTGGAATATTTTGTGAAAAATTTATTGGACCTTTTTTTTATAACGACAACTTGACCACTGCAAATTACTTAAATTTCTTAAAACACCAACTGGCAGAATATTTTGATTAATTACCTGTTAACATCCATTACAGACTAAAGTATTTCCAACATAATGGTGCGCCTGCACAACACAGTAGTACATCAGTGAAGCAATATTTAACTGATCGTTTTGAGCACGTGATTGGTAACAAAATGGAAATTGATTGGCCTGCTCGTTCACCACAACTTACGCCATTAGATTCTTATTTGTGGCGTGATTTAAAAAATAAAGTGTATTCTACTACTCCTCAAACGCTTGAGGATTTAGTAGCTAGAATCCAAACAGCAATTGCAAACGTTGATGCACGAACAATAGAAAAATCACTTCGTAATGTTAAAAAACGATGTGAGCTGTGCCTTCGACAAAATGGTGGGCACTTTGAACACCTTTATGAAGTGATATTATATTTAAAACTTTTATCATAATTTGTTTTAGATATTTTTGTTACGTCATGCATACGTATTTTATTATTTAATACCAAGTTTCGTATTTCATAAAAACAAAATTTTTTCAAAAATTTTTATGTTGAACGTGTACACTGTAGTACATCACTGAAAAGAGAAAAAAAATGCCTTTCTATCAGAACTACCGCTAATTATGGTTTCCATTTAAAAAACCATAACCTCACTTATTTACTCGAACATGACCAAAGCCATGTAAAAACAAATAAGTTCTTCTTATTCTCCTTTTAAAATAATGTATAAAACATCTACAATGTTTTACTGTATCTATCACAATAAATGAACCACGAAGCAAAACAAAAAAGATCAAAATTTCGTTATTTTGATATAACGCTTTTGCTACACCCTGTATGTTAAATATCTCTTCATGGCTGAACTTGATATTAAAAACTGCACTACTTTCCCTATTTAACCTTCTCTCTAATTTCAGAAATAACAGAGTTACCCATTACTTACACAACGTGTAAGAAATAGGGCACCCTGTATATACAGGGTGAGTTTTTAGTGTGGCAACGGTCGATAACTCCGTTATTATAAAAACTACGTAAACCAAATTTGGAGGCATATTAGGAATGCCTAAAGTACACATTTTAAAAATATTTGGAAGCATACAGGATGTTTCATAATCCCAGGGCATATTAAACTTATATTTTTTTTAATAGAACACCCTATATATTATTACATTTTTGGAAAGCCCATAAAAAGAGCTTTAATTTGATATCAAATTGTATCTGTCTATTCCTTTTAGTTTTTGAGATATTCAACTGTTTTTAGAAAAAATGACCTCGATTAGATACATTGCCACTGCACTAATACACAACTTATGTTAATTTTCAAGATGCAGAAAATTTTACTATATACCATAGTATATTTGTAAATATCACTTTTTTGAAATTTCTTCCCAGTATACAGGGTGTGTCAGGTTTCGCAAAATGCAATTTTTAAATTTTTTTTTAAATGGCACCCTACCAATTTTATTGCTGCAATGAATAGTTCATTAAGTGTCCTTTCATTTTGTTAAGCATTCCTATACTTAAATCCATTACTTTCTGAGATATTTTGATTGTCTTCAAATTTTATGAATGTTTTAATTTACATAACTAAAATAACTTACTATTGGAGAATATTATAAAGAATTACTACATTTTGATTAACAATTAACTACAGTTATCCAATAACAATTTTCACTAAAGATATAACAACCTACAATAATACGCTATCAACAGAATTCTGCCAGATCAACAATATGCATTTTATAGAAAATGTTCAAACAGGAAATTAGGCAGGCTTTGAAAAAAATAACTATTACACTAAAAATGTCATTTAGGTTTATTAATTGTAGTGTGTTGTCATTTAACAGATATCTCTCTTGGTATATTCCTGATGCAAGTAGGAAATTTCTTAAACTTGCTCCCAATACCCAAATCATATTTATTTGTTCTTCCACTGTAAAATTCATTCTGAAAACTCCTTCAAAAATTACATTTAAAACAGAACTGATAATGTGTTAAATGACAACGCAGTACATTTAATAAACCTAACTGACATTTTGATTGTAATTGTTATTTTTTTCAAAGCCTGCCTGATTTCCTGTTTGAACATTTTCTACAAAATGCATATTGTTGATCTGGCAGAATTCTGTTGATAGCGTATTATTGTAGGTTGTTATATTTTTAGTAAAAATTGTTACTGGATAAGTGTAGTTAATTGTTAATCAATATGTATTAATTGTTTTATAATATTCTCCAATAGTAAGTTAATTTTAGTTATGTAAATTAAAAACATAATTAAAATTTGAAGAAAATCAAAAATATCTCAGAATGGATTTAGGTATAGGGAATGCTTAACAAAAATGAAAGGACACTTAATGAACTATTCATTGTAGCAATAAAATTGGTAGGGTGCCATTTAAAAAAAAATTTAAAAATTGCATTTTGCGAAACCTGACACACCCTGTATACTGGGAAGAAATTTCAAAAAAGTGATATTTACAAATATACTATGGTATATAGTAAAATTTTCTGCATCTTGAAAATTAACATAAGTTGTGTATTAGTGCAGTGGCAATGTATCTAATCGAGGTCATTTTTTCTAAAAACAGTTGAATATCTCAAAAACTAAAAGGAATAGACAGATACAATTTGATATCAAATTAAAGCCCTTTTTATAGGCTTTCCAAAAATGTAATAATATATAGGGTGTTCTATTAAAAAAAATATAAGTTTAATATGCCCTGGAATTATGAAACACCCTGTATGCTTCCAAATATTTTTAAAATGTGTACTTTAGGCATGCCTAATATGCCTCCAAATTTGGTTTACGTAGTTTTATAATAACGGAGTTATCGACCGTTGCCACACTAAAACTCACCCTGTAATATATATATATATATATATATATATATATATATATATATTAATAGTTATTAAGATGAAACGAAAACCCAACCTTGTATTTAAAGTTGAATTACCATTTCAAATCGAACTAGTAATTGAAAAACACTAAAAGAACGGCTACAGCAGGATTTGAACCTGCAACCTCTGATTCACCGGATCAGTGCTCTAACCAATTGAGCTATCTAGCCTAATTGTTTAGATGATGTTATACTTAATACTACTGAAGCTTGGCCCTTGTTAACGATTTTCAATTACGTCTTGCATTTAAGGAAATTGAATCTAGTTATATACATAATTCATGTACTAATAACTTGATCCTCCCATTTTTGCAACGTTCAGAATAATACAAACATGTAATTATATTATTATTAATAGAGAATAATCCACATTTGGAATGCAAATGAATGCTTAATATATATTAATAGTTATTAAGATGAAATGAAACCCAACCTTGTATTTAAAGTTGAATTACCATTTCAAATCGAACTAGTAATTGAAAAACACTAAAAGAACGGATACAGCAGGATTTGAACCTGCAACCTCTGATTCACTGGATCAGTGCTCTAACCAATTGAGCTATCTAGCCTAATTGTTTAGATGATGTTATACTTAATACTACTGAAGCTTGGCCCTTGTTAACGATTTTCAATTACGTCTTGCATTTAAGGAAATTGAATCTAGTTATATACATAATTCATGTACTAATAACTTGATCCTCCCATTTTTGCAACGTTCAGAATAATACAAACATGTAATTATATTATTATTAATAGAGAATAATCCACATTTGGAATGCAAATGAATGCTTAATATATATTAATAGTTATTAAGATGAAATGAAAACCCAACCTTGTATTTAAAGTTGAATTACCATTTCAAATCGAACTAGTAATTGAAAAACACTAAAAGAACGAATACAGCAGGATTTGAACCTGCAACCTCTGATTCACTGGATCAGTGCTCTAACCAATTGAGCTATCTAGCCTAATTGTTTAGATGATGTTATACTTAATACTACTGAAGCTTGGCCCTTGTTAACGATTTTCAATTACGTCTTGCATTTAAGAAAATTGAATCTAGTTATATACATAATTCATGTACTAATAACTATATCCTCTCATTTTTGCAACGTTCAGAATAATACAAACATGTAATTATATTATTATTAATAGAGAATAATCCACATTTGGAATGCAAATGAATGCTTAATATATATTAATAGTTATTAAGATGAAATGAAAACCCAACCTTGTATTTAAAGTTGAATTACCATTTCAAATCGAACTAGTAATTGAAAAACACTAAAAGAACGGATACAGCAGGATTTGAACCTGCAACCTCTGATTCACTGGATCAGTGCTCTAACCAATTGAGCTATCTAGCCTAATTGTTTAGATGATGTTATACTTAATACTACTGAAGCTTGGCCCTTGTTAACGATTTTCAATTACGTCTTGCATTTAAGAAAATTGAATCTAGTTATATACATAATTCATGTACTAATAACTTATCCTCCCATTTTGCAACGTTCAGAATAATACAAACATGTAATTATATTATTATTAATAGAGAATAATCCACATTTGGAATGCAAATGAATGCTTAATATATATTAATAGTTATTAAGATGAAATGAAAACCCAACCTTGTATTTAAAGTTGAATTACCATTTCAAATCGAACTAGTAATTGAAAACACTAAAGAACGGATACAGCAGGATTTGAACCTGCAACCTCTGATTCACTGGATCAGTGCTCTAACCAATTGAGCTATCTAGCCTAATTGTTTAGATGATGTTTTTAATACTACTGAAGCTTGGCCCTTGTTAACGATTTTCAATTACGTCTTGCATTTAAGAAAATTGAATCTAGTTATATACATAATTCATGTACTAATAACTATATCCTCCCATTTTGCAACGTTCGAATAATACAAACATGTAATTATATTATTATTAATAGAGAATAATCCACATTTGGAATGCAAATGAATGCTTAATATATATTAATAGTTATTAAGATGAAATGAAAAAACCTTGTATTTAAAGTTGAATTACCATTTCAAATCGAACTAGTAATTGAAAACACTAAAGAACGGATACAGCAGGATTTGAACCTGCAACCTCTGATTCACGGATCAGTGCTCTAACCAATTGAGCTATCTAGCCTAATTGTTTAGATGATGTTATACTTAATACTACTGAAGCTTGGCCCTTGTTAACGATTTTCAATTACGTCTTGCATTTAAGAAAATTGAATCTAGTTATATACATAATTCATGTACTAATAACTATATCCTCCCATTTTTGCAACGTTCAGAATAATACAAACATGTAATTATATTATTATTAATAGAGAATAATCCACATTTGGAATGCAAATGAATGCTTAATATATATTAATAGTTATTAAGATGAAATGAAAACCCAACCTTGTATTTAAAGTTGAATTACCATTTCAAATCGAACTAGTAATTGAAAAACACTAAAAGAACGGATACAGCAGGATTTGAACCTGCAACCTCTGATTCACTGGATCAGTGCTCTAACCAATTGAGCTATCTAGCCTAATTGTTTAGATGATGTTATACTTAATACTACTGAAGCTTGGCCCTTGTTAACGATTTTCAATTACGTCTTGCATTTAAGAAAATTGAATCTAGTTATATACATAATTCATGTACTAATAACTATATCCTCCCATTTTTGCAACGTTCAGAATAATACAAACATGTAATTATATTATTATTAATAGAGAATAATCCACATTTGGAATGCAAATGAATGCTTAATATATATTAATAGTTATTAAGATGAAATGAAAACCCAACCTTGTATTTAAAGTTGAATTACCATTTCAAATCGAACTAGTAATTGAAAAACACTAAAAGAACGGATACAGCAGGATTTGAACCTGCAACCTCTGATTCACTGGATCAGTGCTCTAACCAATTGAGCTATCTAGCCTAATTGTTTAGATGATGTTATACTTAATACTACTGAAGCTTGGCCCTTGTTAACGATTTTCAATTACGTCTTGCATTTAAGAAAATTGAATCTAGTTATATACATAATTCATGTACTAATAACTATATCCTCCCATTTTTGCAACGTTCAGAATAATACAAACATGTAATTATATTATTATTAATAGAGAATAATCCACATTTGGAATGCAAATGAATGCTTAATATATATTAATAGTTATTAAGATGAAATGAAAACCCAACCTTGTATTTAAAGTTGAATTACCATTTCAAATCGAACTAGTAATTGAAAAACACTAAAAGAACGGATACAGCAGGATTTGAACCTGCAACCTCTGATTCACTGGATCAGTGCTCTAACCAATTGAGCTATCTAGCCTAATTGTTTAGATGATGTTATACTTAATACTACTGAAGCCCTTGTTAACGATTTTCAATTACGTCTTGCATTTAAGAAATTGAATCTAGTTATATACATAATTCATGTACTAATAACTATATCCTCCCATTTTTGCAACGTTCGAATAATACAAACATGTAATTATATTATTATTAATAGAGAATAATCCACATTTGGAATGCAAATGAATGCTTAATATATATTAATAGTTATTAAGATGAAATGAAAACCCAACCTTGTATTTAAAGTTGAATTACCATTTCAAATCGAACTAGTAATTGAAAACACTAAAAGAACGGATACAGCAGGATTTGAACCTGCAACCTCTGATTCACTGGATCAGTGCTCTAACCAATTGAGCTATCTAGCCTAATTGTTTAGATGATGTTATACTTAATACTACTGAAGCTTGGCCCTTGTTAACGATTTACAATTACGTCTTGCATTTAAGAAAATTGAATCTAGTTATATACATAATTCATGTACTAATAACTATATCCTCCCATTTTGCAACGTTCAGAATAATACAAACATGTAATTATATTATTATTAAAAAAAAAAAAAAAAAAGTTGAATTACCATTTCAAATCGAACTAGTAATTGAAAACACTAAAAGAACGGATACAGCAGGATTTGAACCTGCAACCTCTGATTCACTGGATCAGTGCTCTAACCAATTGAGCTATCTAGCCTAATTGTTTAGATGATGTTATACTTAATACTACTGAAGCTTGGCCCTTGTTAACGATTTTCAATTACGTCTTGCATTTAAGAAAATTGAATCTAGTTATATACATAATTCATGTACTAATAACTATATCCTCCCATTTTTGCAACGTTCAGAATAATACAAACATGTAATTATATTATTATTAATAGAGAATAATCCACATTTGGAATGCAAATGAATGCTTAATATATATTAATAGTTATTAAGATGAAATGAAAACCCAACCTTGTATTTAAAGTTGAATTACCATTTCAAATCGAACTAGTAATTGAAAACACTAAAGAACGGATACAGCAGGATTTGAACCTGCAACCTCTGATTCACTGGATCAGTGCTCTAACCAATTGAGCTATCTAGCCTAATTGTTTAGATGATGTTATACTTAATACTACTGAAGCTTGGCCCTTGTTAACGATTTTCAATTACGTCTTGCATTTAAGAAAATTGAATCTAGTTATATACATAATTCATGTACTAATAACTATATCCTCCCATTTTGCAACGTTCAGAATAATACAAACATGTAATTATATTATTATTAATAGAGAATAATCCACATTTGGAATGCAAATGAATGCTTAATATATATTAATAGTTATTAAGATGAAATGAAAACCCAACCTTGTATTTAAAGTTGAATTACCATTTCAAATCGAACTAGTAATTGAAAACACTAAAAGAACGGATACAGCAGGATTTGAACCTGCAACCTCTGATTCACTGGATCAGTGCTCTAACCAATTGAGCTATCTAGCCTAATTGTTTAGATGATGTTATACTTAATACTACTGAAGCTTGGCCCTTGTTAACGATTTTCAATTACGTCTTGCATTTAAGAAAATTGAATCTAGTTATATACATAATTCATGTACTAATAACTATATCCTCCCATTTTTGCAACGTTCAGAATAATACAAACATGTAATTATATTATTATTAATAGAGAATAATCCACATTTGGAATGCAAATGAATGCTTAATATATATTAATAGTTATTAAGATGAAATGAAAACCCAACCTTGTATTTAAAGTTGAATTACCATTTCAAATCGAACTAGTAATTGAAAAACACTAAAAGAACGGATACAGCAGGATTTGAACCTGCAACCTCTGATTCACTGGATCAGTGCTCTAACCAATTGAGCTATCTAGCCTAATTGTTTAGATGATGTTATACTTAATACTACTGAAGCTTGGCCCTTGTTAACGATTTTCAATTACGTCTTGCATTTAAGAAAATTGAATCTAGTTATATACATAATTCATGTACTAATAACTATATCCTCCCATTTTGCAACGTTCAGAATAATACAAACATGTAATTATATTATTATTAATAGAGAATAATCCACATTTGGAATGCAAATGAATGCTTAATATATATTAATAGTTATTAAGATGAAATGAAAACCCAACCTTGTATTTAAAGTTGAATTACCATTTCAAATCGAACTAGTAATTGAAAACACTAAAGAACGGATACACAGGATTTGAACCTGCAACCTCTGATTCACTGGATCAGTGCTCTAACCAATTGAGCTATCTAGCCTAATTGTTTAGATGATGTTATACTTAATACTACTGAAGCTTGGCCCTTGTTAACGATTTTCAATTACGTCTTGCATTTAAGAAAATTGAATCTAGTTATATACATAATTCATGTACTAATAACTATATCCTCCCATTTTTGCAACGTTCAGAATAATACAAACATGTAATTATATTATTATTAATAGAGAATAATCCACATTTGGAATGCAAATGAATGCTTAATATATATTAATAGTTATTAAGATGAAATGAAAACCCAACCTTGTATTTAAAGTTGAATTACCATTTCAAATCGAACTAGTAATTGAAAAACACTAAAAGAACGGATACAGCAGGATTTGAACCTGCAACCTCTGATTCACTGGATCAGTGCTCTAACCAATTGAGCTATCTAGCCTAATTGTTTAGATGATGTTATACTTAATACTACTGAAGCTTGGCCCTTGTTAACGATTTTCAATTACGTCTTGCATTTAAGAAAATTGAATCTAGTTATATACATAATTCATGTACTAATAACTATATCCTCCCATTTTGCAACGTTCAGAATAATACAAACATGTAATTATATTATTATTAATAGAGAATAATCCACATTTGGAATGCAAATGAATGCTTAATATATATTAATAGTTATTAAGATGAAATGAAAACCCAACCTTGTATTTAAAGTTGAATTACCATTTCAAATCGAACTAGTAATTGAAAACACTAAAAGAACGGATACAGCAGGATTTGAACCTGCAACCTCTGATTCACTGGATCAGTGCTCTAACCAATTGAGCTATCTAGCCTAATTGTTTAGATGATGTTATACTTAATACTACTGAAGCTTGGCCCTTGTTAACGATTTTCAATTACGTCTTGCATTTAAGAAAATTGAATCTAGTTATATACATAATTCATGTACTAATAACTATATCCTCCCATTTTTGCAACGTTCAGAATAATACAAACATGTAATTATATTATTATTAATAGAGAATAATCCACATTTGGAATGCAAATGAATGCTTAATATATATTAATAGTTATTAAGATGAAATGAAAACCCAACCTTGTATTTAAAGTTGAATTACCATTTCAAATCGAACTAGTAATTGAAAACACTAAAGAACGGATACAGCAGGATTTGAACCTGCAACCTCTGATTCACTGGATCAGTGCTCTAACCAATTGAGCTATCTAGCCTAATTGTTTAGATGATGTTATACTTAATACTACTGAAGCTTGGCCCTTGTTAACGATTTTCAATTACGTCTTGCATTTAAGAAAATTGAATCTAGTTATATACATAATTCATGTACAATAACTATATCCTCCCATTTTGCAACGTTCAGAATAATACAAACATGTAATTATATTATTATTAATAGAGAATAATCCACATTTGGAATGCAAATGAATGCTTAATATATATTAATAGTTATTAAGATGAAATGAAAACCCAACCTTGTATTTAAAGTTGAATTACCATTTCAAATCGAACTAGTAATTGAAAACACTAAAGAACGGATACACAGGATTTGAACCTGCAACCTCTGATTCACGGATCAGTGCTCTAACCAATTGAGCTATCTAGCCTAATTGTTTAGATGATGTTATACTTAATACTACTGAAGCTTGGCCCTTGTTAACGATTTTCAATTACGTCTTGCATTTAAGAAAATTGAATCTAGTTATATACATAATTCATGTACTAATAACTATATCCTCCCATTTTGCAACGTTCAGAATAATACAAACATGTAATTATTATTATTAATAGAGAATAATCCACATTTGGAATGCAAATGAATGCTTAATATATATTAATAGTTATTAAGATGAAATGAAAACCCAACCTTGTATTTAAAGTTGAATTACCATTTCAAATCGAACTAGTAATTGAAAACACTAAAGAACGGATACAGCAGGATTTGAACCTGCAACCTCTGATTCACTGATGCTCTAACCAATTGAGCTATCTAGCCTAATTGTTTAGATGATGTTATACTTAATACTACTGAAGCTTGGCCCTTGTTAACGATTTTCAATTACGTCTTGCATTTAAGAAAATTGAATCTAGTTATATACATAATTCATGTAACTATATCCTCCCATTTTGCAACGTTCAGAATAATACAAACATGTAATTATATTATTATTAATAGAGAATAATCCACATTTGGAATGCAAATGAATGCTTAATATATATTAATAGTTATTAAGATGAAATGAAAACCCAACCTTGTATTTAAAGTCTAGCCTAATTGTTTAGATGATGTTATACTTAATACTACTGAAGCTTGGCCCTTGTTAACGATTTTCAATTACGTCTTGCATTTAAGAAAATTGAATCTAGTTATATACATAATTCATGTACTAATAACTATATCCTCCCATTTTGCAACGTTCAGAATAATACAAACATGTAATTATATTATTATTAATAGAGAATAATCCACATTTGGAATGCAAATGAATGCTTAATATATATTAATAGTTATTAAGATGAAATGAAAACCCAACCTTGTATTTAAAGTTGAATTACCATTTCAAATCGAACTAGTAATTGAAAACACTAAAAGAACGGATACAGCAGGATTTGAACCTGCAACCTCTGATTCACTGGATCAGTGCTCTAACCAATTGAGCTATCTAGCCTAATTGTTTAGATGATGTTATACTTAATACTACTGAAGCTTGGCCCTTGTTAACGATTTTCAATTACGTCTTGCATTTAAGAAAATTGAATCTAGTTATATACATAATTCATGTACTAATAACTATATCCTCCCATTTTTGCAACGTTCAGAATAATACAAACATGTAATTATATTATTATTAATAGAGAATAATCCACATTTGGAATGCAAATGAATGCTTAATATATATTAATAGTTATTAAGATGAAATGAAAACCCAACCTTGTATTTAAAGTTGAATTACCATTTCAAATCGAACTAGTAATTGAAAAACACTAAAAGAACGGATACAGCAGGATTTGAACCTGCAACCTCTGATTCACTGGATCAGTGCTCTAACCAATTGAGCTATCTAGCCTAATTGTTTAGATGATGTTATACTTAATACTACTGAAGCTTGGCCCTTGTTAACGATTTTCAATTACGTCTTGCATTTAAGAAAATTGAATCTAGTTATATACATAATTCATGTACTAATAACTATATCCTCCCATTTTTGCAACGTTCAGAATAATACAAACATGTAATTATATTATTATTAATAGAGAATAATCCACATTTGGAATGCAAATGAATGCTTAATATATATTAATAGTTATTAAGATGAAATGAAAACCCAACCTTGTATTTAAAGTTGAATTACCATTTCAAATCGAACTAGTAATTGAAAAACACTAAAAGAACGGATACAGCAGGATTTGAACCTGCAACCTCTGATTCACTGGATCAGTGCTCTAACCAATTGAGCTATCTAGCCTAATTGTTTAGATGATGTTATACTTAATACTACTGAAGCTTGGCCCTTGTTAACGATTTTCAATTACGTCTTGCATTTAAGAAAATTGAATCTAGTTATATACATAATTCATGTACTAATAACTATATCCTCCCATTTTGCAACGTTCAGAATAATACAAACATGTAATTATATTATTATTAATAGAGAATAATCCACATTTGGAATGCAAATGAATGCTTAATATATATTAATAGTTATTAAGATGAAATGAAAACCCAACCTTGTATTTAAAGTTGAATTACCATTTCAAATCGAACTAGTAATTGAAAACACTAAAAGAACGGATACAGCAGGATTTGAACCTGCAACCTCTGATTCACTGGATCAGTGCTCTAACCAATTGAGCTATCTAGCCTAATTGTTTAGATGATGTTATACTTAATACTACTGAAGCTTGGCCCTTGTTAACGATTTTCAATTACGTCTTGCATTTAAGAAAATTGAATCTAGTTATATACATAATTCATGTACTAATAACTATATCCTCCCATTTTTGCAACGTTCAGAATAATACAAACATGTAATTATATTATTATTAATAGAGAATAATCCACATTTGGAATGCAAATGAATGCTTAATATATATTAATAGTTATTAAGATGAAATGAAAACCCAACCTTGTATTTAAAGTTGAATTACCATTTCAAATCGAACTAGTAATTGAAAAACACTAAAAGAACGGATGAGGATTTGAACCTGCAACCTCTGATTCACTGGATAGTGCCTAACCAATTGAGCTACTAGCCTAATTGTTTAGATATTATACTTAATTTGAACTTGGCCCTTTTAAATTTTCAATTACGTCTTGCATTTAGAAAATTGAATCTAGTTATATAAATAATTAATTATCTCCCATTTTCAAGTTAATAATAAAACATATTATTTATTATTAATAAGAATAACCCATTTAATAAATGAATGCTTAAATATATTAATGTTATTAAGATGAAATGAAAACCCAACCTTGTATTTAAAGTTGAATTAACCATTTCAAATCGAACTAGTAATTGAAAACACTAAAAGAACGGAACAGCAGGATTTGAACCTGCAACCTCTGATTCACCGGATCAGTGCTCTAACCAATTAGCTATCTGCCTAATTGTTTAGAGATGTTATACTTAATACTACTGAAGCTTGGCCCTTTTAACGATTTTCAATTACTTCTTGAAATTGAATCTAGTTAATCATAATTCATGTACTAATAACTATATCCCCCATTTTGCAACGTTCAGAATAATACAAACATTAATTATATTATTTTAATAGAATAATCCACATTTGGATCAAATGAATCTTAATATCATATTTGTTATTAAGATGAATAAAACCCAACCTTGTATTTAAAGTTGAATTACCATTTCAAATCGAACTAGTAATTAAATACAAAAAGAAGGATTGAATTTAACCCAACCCGATTCATGACCTCAACCAATTGGCTATTAGCCTAATTGTTTAGATGATGTTATACTTAATACTACTGAAGCTTGGCCCTTTTAAATTAATTGCTTGTAAGAATAATCTTTATAATTGACTATATATATCCATTTCAACTTAAATATCAATGAATTATATATAAAAGAATAATCATTTGAATGAAATAATCTAATTATAATATTTAAATAATAAACCATTATTAAATGAATACATTAATAATGAATTAACATAAAGAACGTAAGAGATTAACCAACCGATTGACTGCAACCATTACTATCAGCCTAATTTGAGTTTACTAATTTGAGTTGCCTTTACATTAATTGCTTGTAAGAATAATTAGTTATTAAATTATCTATAATAATCTCATTTAAACTAATATCAATGAATTAAATATAAAAGAATAATCATTTGAATGAAATAATCTAATTATAAATATGTAAAAAACAACTTATTTAAAGAAACCACCTATATGAATTACATTCAAAGAACTAGAATGAACCTAACGATACGAGATGCCTAACTATTAGATCAGCAACATTAGTATTACTAATTTGAGTGTTTTACATAATTGCCTTGTTAGAATAATTAGTCTGTTAACGATTTTCAATTACGTCTTGCATTTAAGAAAATTGAATCTAGTTATATACATAATTCATGTACTAATAACTATATCCTCCCATTTTTGCAACGTTCAGAATAATACAAACATGTAATTATATTATTATTAATAGAGAATAATCCACATTTGGAATGCAAATGAATGCTTAATATATATTAATAGTTATTAAGATGAAATGAAAACCCAACCTTGTATTTAAAGTTGAATTACCATTTCAAATCGAACTAGTAATTGAAAAACACTAAAAGAACGGATACAGCAGGATTTGAACCTGCAACCTCTGATTCACCGGATCAGTGCTCTAACCAATTGAGCTATCTAGCCTAATTGTTTAGATGATGTTATACTTAATACTACTGAAGCTTGGCCCTTGTTAACGATTTTCAATTACGTCTTGCATTTAAGAAAATTGAATCTAGTTATATACATAATTCATGTACTAATAACTATATCCTCCCATTTTGCAACGTTCAGAATAATACAAACATGTAATTATATTATTATTAATAGAGAATAATCCACATTTGGAATGCAAATGAATGCTTAATATATATTAATAGTTATTAAGATGAAATGAAAACCCAACCTTGTATTTAAAGTTGAATTACCATTTCAAATCGAACTAGTAATTGAAAACACTAAAGAACGGATACAGCAGGATTTGAACCTGCAACCTCTGATTCACGGATCAGTGCTCTAACCAATTGAGCTATCTAGCCTAATTGTTTAGATGATGTTATACTTAATACTACTGAAGCTTGGCCCTTGTTAACGATTTTCAATTACGTCTTGCATTTAAGAAAATTGAATCTAGTTATATACATAATTCATGTACTAATAACTATATCCTCCCATTTTGCAACGTTCAGAATAATACAAACATGTAATTATATTATTATTAATAGAGAATAATCCACATTTGGAATGCAAATGAATGCTTAATATATATTAATAGTTATTAAGATGAAATGAAAACCCAACCTTGTATTTAAAGTTGAATTACCATTTCAAATCGAACTAGTAATTGAAAACACTAAAAGAACGGATACAGCAGGATTTGAACCTGCAACCTCTGATTCACTGGATCAGTGCTCTAACCAATTGAGCTATCTAGCCTAATTGTTTAGATGATGTTATACTTAATACTACTGAAGCTTGGCCCTTGTTAACGATTTTCAATTACGTCTTGCATTTAAGAAAATTGAATCTAGTTATATACATAATTCATGTACTAATAACTATATCCTCCCATTTTGCAACGTTCAGAATAATACAAACATGTAATTATATTATTATTAATAGAGAATAATCCACATTTGGAATGCAAATGAATGCTTAATATATATTAATAGTTATTAAGATGAAATGAAAACCCAACCTTGTATTTAAAGTTGAATTACCATTTCAAATCGAACTAGTAATTGAAAACACTAAAGAACGGATACAGCAGGATTTGAACCTGCAACCTCTGATTCACGGATCAGTGCTCTAACCAATTGAGCTATCTAGCCTAATTGTTTAGATGATGTTATACTTAATACTACTGAAGCTTGGCCCTTGTTAACGATTTTCAATTACGTCTTGCATTTAAGAAAATTGAATCTAGTTATATACATAATTCATGTACTAATAACTATATCCTCCCATTTGCAACGTTCAGAATAATACAAACATGTAATTATATTATTATTAATAGAGAATAATCCACATTTGGAATGCAAATGAATGCTTAATATATATTAATAGTTATTAAGATGAAATGAAAACCAACCTTGTATTTAAAGTTGAATTACCATTTCAAATCGAACTAGTAATTGAAAACACTAAGAACGGATACAGCAGGATTTGAACCTGCAACCTCTGATTCACGGATCAGTGCTCTAACCAATTGAGCTATCTAGCCTAATTGTTTAGATGATGTTATACTTAATACTACTGAAGCTTGGCCCTTGTTAACGATTTTCAATTACGTCTTGCATTTAAGAAAATTGAATCTAGTTATATACATAATTCATGTACTAATAACTATATCCTCCCAGTTTTTGCAACGTTCAGAATAATACAAACATGAATTATATTAAAGTTAATAACATTAATCCACATTAGGAATTGAAATGAATGCTTAAAGATACGGATAGTTATGATTTGAAATGAACCTCTGATTCACTGGATCATGCTCTAACCAATTGAGCTATCTAGCCTAATTGTTTAGATGATGTTATACTTAATACTACTGAAGCTTGGCCCTTGTTAACGATTTTCAATTACGTCTTGCATTTAAGAAAATTGAATCTAGTTATATACATAATTCATGTACTAATAACTATATCCTCCCTTTTGCAACGTTCAGAATAATCAATATCATGATTTATTATTATTAATGAATAATCCACATTTGGAATGCAAATGAATGCTTAATATATATTAATAGTTATTAAGATGAAATGAAAACCCAACCTTGTATTTAAAGTTGAATTACCATTTCAAATCGAACTAGTAATTGAAAAACTAAAGAACGGATACAGTCAGGATTAATGAAAACCCAACCTTGTATTTAAAGTTGAATTACCAATTGAAATCTAGCTAGTAATTGTTTAAACTAAATAACGGATACTACAGGATTTGAACCCTTACATCTGATTTTCGGATCAGTGCTCTAACAAATTGAGCTATCTAGCCTAATTGTTTAGATGATGTTATACTTAATATCCTCCATTTTGGCCTTGTTAACGAATTTACAATTACGTATTGCATTTAAGAAAATTGAATGAGTAATCCACATAATTCATGAATGCTTAACTATATCCTCATTTTGCAACGTTCAGAATAATACAAACATGTAATTATATTATTATTAATAGACCATAATCCACATTCGAACTGTAATTGAAAACTTAATATATATTAAGTTATCAGCAGGAAATTGAAAACCCAACCTTGTACCGGAAGTTGAATTACCAATTGAAATGAACTAGTAATTGAAACACTAAAGAACGGATACAGCAGGATTTGAACCTGCAACCTCTGATTCACTGGATCAGTGCTCTAACCAATTGAGCTATCTAGCCTAATTGTTTAGATGATGTTATACTTAATACTACTGAAGCTTGGCCCTTGTTAACGATTTTCAATTACGTCTTGCATTTAAGAAAATTGAATCTAGTTATATACATAATTCATGTACTAATAACTTATCCTCCCATTTATGCAACGTTCAGAATAATACAAACATGTAATTATATTATTATTAATAGAGAATAATCCACATTTTTTTTTTTTTTTTTTTTTTTTTTTTTTTTTTTTTTTTTTTTTTTTTTTTTTTTTTTTTTTTTTTTTTTTTTTTTTTTTTTTTTTTTTTTTTTTTTTTTTTTTTTTTTTTTTTTTTTTTTTTTTTTTTTTTTTTTTTTTTTTTTTTTTTTTTTTTTTTTTTTTTTTTTTTCCCCCCCCCCCCCCCCCCCCCCCCCCCCCCCCCCCCCCCCCCCCCCCCCCCCCCCCCCCCCCCCCCCCCCCCCCCCCCCCCCCTGAAGCTTGGCCCTTGTTAACGATTTTCAATTACGTCTTGCATTTAAGAAAATTGAATCTAGTTATATACATAATTCATGTACTAATAACTATATCCTCCCATTTTTGCAACGTTCAGAATAATACAAACATGTAATTATATTATTATTAATAGAGAATAATCCACATTTGGAATGCAAATGAATGCTTAATATATATTAATAGTTATTAAGATGAAATGAAAACCACTTGATTTAAATTAATACCATTAATGACCTGTTAAGATTTCAATAAAGTGATTTAAGAAAATTGAACCTATCTTATATTCATGGACTAATACTAACCTCCATTTGAACTTCAGATAATTTAAATGTTAATTAATATTATGCCTTTTAATTTATTTTAAAATATATAATCCCTTTATAAAAATTTTAAACTTGAAAATATATTAAAAAACCACTTTAATATCTTAAAATAAAAAAGGTTACACTCGACATCATTTTTAATGCCTTATTTATTTTAAAATATATAACCCTTTATAAAAATTTTAAAACTTGAAAATATATTAAAAACCACTTTTAATATCTTAAAATAAAAAAGGTTACACTCGACATCATTTTTAATGCCTTATTTATTTTAAAATATATAACCTTTATAAAAATTTTAATAGAGAATAATCCACATTTGGAATGCAAATGAATGCTTAATATATATTAATAGTTATTAAGATGAAATGAAAACCCAACCTTGTATTTAAAGTTGAATTACCATTTCAAATCGAACTAGTAATTGAAAAACACTAAAAGAACGGATACAGCAGGATTTGAACCTGCAACCTCTGATTCACCGGATCAGTGCTCTAACCAATTGAGCTATCTAGCCTAATTGTTTAGATGATGTTATACTTAATACTACTGAAGCTTGGCCCTTGTTAACGATTTTCAATTACGTCTTGCATTTAAGAAAATTGAATCTAGTTATATACATAATTCATGTACTAATAACTATATCCTCCCATTTTTGCAACGTTCAGAATAATACAAACATGTAATTATATTATTATTAATAGAGAATAATCCACATTTGGAATGCAAATGAATGCTTAATATATATTAATAGTTATTAAGATGAAATGAAAACCCAACCTTGTATTTAAAGTTGAATTACCATTTCAAATCGAACTAGTAATTGAAAAACACTAAAAGAACGGATACAGCAGGATTTGAACCTGCAACCTCTGATTCACCGGATCAGTGCTCTAACCAATTGAGCTATCTAGCCTAATTGTTTAGATGATGTTATACTTAATACTACTGAAGCTTGGCCCTTGTTAACGATTTTCAATTACGTCTTGCATTTAAGAAAATTGAATCTAGTTATATACATAATTCATGTACTAATAACTATATCCTCCCATTTTTGCAACGTTCAGAATAATACAAACATGTAATTATATTATTATTAATAGAGAATAATCCACATTTGGAATGCAAATGAATGCTTAATATATATTAATAGTTATTAAGATGAAATGAAAACCCAACCTTGTATTTAAAGTTGAATTACCATTTCAAATCGAACTAGTAATTGAAAAACACTAAAAGAACGGATACAGCAGGATTTGAACCTGCAACCTCTGATTCACCGGATCAGTGCTCTAACCAATTGAGCTATCTAGCCTAATTGTTTAGATGATGTTATACTTAATACTACTGAAGCTTGGCCCTTGTTAACGATTTTCAATTACGTCTTGCATTTAAGAAAATTGAATCTAGTTATATACATAATTCATGTACTAATAACTATATCCTCCCATTTTGCAACGTTCAGAATAATACAAACATGTAATTATATTATTATTAATAGAGAATAATCCACATTTGGAATGCAAATGAATGCTTAATATATATTAATAGTTATTAAGATGAAATGAAAACCCAACCTTGTATTTAAAGTTGAATTACCATTTCAAATCGAACTAGTAATTGAAAAACACTAAAGAACGGATACAGCAGGATTTGAACCTGCAACCTCTGATTCACTGGATCAGTGCTCTAACCAATTGAGCTATCTAGCCTAATTGTTTAGATGATGTTATACTTAATACTACTGAAGCTTGGCCCTTGTTAACGATTTTCAATTACGTCTTGCATTTAAGGAAATTGAATCTAGTTATATACATAATTCATGTACTAATAACTTGATCCTCCCATTTTGCAACGTTCAGAATAATACAAACATGTAATTATATTATTATTAATAGAGAATAATCCACATTTGGAATGCAAATGAATGCTTAATATATATTAATAGTTATTAAGATTAAATGAAAACCCAACCTTGTATTTTAAAGTTGAATTACCATTTCAAATCGAACTAGTAATTGAAAACACTAAAGAACGGATACAGCAGGATTTGAACCTGCAACCTCTGATTCACCGGATCAGTGCTCTAACCAATTGAGCTATCTAGCCTAATTGTTTAGATGATGTTATACTTAATACTACTGAAGCTTGGCCCTTGTTAACGATTTTCAATTACGTCTTGCATTTAAGAAAATTGAATCTAGTTATATACATAATACATGTACTAATAACTATATCCTCCCATTTTTGCAACGTTCAGAATAATATAAACATGTAATTATATTATTATTAATAGAGAATAATCCACATTTGGAATGCAAATGAATGCTTAATATATATTAATAGTTATTAAGATTAAATGAAATCCCAACCTTGTATTTAAAGTTGAATTACCATTTCAAATCGAACTAGTAATTGAAAACACTAAGAACGGATACAGCAGGATTTGAACCTGCAACCTCTGATTCACCGGATCGAGCTCTAACCAATTGAGTTATCTAGCCTAATTGTTTAGATGATGTTATACTTAATACTACTGAAGCTTGGCCCTTGTTAACGATTTTCAATTACGTCTTGCATTTAAGGAAATTGAATCTAGTTATATACATAATTCATGTACTAATAACTTGATCCTCCCATTTTTGCAACGTTCAGAATAATATAAACATGTAATTATATTATTATTAATAGAGAATAATCCACATTTGGAATGCAAATGAATGCTTAATATATATTAATAGTTATTAAGATGAAATGAAAACCCAACCTTGTATTTAAAGTTGAATTACCATTTCAAATCGAACTAGTAATTGAAAAACACTAAAAGAACGGCTACAGCAGGATTTGAACCTGCAACCTCTGATTCACCGGATCAGTGCTCTAACCAATTGAGCTATCTAGCCTAATTGTTTAGATGATGTTATACTTAATACTACTGAAGCTTGGCCCTTGTTAACGATTTTCAATTACGTCTTGCATTTAAGGAAATTGAATCTAGTTATATACATAATTCATGTACTAATAACTATATCCTCCCATTTTTGCAACGTTCAGAATAATACAAACATGTAATTATATTATTATTAATAGAGAATAATCCACATTTGGAATGCAAATGAATGCTTAATATATATTAATAGTTATTAAGATGAAATGAAAACCCAACCTTGTATTTAAAGTTGAATTACCATTTCAAATCGAACTAGTAGACGTTGGTTCGTCTACCTGTGTATTTAACAGTAGCACCTTTTATCGACCTTTCACGTATTCGGGTTATTAAAGCTTTATGGTCTTTTGTAATCGCGTGTAATACAACCGGTGGCGGAGCTTTTAATTTTCTTTTGATACTGTTTTGATTTATTGCAGTATCTTCATCATTCTCTCCTTCAGTTTCCATTCCTGAATATCCATCGCTATTTCCGTCATCTAATACTTCAAATTGATTATGCATCGATACGGGAGTATTTCTACCATCTTCATTTGTTGAACGTTTACGAACTTTCTTAGGTTTAATAAACTCATCTCTATCCTCAGAATTGTTTTCTGTTTGATTATGTTTAACCGTCCTTTGTGTATTTATTAATATTTCCTTCATAACTAATCTTGGTTTACTCAGGGTGTCATTGAGCTTATCGGGTAACATTTCCGGTGCTCTGTTGTTATCTGTAGTAGAACAAGCACCTGCGTTCTCTGAACTGGGGTCATCTGCGAACGCGATTGTCTGTTAAAGCGCGTCGACCGGTTCCCTTTCAGGACAAGTAAATGGCTCGGGGTTACAAGAATTTGCTTCAGCTTGAATTTTTTGTTTTAGTTTATATAATGTGTTAAAACTAGAGATTTCACTTATGGTAGATTTCACTTGGTCCTTTTTAGTTCTTAGGTTACCTTTCTTTGAAGCACCATTCTTTGATTTCATTAATTAAAACTATTAACACTATGTTTGAGTCCTTTCTCGTAAATACTATAAATCACTAATACCTTAAATAGTCACATTATAATTAATAAACTAACACTATTTGTACAACTAATATTATCTGAGGAATTTAATACTTAAATTCCTCTTTCTTATTGCTTGAAGCAAACGATAGAGCTTTTATGATATCGCGTCAACACGGGTGTCGAATCTCTCTATAGGTAGCAGCGAGACGTCCGTTCTATATGAGCGCGCGGTTGCAACTGGGACGAGAACCGGTGCTTTTCAACGTGGTATGGTCGTTGTCTATATTAAAAGTCGCGTTCCGGGTATGTAAAGTGCTTATGCGAATGCACCTAGCAAATATTACAACTCCGAGTTTTCTTAAAATTACTCGAAAATGTAATATACGACGGCCGACGAGTGGACCGAAAGGCGAGATAATCCTTATATCATAGCGAGCACCCTCTTCTGCAAATTCAATTTCAGCTGCATGAGATGATGTACCATACTTTACGAAAATCATACGCAGCACCGAAACTTGCATTGAACTCGTGTACGGGATTGTTAAAAAATTATGTACTTCCATGTCGAGATGTACTACACGGCCCTGCAACTGCTATATGTATAGGTACGTTGCTAAAAAAAAAAAAAAAAAACGGTCCACCCATCCAAGTACTGACCAGAGCGAAAGGTGCTTAACTCTGTAAACGCGCGAACTGCAATAAACGCGCACGCCTGTAACTGCAAGACGTAATTGAAAATCGTTAACAAGGGCCAAGCTTCAGTAGTATTAAGTATAACATCATCTAAACAATTAGGCTAGATAGCTCAATTGGTTAGAGCACTGATCCGGAGAATCAGAGGTTACAGGTTCAAATCCTGCTGTAGCCGTTCTTTTAGTGGTTTTCAATTACTAGTTCGATTTGAAATGGTAATTCAACTTTAAATACAAGGTTGGGTTTTCATTTCATCTTAATAACTATTATATATATATATATATATATATATATATATATATATATACAGGGTGAGTTTTTAGTGTGGCAACGGTCGATAACTCCGTTATTATAAAAACTACGTAAACCAAATTTGGAGGCATATTAGGCATGCCTAAAGTACACATTTTAAAAATATTTGGAAGCATACAGGGTGTTTCATAATTCCAGGGCATATTAAACTTATATTTTTTTTAATAGAACACCCTATATATTATTACATTTTTGGAAAGCCCATAAAAAGGGCTTTAATTTGATATCAAATTGTATCTGTCTATTCCTTTTAGTTTTTGAGATATTCAACTGTTTTTAGAAAAAATGACCTCGATTAGATACATTGCCGCTGCACTAATACACAACTTATGTTAATTTTCAAGATGCAGAAAATTTTACTATATACCATAGTATATTTGTAAATATCACTTTTTTGAAATTTCTTCCCAGTATACAGGGTGTGTCAGGTTTCGCAAAATGCAATTTTTAAATTTTTTTTTAAATGGCACCCTACCAATTTTATTGCTGCAATGAATAGTTCATTAAGTGTCCTTTCATTTTTGTTAAGCATTCCCTATACTTAAATCCATTACTTTCTGAGATATTTTTGATTGTCTTCAAATTTTATGAATGTTTTTAATTTACATAACTAAAAATAACTTACTATTGGAGAATATTATAAAAGAATTACTACATTTTGATTAACAATTAACTACAGTTATCCAATAACAATTTTCACTAAAGATATAACAACCTACAATAATACGCTATCAACAGAATTCTGCCAGATCAACAATATGCATTTTATAGAAAATGTTCAAACAGGAAATTAGGCAGGCTTTGAAAAAAATAACTATTACACTAAAAATGTCATTTAGGTTTATTAATTGTAGTGTGTTGTCATTTAACAGATATCTCTCTTGGTATATTCCTGATGCAAGTAGGAAATTTCTTAAACTTGCTCCCAATACCCAAATCATATTTATTTGTTCTTCCACTGTAAAATTCATTCTGAAAACTCCTTCAAAAATTACATTTAAAACAGAACTGATAATGTGTTAAATGACAACGCAGTACAATTAATAAACCTAACTGACATTTTGATTGTAATTGTTATTTTTTTCAAAGCCTGCCTGATTTCCTGTTTGAACATTTTCTACAAAATGCATATTGTTGATCTGGCAGAATTCTGTTGATAGCGTATTATTGTAGGTTGTTATATTTTAGTAAAAATTGTTACTGGATAAGTGTAGTTAATTGTTAATCAATATGTATTAATTGTTTTATAATATTCTCCAATAGTAAGTTAATTTTAGTTATGTAAATTAAAACATAATTAAAATTTGAAGAAAATCAAAATATCTCAGAATGGATTTAGGTATAGGAATGCTTAACAAAATGAAAGGACACTTAATGAACTATTCATTGTAGCAATAAAATTGGTAGGGTGCCATTTAAAAAAATTTAAAATTGCATTTTGCGAAACCTGACACACCCTGTATACTGGGAAGAAATTTCAAAAAAGTGATATTTACAAATATACTATGGTATATAGTAAAATTTTCTGCATCTTGAAAATTAACATAAGTTGTGTATTAGTGCAGCGGTAATGTATCTAATCGAGGTCATTTTTCTAAAACAGTTGAATATCTCAAAAACTAAAAGGAATAGACAGATACAATTTGATATCAAATTAAAGCCCTTTATGGGCTTTCCAAAATGTAATAATATATAGGGTGTTCTATTAAAAAATATAAGTTTAATATGCCCTGGAATTATGAAACACCCTGTATGCTTCCAAATATTTTTAAATGTGTACTTTAGGCATGCCTAATATGCCTCCAAATTTGGTTTACGTAGTTTTATAATAACGGAGTTATCGACCGTTGCCACACTAAAAACTCACCCTGTATATATATATATATATATATATATATATATTATTAATATATAGTTATTAAGATGAAATGAAAACCCAACCTTGTATTTAAAGTTGAATTACCATTTCAAATCGAACTAGTAATTGAAAAACACTAAAAGAACGGATACAGCAGGATTTGAACCTGCAACCTCTGATTCACCGGATCAGTGCTCTAACCAATTGAGCTATCTAGCCTAATTGTTTAGATGATGTTATACTTAATACTACTGAAGCTTGGCCCTTGTTAACGATTTTCAATTACGTCTTGCATTTAAGGAAATTGAATCTAGTTATATACATAATTCATGTACTAATAACTTGATCCTCCCATTTTTGCAACGTTCAGAATAATACAAACATGTAATTATATTATTATTAATAGAGAATAATCCACATTTGGAATGCAAATGAATGCTTAATATATATTAATAGTTATTAAGATGAAATGAAAACCCAACCTTGTATTTAAAGTTGAATTACCATTTCAAATCGAACTAGTAGACGTTGGTTCGTCTACCTGTGTATTTAACAGTAGCACCTTTTATCGACCTTTCACGTATTCGGGTTATTAAAGCTTTATGGTCTTTTGTAATCGCGTGTAATACAACCGGTGGCGGAGCTTTTAATTTTCTTTTGATACTGTTTTGATTTATTGCAGTATCTTCATCATTCTCTCCTTCAGTTTCCATTCCTGAATATCCATCGCTATTTCCGTCATCTAATACTTCAAATTGATTATGCATCGATACGGGAGTATTTCTACCATCTTCATTTGTTGAACGTTTACGAACTTTCTTAGGTTTAATAAACTCATCTCTATCCTCAGAATTGTTTTCTGTTTGATTATGTTTAACCGTCCTTTGTGTATTTATTAATATTTCCTTCATAACTAATCTTGGTTTACTTAGGGTGTCATTGAGCTTATCGGGTAACATTTCCGGTGCTCTGTTGTTATCTGTAGTAGAACAAGCACCTGCGTTCTCTGAACTGGGGTCATCTGCGAACGCGATTGTCTGTTAAAGCGCGTCGACCGGTTCCCTTTCAGGACAAGTAAATGGCTCGGGGTTACAAGAATTTGCTTCAGCTTGAATTTTTTGTTTTAGCTTATATAATGTGTTAAAACTAGAGATTTCACTTATGGTAGATTTCACTTGGTCCTTTTTAGTTCTTAGGTTACCTTTCTTTGAAGCACCATTCTTTGATTTCATTAATTAAAACTATTAACACTATGTTTGAGTCCTTTCTCGTAAATACTATAAATCACTAATACCTTAAATAGTCACATTATAATTAATAAACTAACACTATTTGTACAACTAATATTATCTGAGGAATTTAATACTTAAATTCCTCTTTCTTATTGCTTGAAGCAAACGATAGAGCTTTTATGATATCGCGTCAACACGGGTGTCGAATCTCTATAGGTAGCAGCGAGACGTCCGTTCTATATGAGCGCGCGGTTGCAACTGGGACGAGAACCGGTGCTTTTCAACGTGGTATGGTCGTTGTCTATATTAAAAGTCGCGTTCCGGGTATGTAAAGTGCTTATGCGAATGCACCTAGCAAATATTACAACTCCGAGTTTTCTTAAAATTACTCGAAAATGTAATATACGACGGCCGACGAGTGGACCGAAAGGCGAGATAATCCTTATATCATAGCGAGCACCCTCTTCTGCAAATTCAATTTCAGCTGCATGAGATGATGTACCATACTTTACGAAAATCATACGCAGCACCGAAACTTGCATTGAACTCGTGTACGGGATTGTTAAAAAATTATGTACTTCCATGTCGAGATGTACTACACGGCCCTGCAACTGCTATATGTATAGGTACGTTGCTAAAAAAAAAAAAAAAAAAACGGTCCACCCATCCAAGTACTGACCAGAGCGAAAGGTGCTTAACTCTGTAAACGCGCGAACTGCAATAAACGCGCACGCCTGTAACTGCAAGACGTAATTGAAAATCGTTAACAAGGGCCAAGCTTCAGTAGTATTAAGTATAACATCATCTAAACAATTAGGCTAGATAGCTCAATTGGTTAAAGCACTGATCCGGTGAATCAGAGGTTGCAGGTTCAAATCCTGCTGTAGCCGTTCTTTTAGTGTTTTTAAATTACTAGTTCGATTTGAAATGGTAATTCAACTTTAAATACAAAGTTGGGTTTTCATTTCATCTTAATAACTATTAATATATATTAAGCATTCATTTGCATTCCAAATGTGGATTATTCTCTATTAATAATAATATAATTACATGTTTGTATTATTCTGAACGTTGCAAAAATGGGAGGATCAAGTTATTAGTACATGAATTATGTATATAACTAGATTCAATTTCCTTAAATGCAAGACGTAATTGAAAATCGTTAACAAGGGCCAAGCTTCAGTAGTATTAAGTATAACATCATCTAAACAATTAGGCTAGATAGCTCAATTGGTTAGAGCACTGATCCGGTGAATCAGAGGTTGCAGGTTCAAATCCTGCTGTAGCCGTTCTTTTAGTGGTTTTCAATTACTAGTTCGATTTGAAATGGTAATTCAACTTTAAATACAAGGTTGGGATTTCATTTAATCTTAATAACTATTAATATATATTAAGCATTCATTTGCATTCCAAATGTGGATTATTCTCTATTAATTATATATATATATATATATATATATAGTTAATAATATATATATATATATATATATATATATATATATATATATGTATCGCATTCTTGGGTATATGAAGAAGATAATAGACAAGATGAATTTTTGATAATACCCCTTTGGCAGCCACAATATTATTCCCCACAGAATAAAGCATTCCTAAAATATAACAAAAGCACAATATTTTGGCTGCCAAGAGCATTTTCAAAAACATAGCATATCCATTCTCATCTACACATGCACAGGAATGCGAATACAAAAGGAAGCTGCAATAAACATCACAAAAAGGTTACAGGTCCCGCATTGGAGAAAATACTTTTCTAAAACTTATCTAACGTGCAAAAATACATGCAAACACCAAAATAAAGCATTTTTCAAAAATGTAACCTGTTTATTTTAATCTGCATACACCCACGAACTCAATACAAAAGTATTGGAACAAAGAACAGTCAGTGAACGAATAAGGTTACAATGCCCGTACTGAAGAAATCAGTCTTATAAAAATGTTTTCTGCTTTGCGGAAGCTATAACTTTTTGTGTTTTGCTATGGTTTTAATTCTTTTTATAGTGTATTTCTGCGTATATGTGGATGATAATGGATAACCTGAATTTTTAAAATACTCCCTTGGCAACCACAATACCGTCTCTCACAAAAAAAAGTATTGTTAAAAAATAATAAAAGGACAATATTTTGACTGCCAAAAGCATTCTCTAAAGCCAGCCTCTCATTTCTCATCTGCACACGCACAAGAACACGATACAAAAAGAATTCGAACAATAAACAATACATAAAAAAAGTTACAGCGCCCGTTCAGTAAACATTCTAAGTTGTATTACAGGTTGATTTTTATTTACGAATATGTTATTTATGCTTGTTTGACAGACTAGTGATCTGGATTTACGGTCATAATGTTGATATTAATAATTTTACTATTTTTTCAGCTGAGCGAATTGTTTTCTTGGATTTTCTTCTAATCGCTACTTCAATTTCCGACGAATGCTAGCCACGATATTCGAATTTATTTCGTCTGTTTACTATCAATTGTCTTATTTTTCCACCTGATTTTAGCCATCGCGTACAGACAGCACGAGGACGAGGGTGTCAGAGATATCGTTACAGCTCTACTACGCCTCATGACAATATGCAAATGTGGAGAGAATCTAAAGTAATCTACGTATTCAATTTGTGTTTATACTACGTTCACAAAGCATTCAAAGTAGAATGTTGGAAAGTAAAGATCTATCTATCGACAATGTCTACAGTAAGTCTTTGTAGTGTTTTAGGCGCGAGCAAAGCGTAAGTACAAACTCATGTTTCACGATTTTATGCTAAATACCTTGTTATACCTGATTCTAATGTAAAATAAAATGTTTTAGTAACGGTTCACCGCAACATTTATCAGATCAATGTAGAAAGAAAATTTTAAGATGCTATAAATGCAAAAGGAAATTTGGGTAAGGAATGTTAGAAAAATGGAAAACGCAAGATATGTTATTTTACAAATCAAAAACTATACGATACAAATTTAAATTATTATATATTGTAATAGCAAATTGGAGGTTACAGGTTACATACATGTAAACGTTACATATAATGGTATTACAGAACTCCTGAATTTGTATATTGTCAATTCAAATAGGGAACTTTAGAAAGTCGAGAATGGATTCAACAGTTAGGATTAACGCTTTGTGATGTACCTATCGAATAAAAACTTTTAATCTAGGTTTAATTCAACATCCAACAACGTTATTACAAAAATAGACTACTCTTTGACGATAATGGAACTAAAAATACTGGCATACAAGTTAGACTATAAACACTTTATTCATCAATTTCTAGAACTTGTTGACCTTGAGCAGCAAGTCGGCTCAAAAGTGTATATTACATACAACAATTTCAAGATCAATTTCAAGAACATGGTGCTTATCAATTTAAGCCGACTTAGAGCAAGTTCTAATTTTTCACCAGTTTTATGGCCATTTTCTATTACCAACCGGCAGGATGTTTACTAATTTGTTTATTTCTATAATAAAGAGGTTAAGTATTTATTGTTCGGAGTTTTTGTGAATTACTTAAAGTAGTGTAATTTTTGCTAACTTAAATTAATACAAATTACGTCAACAATCTGTAGAAGGTATGTAGATAGAAAGTAAACATTGAAAAATGGTTGTTGCTTTTGAAATAACCAGAAAAAGTTGATAAATTGATGTGTAAAACTATTCAAGATCACCAAGATTGTTGACAAATTGTTACTTATTTTTTAAGTTTTAGAAATTGATCAATAAATTGTTTTGTGTAAAACAGCTATTATATTATATGAAATTATGAAAACCTACAAGGTACCCTGCTAGGTCTAAATCACTAACTAGCCTTGAGAACAGTTCAGAATTCCTACTTGTCTTTTGATAAATACCGCACAAATCTTACAATTGATTATTCCTCATGTCAATATTGAGTGGTCAATGTGTGTTTTACGCTTAAGGCGAGTTGAGGTTTGGGCCTTGGGAGCTGCCTTTTTAAAAACCAGTTCCAAAGCTTTTTAACAAATTTATTTATTAATACAGAATTTACTTATGGAATTTTGACAAGTTAATTAAATATTGCTTTAAATCGAAATTACACTAGTTAATTGTACTATTATGAGTAGTCTAGCAAACTGCTTGAGCTCCCGGGCTTTTTATAATGTTCCTACCCTCTCACATGGCTGTGGGAACTTGTAGATCTCATGTTTGCTTATTCTTAACTTTATTCATAATTACAATGTTGTAATCTTAATATCTAAGGAATCACGGTACCTGACCGTCTGTGACCTGGCATCTGCAGTGTCACTATCGTCTACGATACAAAGTAGCGCATCCGTTCTCATGAACGTTAATAAACTTTTCTTGATTTTTAATTCATTAAATTCATTTAATTTCATTGCTTAAAATTCATAGTTTCTAATGGTACATTTGTTTCTTTGTTTACCCTTGTTGCCTTAAATCTAAAATTGTTTTCTTTATTTTTTATACCTAATATACATTTTGTAAATTACATAAATGATCAATAAAATAGTCAAAATAATTAATATAATTGTCCAAACACTAATGTTATCGTAGTGCACTTTGGGCGTTTTTAGTTCACTCAAATGTTCCTTATAATTTTCCATAAGTTTCATGGCGTGGTTGAGGTTGTCTAGTTCCAGATGTTCGAGTTGCATGGATTTTTGAAGTATTTATTCGTCTTCGATTGGTCTTGTCTTTATTTGTAATTCGGGTAAGTTTCTTACTTTTTTGGTTTGTACGGGATCTTGGTAAACTCTGATTACTTCATTTTTCAGTTTTAAATAACAATTTTGCTTAAGGGTGATTAATTTACTTCCGGTTAATGCTAAGTTGTTTTCGTCTTGATTACAGTGGATTGTTGCTATTACTTCTGTGGGGAAATTGGTTATCCATTTATTTTCTGTTACTTTTTGAATTTTCATATTGGTGATTTGTATGGGTTTGGCTTTACAGTTCTCGTAATGATTCGAAAATTTTAATAATTGTACTTCGCAAGGGCTGTCTTCTTGTCAACGATTGGCGTAAATATTGATTTGGTTTCACTTTATCACATTTTTCGTTTGTATAACCATATCTTAGTTCATTTAAGGATAGGAATTTGGTTTTAGGTATAATAACTTAGTATGTGCTAGTAATTTTCATTGGAAAAGCAAATAAATGATAATAATTTTAATTGTTAATCTCTACTATTGGGATTTCTATTAGAAATGTTATGTCGTTATTTTTTACATAGCCTTTAACTATAGCTATTTTTTCAAATATTAAAATGTTTGATTCTACTACATCAAAAGGTAATCTACTGTTGGTTATAAATGATTTAATTCTTAATAGTTATTTGGGTGTATATCGTGTTAAATCTAATTAAATCTCGCATGCCTAACATGGTAGTTTGCATGTTATTTTCAAGGGTTTGTATTCGGTTGACTTGGTTTCTAACTAATTTTCTTAGCGTTTCCTTGAATTTTATAATAGTTGATTGGGTCCATGATATTTGGTTGCTAATTATAGTTTTAATATCGTTTTGATTTTCGATTAGTTGTGGTATTGCGTTGTCATAACGCTCTGCGTCTTGATTATCTAAATTGCCTGTGATTGCTTTTATTATGTTTCCTAATCCGTTGATTAGTCCTCTTTTTGAGTAGATAATATACCTTCCTTCTGGGCCACTTCGATCCTCACTCGATCGATCCCCCCACCCTACCTTCTATTTCGCAGTTGTTGAGGTGGTGTGCCTTGTAAATTCTGACGATCCTCAAGACACTTCTGGCGCACACCGTTTTTCACTGGATCGCCGCCCCCCTCCTACCCCTTCCTGCTTGCCTACTAGTTGTAGGGTGTTGAAGGGGGAAGGGGGTCTTATGACAATTCTCATGACTCATTTGAATTCTTCATTATGTTTATCGGCTTTGCGGGTGTCCTAATCGGCATTTTGCGGTCTAGAAAATTTTTTTAACAATCTTCATGAGTCGTATGAATTCTTCATTATGTTTATCGGCTTTGCGGGTGCCTCATTCGGCACTTTGCGGTCTAGAAAATTTTTTTAACGATCCTCATGACTCGTATGAATTCTTCATTATGTTTATTGGCTTTGCGGGTGCCCCATTCGGCATTTTGCGGTTTAGAAAAATTTAAAAATATTTCAAATTGAGCTAAGATATGCACTCAAAATTATATGGCATAGGTACGGGTAATCAAAATTGTAAAGGGTAATTGTTTCCGTTCTCTGGGATCGGTGATTGAGCACAGAAATAAAAATAAACTGCAATATATATAGAAATAAAAATTTATTAGACAATCTATACACAGTAGTAATAAATGCTTTGTGTATATCTATATTTACAATAATATTATCATTGTACATGTTTTTAGGCTAAACATGTATATACATTGTGACCCTATAACAGTAACGTAATGTGTACAACTTAAATCCGAGCAATATATACAACTTATAAACTAAGTAAAATAAAATCTATTATCTATTTCCCTATGCCTCATGCATACGTTAAGGTCGTGTTAGGGATGACGAAACGCTTGTCATCAGCGCCCGATAAACTAACCTTGCTAAGTAACAGCGTAAACAAATCGTGTTTTTTGCTCCTAATAGACCGCATCGTATGCACGAGGGCTCGGAAGTTACTGTTATGTGCTAAGTTCTTAAAACTATCAACACTTATACTCTGCACAACACTACGCTTAACCCCTTTAATCTTTTTTATTACGTCCCTTTCACTAACTATACAGTAACTCTTGGCGCGAGTACCCACAAACTCTAAAACTATCTCACCACCAAACTCATCCTTGAACTTTCCGGGCACTTTCTTGTTTACAAGTGGGATCTTATATTTATTGTCTGGGTGGTAGTCATTAGTGTCGAATAGGTCCAGGCGGGTATGAATATCACTGTACAAGTCTTCTGTTTCGACACTATACACGAGCGAATCTGTATCTGTATACAAAAGCGAAAGCTTAGACCCATTCAGAGGCAACAGTTTCTCATAGTGAAAGTCATAAATCAAGGTTTTTGATAGGTCTAAAATCGACAAGCCTGCATATATAGGTTTATTATAGGTGACTTTAACGCGGTCCATCTGTATGAGTGCTAAATTTTCGCTTAGTACTAGATTACAATTAAAGTTCGGACGGGCAATCAGGGTACTCGCACACAAGTTCTTCCGGTTACACTCCCATCGAGTCACAAGCTTCACGTCGACGCGCTTGTCTATATTTTCCATGGTTTTACCAAAGATGGAATTGTTCATGAGTTTGAAAAAGTCCTTCTCAAAAACGTTAGTGGCACGAGTGCGAAGGTCCGTGTTCAACTCGATATAAGGCTTCAACCATGGAGACTGGTCGAACTCGAGAACCCGATGGATGGAGGTCAACACTAATCCATTCCGCACACACTGCTGTAGATTCCTGTAGTGGATAATGTAGCGGTGTTTGTCTTCTAAGGTGGCGAGGAGCTTCGAAGCCTTAGATGTGATATAAGGCGACGTCTTCATTTCCGGGCAGAACGGCAGGTCGTTGTGGTGATCATGTAAATAGGAAGGGTACTCCAGGTCGACCTCCAGAATGAATCCTTTCGCAGAGTCCTTGGGAACATTTAAGATGGTGGCCTGGAGTTCGGCTATATCGGTAGAGGGTAACCATCGAAATCCTCCAAGAGGGAGAGCTTGGCTCATGGCCCAGCCATACAAGTTATTGGCATCGTAGTAGGCCAAATACTTAGACGGAGCCGTAGGATCGTACTCTTCCATGTACTTATTGTTGGCAGCAGCGTAACGCCCACTACACTGGGTCAGACCCCCTCTGATCCCAGACTTTATAAAATGGTACATATCAATATCCGTGAGGAGCTCCAGTTTCACGCCGGTGTATTTTAACATGGCGTCCCAGGTTAATGAGGGCGCTGTCACATACTGGCACGGATCGAGTTCATAGGTTGACATGCACACTCGGCGAAAGTTCTCGAAGACGTCTGCCAACAACAGTACATCTGTCTTCAAATAGAAGTCGCTATATTCTCCGAGCGTGTTGAGGCCAAAGTCGCGCCATACCTTCTGAGCCCTCTCGTATTTGTCGGTGGTAATGGATGTAGAGGCGAGATCATTGTAGAAGGCGTCCTGTGGTGGCAAGACTATTTCCTCCAATACTTCCATACTTTGTATGTAAGTGTATGGAAACACGCCTTTCTTGGTAACCAGTTGGAACTTGGAGTCCTCGGGGAAGTGACGTCTGACCTCCACAAACTGGTCCTGAGCTAAATTCTTCGCTAATGTATTCAACCCGGACGCCATAAATCGGAGAGAGTCGATAAACCGAAGTTGGACACAGAACTTGTCGGCAGTCTTTTCTTGTTCGTCTAAGACCACTTCTGTATCGTATAGCCGTACAGTTTTCGAAAACGAGATGAACCGTTCTTTATTGTTCGGTATAACGCTAATCTTCTCGTTATTATACCCCAGTTCTTTTATGATGAAATGAGCATCGTATCCCTTAAAGTTGTGGAACACCACTGGAATAAACTGCGGAACCCGATAGAGGATGTTACATTTGGAGTGTACAGGGAAGCGGTACGCCCCATTCATGTGGTTTACTGAGTTTACTTATTGTTATGATATTTGGGCGCAAGGTAACACGGTACAATAACACTTACCTCGTAGCCTATTCGCTGAGCTTTTGACAGAAAAGAAGGCAAGACAAACAACGTTGAACAATTTTTAAGCCAGGCCCATCCTTACCACCGAAAAATGATGACGACAGTGATCTGTAGGTCACCATTTCTTCATCTACATTTGCATATTTTACGTAACATGAAGTTGTTTCGTTTTTGTATATAGATTATTACAGGTTTTTGGAGTCTCTTATTATTTTATATGCAAATGTATGTACTTGTATGTATATATTTCTGATTTAAATAAAATAACAAGATAAAATGCATTTTGAATGATAAACCATGTTACATATTTAACAAATTTGGAACCGTTCCCTTTGAATTTGTATTAGAATAATTGATCCCTTTTATGTGCCTTTTCGCTTTGCGACCAAGTTTTTTGTAACGTATTTAGGCTGTAAAGCGAGGTATGGATGTATATGTATATACCGCTACCTCAGTAAATCATAATCTATACATTGAATCGATTTATGAATTTTTAAAAATAATTATCGTTCCGTTAGAGATAAAAAATTCTCGGTGGGCACGATTCGAGCGATCAATGACCTACTTAAACGTGTTTATGCCTGCATGAATATGCGTGACGTTATAAATATCATAGCTCATAAATATTTATAGGTTTCGCTCTCTGGTAAATTGTAGAAATGATCATTACTCACGATTTATTGGAAGATGAATACATTTGTCTATATATATATATATATATATATATATATATATATATATAACTTGAAAATACCAGTGCTGGTTTGATATATAGCTAATTTTATAAAATAATTACTAATTCGATAACAATAAGAATGTTTAGTTTGAATCCAAAATTTATTATTAACATTTTATATCACATTACTGTTAAATTTCGGGCTTATAAACCGAGTAATAGAGTTCTTAAACAAACAAATGCAATTTAATTTAGGAAATAAGTTGTTTCTCTAATAACGCGGTTTCGAATAGGCAGGCTGATATACAGGTTTTGTAATATAGTTTATTCATAAAATCGATTTCTTACGAAAATTATTTATTATACTGTACTGTTTATGTGTCGTTTTGCTTTGCAAATTACAGAAATGACTGCATTCCATACGATACGATGACACATCTGTCTATAATTAACCACAAAATACTAAACTATAAAATGAGCTATATATTAAACCAGAGAAAAATTACTTTTACCTGAGGTTGAGATATTCAAGGTGGTTAAAGATTAATCAATTTATAAAACTGAATACCCTTCAAATCAGTCGATTTACATATATTTTAAATTCTGGCAATTAATTGTTTTATGATGTAACTATGTCATTACGTCTTGACTCATCTAAATTCTTCGGCACGTTTATTTAATGTAGCAGCAGAGCGAAGTCCGGTACATTTAAGGTCATCACAGCTTTTATTAGAACTTAAATATTTTCAGTGGATCCTAAAATATTAACAAAAAATCGCTAAAAATCTATTAGAAACCATAAATTATCTCGAAATTATGCGTAATTTCCGTCTAATTAAATTAAATATGTAATTCATATATGCAACATTAAAAGCTCGTCAAAACGTGTTAACGATCATATTAATATACACGTCTATCTAAAAAGCGACTAAAATGTGTCTTTTAACACCGTAAAACTTGCAGAATAATCTGAAAATATACTGTTATATATGTACATAAAGTTTAACACTCACCTAACTGCTATGATTAACGGACAGTAGAAACCGGAAAACAAACTAAGCCTGCAGCACTTCACACTATTATATTAGCATATCTCGTAACAATATGCACCAGGAGTAAACACCCGAGGTCCATCTATATTCAATTTACACCAACTATACCTATGTGCAGCAATTAGATGCCTGAGCTAGCGAAGCGAGCGAGGGCAGCCGATAGCTAAGGACTACCTGTTTTTTGTTTAACATTAAAGAAAAAATAGAAAAAAACATAAAATAAAGAACGTTAATAACATTTGACGTATTTATTTATTATAGTAATTGATATTAATTATCCCTTGAGCATTATTATGGATAGTGATACCAGAATTTGTAGGCACTCGGTAAGTATTTGAGATGCTGGTAGCATGACGACATTTTTTGATAACGTTGACGGTCTATCTACAATAACTGGTATTTCATTTATTTGGTTTAAGAGCAATTAACATGCGAATTGTATTATTTGTGCTGGTACTAGACAGCTGATGTTTCTTGGTTTGTTAGAATTTTTGAGAAATTTTAATTTTATTTGATAACCAATCACCTATATAGCCTTCAAAAGAACACCATCCTCTATGTATCTTAAGTGTTATTAAATTACTTTCAGCATTAGCTAGTAGAGTTGCAGAACTACGGCGGAAGCAATGGTCTGTGTATGTACTAGGTTCAACCAATTTCAAAAAGGTGGCTATTTTGCTTGGAATTTTGCTAAATACATTTTTCCGATCGGTTGTATTGTGCATTTATTATTTTTGTAATAAATGAATAGGCAATTATGAGTAATGTGGGGAGGTCTAATAGAAACATATTTGTTGTATATTGTAAGTAGATTCAGTACATCAACTGTAGTGTTTGTGACTGTAAATGTTCTTGTAATATTATTTTTGGTTTGTGGAACTGTAACAATCAATACGTCTCCTCTATTATCTATGTGGTCAAGTTTCATATTCGTCAACTCATTTCGGCGGCAAGCTCCGTATACTCCCATAATAAGAGAAACCTACAATGTAAAGTTAATCTAAAAAATTTATAATAATTTTATTTGTATACCTTTATCATTATATATTCCGAATCATCTGCCGCCTTAAAAATTGAATACATTCATTGTACTTGAGTCAAAATTTTAGATTTTTTGGGAAGGTAGTTTACAGAATGCTTTATGATAATTATCAAAATTAATATTTTCTTTGACTTTAAAAGTGCTTTTTAGCATTGAAAATTTTTCCCATAGAGTAGCAGCATTTACACTTTTCGATCTTTCTGATAAATACGCAAGTAAAACATTCTCTGTTTCATTTATAGCTTTTCTTTCTTTTTTTCTTTTTTTCTGTTTATTAAATAATTCATCAATAATGCAAGTCCGGTGGAGTACTTGTAAATTCTTCGTCATCATCACTGTCTAAATTACCATTCGTTTTCACTAACAGTTATTCAGTTAGAATTACAATTATTCACTACTCATCTATGATTATTTTATATTTTTATTTGAAACTCCATTAACAATACACCGACGCCGAGGTTAAATGATAAATTATTTAAAACGTCAAAGCCGCAATATATGAATCTCAATGATAGTCATAGGTGTCTAGATTGTGAAAAACCTATAAAATCATGCTATTATGAGTTTAGCGGCCCTAGGAACGCAAAGGTTTACTTTCAGTCAGATTTTTAGGGTAGATATGATTTATTTTCATATATGCTAAGCGAAAAAACAAATTTTTTATAAAATCAGCTTAAATCGGCGCGCCGAAGAAAATATATGTATCGTTGTGATACTAACGATTTAATTTTCTAGTACGGTTTAGTGTGGTTTCAGATATTGACAAAGACGGACGCGATTTTGTATATGAATTACATATTTAATGCGACTTTTAGTAAAATTCGGCTTAGTTTTTTAAGATAGTTTTAGGTTTCTAATTAATTTTTTATAATTTTTTGTTAATATCTTAGGATCCACTAAAAATATTCAAACTCTATATAAAGCGGCGCTGACTTCAATTTTACCGAGCTTCGCACAGACGTGATGTAGAATTTTGGATGAGTCATGATGTAATCATTTTATAACTTTGGCGGGGGTTGGGGGGGGGTCGAGACTAATCATAGCAGTCGGGCGATCGTGAGAGGTTAACACTACTTCGACTGATATTTTTTCTGTAATTAAACGTTGTTCTAGGTAAGTCTAACATTTTTGGGTATACTTAATTGGATATTTATATATTTTTTCAGATATGTATAATGATTTCACTCTCTGCAAATTAGAGAAAATAGCCGCATTTTATACGATGATACATCAGCATTTTAATTGTCATACAGAAACACCATACTTATTTAAATTTACTAGTGCTTGGGCTTAAAAAACAGTGTGAAATTCGATGAACCAGATGGCATGAACAAATTTTTTATAAAATCAGCATTAATCGCTGCGCTGAAAAAAATGTACCGCTGTTATTCAATTTTTAGTGCGGTTTCATGATACATAATTGTATCATGGTACCGTTTAGTATGGCTCTAGACATTGATAATGACGATCGCGAATGCAGCTCTCCATAAAGCAAATCAGTACGTATTAAAAATTTTTTTCTATTAGTGGTACATTTTTTAAAAATTTGTAAATTATATTGGTTATTAAGTGTTTGGGTCTTTAAATTATAGTCCGACATTCTGTAAATACAAAGCAATTTTCATTTAAAAATTAGAACTTAGTAAAGCGAGAAGCGTCAAACGTGCATCCGGTTAATATATTTTGTAGCTAGAAATATGTATGAGCTATGATATTTATGACGTCACGCACATTCATGCAGGCATAAACACGTTTAAGTAGGCCGTTGACCACTCGAATCATGCCCCCAAGAAGTTTTTATCAAGTAACTAATCGTTTGAGCTCATACATCGACATTGTTTTTAATAGTCAAAATAGGGTTACCTATTGTAATAATTATTATTGTATTGTATAATGAAAATACCCCATTTAATTATGTAAAGCATTATTTCTTTCTTTAAATTGCCCAAATATTAAATTTTTACAAATTTTACATACGTGAATTATTTAAAACGGATGATACAATATTTTAATTATTTGCTTTCAGACCTCAAACAAAAACAGGTACAAGGTAATTTTATGCAATCAAATCGAGCATTGGACGTAATATTTATGCAGATTTGTGCAGATTTCTGCTAATGAATAGCACAATAATAGTAATGGTTAAGCATTTTGCTTATAGATGGTTACCTGGTGTTTACACTCGGAGCATTTCCTTATGACATATGCTGATACATTAACGTAAAGTGCTCAGCCTTTCAGTTTACGGTATCGAATTTTGTGAAGTTGCTCTAGGTAAGTAAACTAATTTTTGTGGCCAGATTTTAACAGAACATTGTTTCAGATGAAGACGATGCTTGTTTTAAAAGACTCATTTTAGCTTAATTAGGTGTTTAGTATTCGCCAGACGTGTATATTAATATGACCGTTGCATACACGTTTTAATAAATGTTGCAAATAGGCAGGCGCTCGGATATTTTATTTACATATTATTTATTCAGTGGCTTGAAAATTTGTATATGAATTAAGTTTTATAGATTTCTAAACTGGAGCAGCAACTTAAGTCGCCGCTACCACTAGTTTTTAGTATTATGTAATAGGATCATGATGGTTAGCATCATGGCATATTATAGGAATGAATTTGGTGCAATGTCATTAATAACTCAAATACTTATAAAATATATTTTTTGAACTGGTTGGTGACATACCCAATTTCTATGTAAACTACTGGTTTTAATTTTTATTTCTTATATTATATTATATTTACACATCAATTCCAATATCAATATCGAAATTTACAAACTATTAAAAATACTAGAATAAAACTGAAGTAGCCCGCGGTCGTATTCATTATAAATTATAGAATGCTGTCGTTTATTATCCCTTCTCTCGCTTCTGCTCACAATATTACTAATTCATTGTACCTAATGATTTGCATCATAACAAAACAATCGCATTTATTCTTTCTGTTATTGGCTACGCATAATTGCTTTGAGAGCCCATAATTCTATACAGGCTAGAACAACAGGTATCTTATCCATCGTGTATATGTAACTGCATGTTTTGTTAATATCAACTTAATAGCTATAATTCATTTATAAAGGTGCCAAAAAATATTTACTATGTTGCTTTGATATTTGTGCATACGTCTCTGACTAAAGGTGGGTCCACGGTGCTTGCGGCATAGTTCCAATTCAACATCAAAAGCTCAGCGAATAGGCTATGAGGTAAGTGTTATTGTACCGTGTTACCTTGCGCTCAAATATCATAACAATAAGTAAACTCAGTTGTTAACAATAGCATCATGGATATAAAACTGCTGGAAAATGGTTTGGGGTTTAAACTGGTGGTTGGCCATATTTATACGACAGATATCACAATGTGGGAGTGTATCGGCATTGGATGATCCTAATCCCTGCTTACAAACCAGGATGTTATCCATTAAAATGTCAGGTATATATAGTATAAAGAAAGCGCTGCCTGGTGGCTATAAAGATCCGTCGTACCCCACCCCTAGGCTTTATATTGCAATATGCTATTGTGATTAACTGCAGTAAATTACTTAGTAATGTGACAATTTGGACATATGAGGCTGTTGGATCATAGGTTAGAGTAACATCGGGTACGATTATAATATCACAATGTATTGGCGACTTAGATTGCAATCGATTGAGCCACTATTGATTGAGCGTAGCCCAATAGTATCCGTTACGACGACCTTAGCGCTGTATTTGCAAAAGTGATGTAAAACGACATTTCATTATGAGCGTATTATCAAAACATTATTCAACTTTATACAACTTTATTTTTACAAAATACGATGCAGATACAAATTATATAGATATCATGTCTCCTAGCTATTGGCTATCCTTTGGAATCTTTTCGGTAGTCTAGCGTTTCACCCTATTGAATGTATAAGGAAGCATTTTTCTTATCCAATTAGTATTTTGCTCCTGCCCATTCTAATGTTAGAGACGGCAAAGCTAATGTCGTGGACATTGGTGCTGTAGTTGCTTGATGATGGTTTGATGAGGTTGGTAAAGTTGATTATATTGTTGATATTATTGATGTTGTTGATGTTATCGATGTTGTTGATGTTGTAGATGTAGTTGATACTGTTGATGTTGTAAATTCTCATCATTAATTTCTTATGACAGTAATTGAGACAGTTAAATTTTTATCTTAAAACTTAGAATTTAAAAGATATCTCATCTGAATATCTACCAACAGTTTTATAAACCCCATCTCCTCGATTATTTCCATAAAATCATCCAAATCTTCGGGTAATACTAACACAGCAGTACAGTGCTGTATTGCTTCCTCGTATGACTGGCACATAAGACATTTTTCTCCTTCTATCGAAAACCGTTGCCCGCATTCCGCCTTTTTTACTCGTAGAGCATTGCGAAATCTTTGAATAACCTTCCCAAAGTCTTTATACATATTTGTTTAATCACCTCTTTATACTGTATAATCGATAAATTATAACTTCTATGCCAACAGTCCTTTTATATGAGCTACTCTTGTTCGGATATGCCTCGATTGTACCCGATTTGTGTTATGCTTATTCTATTATACAACCCTCTTCTCTTAATTCTTCTATTATAGATACCCCTCTAGTGCCAGGATGACCTCTATTATTTAAGGTTATGTCACTGTTTTCTGTATCAATTTCCTATATACTTTTTCCCGAACTATGCGTATCAGATTGGAGATTATACTTAACTCCATAAACTGACGTGTATATATATATATATATATATATATATATTTATATATATATATATATATTATATATATATATTTTCGTCTTCAGTTTTAACCAGCACGTTCGTATACTAACGATGTACAGGCTCGTCATTAACTGGTAACTTAATCTTTTTTTAAAAGTTCGCCTCTGTTTTCAACTTTAATCTCCTTCATAGGTTTTAGAGTTTTTCCGCTATTCCTTATGACTGGGAAGCGATGATTTGCAAAGGCTCATGCAATGTTTATGAGCTTCTTTAAATTCTGGTTGTGAAGTAGTATATCCTTTTTGCGTTCCACAAACTTCCTTCGTACGGCATCCTGCATAAAATGATGCTTATGTTTACTTACAATAAAATCTTTAGCGGCCGTCATCATGAAACTTGAGATTGGGGCTAACCATTAACGGCTTCTTCTATATTTATATACTCATCGAAATTTTTTCTATATCGCCCCTTACCCAAGTCAAAATCTTTTACAATAGTAATAAAACTATATTTCGAGTCACCACCATTCCAGCATCGCTGACAAATTTCTTTAAACTTTATAAAGGGCATATCACTGCCAACATGATTTAGAAAGATATGCCAAAGATTTGCACATCCTGTTTCCATATTGAAATAACATTAGCGTTATCTCTAAGTCCGTGCTTTACTGTGCTGGCATACGTTTGACATAAGTAAAAGGAATCAATACTCTTATGTCTACCACAGGAGAAAAACCGTGCGATCTTGTTTTGTTCGTTTGCATGAATATCATCAAAGACAAAAATTGAATCTTCTTTTGCATCCTCTGGCCTAATCAAATCTTTATAATTCCCAAATTCGTAGTAACCAATATCCGTCTTTAAGGGTTCAAATAACTTTCTTAACAGTTCATGGCTGATATAAACTTTTAGAAAACACATAGACGTTTTGGAATGTAAGTCCATTCTCATGTAAAATGAGAGATATTAGAGCGTTGGTTTTTTCTCAACTCGATGGTCCAGCAAATATTGCCCTTATATTGGATGGGAACAAACGTCCATGTTTACCAACTTCCTTTGCACTAGAAGTGGTATATGTATCAAAGTTTTGTATGGGTATTTTAACTTTTTGTCGTGCAACTTCCACCGGGATATTTGATTCTCTACTTTTATTTCGAGCACCAAGTTTATAGAGATGATCCCGTAGCGTTGTTCTAGGCACATTATGCAACCTACTAGCTTTACGCGTATTTAACACACCTTTCCGAATTTCACTAATTGCTTTCTCTAAAGATTGCTTGGTGTACATCTTTCAAATATACTGCTAAGACTGATTCAAAAATTTCAAAAAGCAGTCTTTTATACTAAATAGTCCATCCCCGCCCGCCCGTCCGTCCATCCACCCGTCCGCCCACCAGCCCGTCCGCCCGTTCATCCGCATTCGTCCGCCCGCCCGCCCGTACAACCGGTTCGCCCGCCCATACGGAACGTTGCGCTGCATCCAACAAGTCCATGGAGGAAGAGTACGTACTCATTACACCGTGTAAGTATTTGACCTACTACGATGCCAATAACTTTTCCCCATATCTATGTTATATAATTTCGAGTTGATTTTTAAACCCCAGGACATATGTTCACTCGATTTAAAAATTTTTAAAATTTTTTCTAAACCTCAGAATTCCGAATGAGGCACCCGCAAAGCCGATAAACATAATGAAGAATTCATTTGAGTCATGAGGATCGTTAAAAAAATTTCTAGTCCGCAAAATGATGAATAGGGCACCCGCAAAGCCGATAAACATAATGAAGAATTCATATGAGTCATGAAAATTGTCATAAGACCCCCTTCCCCTTTCAACACCCTACAACTAGTAGGCAAGCAGAAAGGGGTAGGAGGGGGGCGGCGATCCAGTAAAAAACGGTGTGCGCCAAAAGTGTCTTGAGGATCGTCAGAATTTACAAGGCACACCACCTCAACAACTGCGAAATAGAAGGTAAGGTGGGGGGATCGATCGAGTGAGGATCGAAGTGGCCCAGAACATACCTATTCTATCTACTTTTTTCGTCTTGCCGTTTGTTCTGTGGGTATTAATTGGTTAAATTTATCTTCTATGTTACTCAAAATACTTTTTATTATGCTGTCATAATTCATCATTTCTATTGCGTATTCCTTTCCGAATTTTGTTGTGTCCATTGACTGTTTTAATCGGTAATAATTGTTTTTGATTATTAACAATTCTTGTTTTAGTTCCGTTAAGTCGAATTTTTGTGGAAAGGTCCAATAGTCTATGGTATTCTGCCTACTGCCTAATTTTATTGGTAGTATACCGAGGTTGTTTTTTAAGTCTTCAATTATTATTTCGGTGTCCGTTCTACCTGGGTGGAGGTTGACGGTAAGGGATATTGTTGTACATCTGAAAGTACAGGGTGTCTTAAGTTTTTCAAGTGAATATATTTTGTTATCTTGTTGTCTACTACGACTATGTTTTTGTCCGATATTCGTTTAATTTTAAAAGGGCCTAAATTTCTGGGTGCCGTTTTATGTCGTTTGCTTTGGAAATTTTTTTCGTACACGGTTTGTTTTATTGAGAATTTAATTGCGTCGGTATTTTTATTACGGGTTGTGGTAATACGTTCCTTGTGGTTATTTAATTTATCCTTTACTTTGTCGTAAGCTATTTTGAGTTTCTTTTTATGATCCTTGGCATATTGCTGATATACTTTTTTGTTATAATGCATGTCATAAGGGTTGCGTGAATCTGAGTGTCCTAAAGTTAATTCTAATAGCGTAAAATTGGTTGTTGAATGAATGGTGTTATTATAGGCGATTAGTGCGTATGACATTAAATTAGTAATGTGCTCTTTCTTGTAGGTTATTCTTAATAATCTGATTTGTTCTAACAGGGTTGAATAAAGTCTTTCGATTGGTCCGTTGGATTCAGGGTGATTCTCAGTTATAAAATCAATTTTTATTTTGTGGAGTTTTAAAGTGTTTGGTATCATTTTATTTTTAAATTCGCTGCCATTATCTAACGTTATTGTTTCGAGCGTTCCATAAAATGTAAAGTACTGTAAAAATCGTTGTGTTACGTCAATGCTATTGTTAGAGGTGATTGGTATTGCTTGGCCTATTTTTGCGAATGCGTCTACAATTGTCAAATAGCTTTAACAATCAAACATTTGATATTGTAAAAAAACACATGTAAAATAATAATAATAAACAGACTGCGATTGCTAAGTGATTTATTGTTTTCTTCTTTTTTCATAATTTGTAAAGGTACAGTAATAATAAAGTAATTATAATATTTATATGCTGTTTGAGAGGGGATTGTATTTGACTATCTTATCATGAAGTATAAAGCAATGACAAGATGTATTTGACAAAACGTTTCTGCTAGTTTCAAATTCTAATCTAATATTGACAGTACCAGATTTTAACGCTTCGTTTTGTCTAGAACAATCTATGACTACTAATGGTGCAATACTTCGTAAATCTTCAGGATTAAAAAGTGGTTCATTTTCCTTTTCGTAGTATGATTGCTGAAACTGGTCATACATCTCATATAACAACGCAGTTTGTTTATTCTCGAACTTCAAATTTAAGTTGTCGTACGGGAAAATTTCTGAATTTAAATAGAGTTTCATATTGGTTAAATAGCAATGATCAAAACGACTGTAGTTGCTCATGTATCTATTTTTTCGGTTGGTTTGGAAACCAACAATCATAAATCTTGGTTTTTCTAATTGTGTTGTTGTTTTAATGTTTCATGTATGACGTTGCGTTTTTGTAGAAGTTGATATTCATGCAACTCCCATCCTTTAAACGGAATATGCAAATCCTGATTTTGTGCAACGCATTCTATTAAATTAATTCATTGAGTATCATCAACGGCTACATGTGGCATTTTCCATAAAACCTTGTTTAAAACAACTTTTATTTCCTCATCGGGTGTAGGATTAATTATAGCATTAGTATCAAAACTAGAACGTAGTAAAACTAACTCATGCCGGAGGTTTAAAATAATTTTTTTAAAATCTTTGCATAATCCTAGAACCATTGAAAGGTTTATTGCAACGTTAAAATTACCATTGGCATCAACTATTTGCGAATCATCCATAGGAAACCACCCAGCGTTGTGTAAATGTTTACTTTGATTGCTATTATAAGAAACATATCCCTTCATTATAGGCGTTAATCCAGGATTCCGAACACGATTTACAATGACACCACCAATCTCATATCTAATTTCATCAAAAAGCAGCAAATCTCCATTATTTACAAACTTTGCTGTCTGAGACGGCGTTTCATCTGTTTTAATTAATTTGCCTTCTATGTACAGCATGTTCTTCGATGGTAAGGTATATACATCTTGTTGTTGTATAGGGATTCGAATTTCATCATTATTGTTTAAAGATGTGTTAGCATAATGTTGATGAGTATGTCTTTCAATATTAATAATTGCATTGTCGAAGTAAACTTTTTCACGCACGTTCAGTATTTCACTATTCATTCTACTTTTTAACTAAATAAATGCAGTCCTAACGATTGTAGAAACTGACGGTTTTGTGTTGTTAGCAGTCTTGAAACAATCAATCGAGTGTCGATTGCTTTGAAATTTCCAGAATTTATAGCAATTCTTGACATGTTGCGTGCATTATACTTAATACCCATGGCTATTGCAGATTTTTTTAAATGCAACCTTACAGTTAGCAGTTCTCTTCTGAAATTAACTAAATTTTAATCTTGATCTAACACTTTAACTATTATTTCATTTATTATACGTGACCTGATTGGTAGATATATAATCGTAGGTGGGCACTCGATAATTTTAAAACCTGCGGGTACTCGAGGAAAAAATTCATGTATTACATGGGCTGGTTTACTATTTAAATAGGATCCACTTGCTATATTACAATCGATTAAAACTGCATCCACTTTACAAATGTTGATCGCGTAGTCAGCTTGATGTGTGGCATATGCTAGCAATTTTCGTGGATTGAAACCGAGTAGAGAACCAATTGAATCCTTTTTGGTAAAATCCACATCTTCACTACATTTAATACTACATATAAGTGTATTATTGTCAGCTGTAATTTCTATATACACTGGTGTCTTTCTAGCGCTTCGTGATTGTGTACCATACGACCACGCCATCTTTTATCACCTAAAGCTTTTTGAAGATATTTATTAATTTCTCTAATCTCATAAGCACCTTCAGGTATTTCTATGAATTCTCCGTTAGATCCATAATAAAATTTATTATTTATTCCTTTATCAATGTTTGGAATTGTGTTATAAGACTCAAAATATGTTAATCCTAATACGTACTCCGAATCATTATCCAAGTTTATAGGCGGATTAAAGTTGCTTGTTAAAACTGAAGTGTTTCCCGTTAGAGTAAAAGTGTACGACATGACAACTTTATACGCAGTTCTATGTACTACTTAGAAATTGTAAGCATAAATGACCGCAAAACACAGTACCGTACGATTGTTCTTGGTTAACGTTATAAAGAATTTTACAATTACCCCCGCTATTCAAATAACTTATCAACTCTGTCGGTGGTCGCAGGTTTCCGTAGCTGTCATAGAAAATAGCGATACTACCGTACTTTTATAAGAGGTCCAATGCGTACCTAAACCTTCTATTTCATCTAAATTAATTATACCACATTCTTTTAAATTAACTTTCATGAGAAGATTGTTTCTCATGAACACTCCACGGAAATATGGTACTTCTAATTGTTTAACAAACTCTATTAATTCTACATTGCTTAGTGCTCGATTAGGTAAAATCAAGTTGCGTTCCTTAGAGGTTTTGCAGGGGCTAAAAAAAGACCAAAACCTTTTTTATAAGGTTTGATGTACATGTCGTTTCCGACTACAATGTCCTGCATTGCCTTGTTATGAAGTTATTATTCCGCTAGTTGTTCCTTAGCTATTTTAGTATCTGAAACTGCTTTTGAAACAGCAGCTGCACCTCCAGTAAGAGTACCAAGGGCGCTTAGGCCTGCAAAAATTGGTATAAGTGGTAGAAAACCTCCTGTTTTAGGAATTGATATAATACGAGCTGATTTAATATGCTTCTTTTGTTTTGCTGTATTGGCGGCCTTAATTGCTATGTGTATTGCATCCATAATATTAGATCCTTTAGCCGTTTTTAAAGCTGTACGTGCTTGTTTGATAATACTTTTAATACTTAGCGTACTTCTTATTTTACGTTTCTTTATCAGTTTTCTTATTTTATTGATATTTTTTGTTCTCAGTGATGCACAGGCGCCCATACCAAGTTTTACTTTAGCTTTCATTGAGAGTAGCTACTCTAAATGCTGCTACTTTTTCACCTAAAGGCAAGTCACCAGAATTTAGTCTTTCTGTAGCTAACTGAGCTAACTTCGAATCTGCTTGATGGCGTTTAAATAGATCCATTTCTTTGGAGTATGCAATATCGTGCTCCTTACAAGCCTCGTCTAATTTGTTTATTCCCTTGTCTCCCCGAGCTAAGCGTTTGATTAGTTTTGTACCCGGACCGCAAAATTTGTAACCCGGAATATGCGCTTCAAATGGTAAATTGTTAATTACAGTATTTAACAGTCCGTTCCCAGTAGTTTTAGAATTATTATATGTAATCATTAGCGGACAACTGTCTTCTCAAGCTGTGCAGTAGATAAATAAAATATTGTGAATTAATGATTCTTTATATACTCGCCGTCTCTTATATATATATATATATATATATATATATATATATATAATTACACTTTTTTTACAATCAAATACAGTACTTGCAAGCATGCGTGTTGTGAAACAATCAACACCTTTAACCATAAACAATAATGACATTGGCGTGCAATCCTTAGCTAAAAAAAACAGCGTTCCTCTGCCTTCATCTATTCGATGTCTAGTTGTTGGTCCATCAAATTGCGGTAAAACCAATGTTATGATTGGGTTGATAAAAGTTCCTAATGGTTTAAAGTTTGAAAACGTATATGTTTATTCTAAATCACTTTATCAACCAAAGTATCAATACCTTGAAAGTCTACTGCGACCAATAAAAGGGATCAAATATTATTCATTTTCCAGTTCTGATAATATTATATCACCATCTGATGCTCGAAATAATTCTATATTTGTTTTTGATGATGTAGCTTGCGATAAACAAGGTATCATTAGGGAATACTTTAGTATGGGGCGTCATAAGCAAGTACAGTTTTTACCTTTGTCAAAGTTATACTCGTATACCTAAGCACTTACGGCGTGATAATGCTAATCTTTTTGTTTTATTTGAACAAGATGATTTAAACTTAAAACACATATATGACGATCACGTCAATACTGACATGAAGTATGATAAATTCCGTGAAATATGTGCTGCTTGTTGGCAAGACAAATACGGTTTCTTAGTTGTAGACAAAGATAGTGATCCAGGTCAAGGAAGGTACCGAATAGGTTTTGATCATTTCATACATATTTAAACCTTGAGAGGCACAAGTATCGTTAGTGTCGAAGAATTTTTTTATTACAATAAACCTTTTACGCAATGAACAAGGAGGCGATAAAACTTAAAAGAATTTTAATTAACAAAAGAAACATTGTAAAAAACAAATTGCGCCAGTTAAAAGATAATGAAGTCGTCCAAGTGGAATCAATCTTACCCATAACATTGCGATTAGAAACTATTGTTAATAAACTGGATAGTAAGTGTGGTAAAGAAAGAAAAATTTAAAGAAGAAGAAGAAGAACTGCTTCATAGCAGTGTAAAAAAGATTAAACCTAAATTGCTAGAAAGGAACGTTGACTATATTGATTCGCCGGTTATATTGCTTAGCATATACCGAATATAAAAAATGATGCCATAGAGGAAGATGATGATGATGATGATGTTGAGAATGAATACGAAGCAGAAGTTAATCGAAATGCACAAGAAGCCCAGGAATAGATACAAAGCTTTTCCGATTCACCTGGTATGACACATTATCTCGAACAGCTGCATTCGCTACCTCGAGAATATATTTACAATATGTTTATAGAGGTTAAGAACGAATTTGATCATAAATATGGTATTAGGTTTAACCCTGATTCAAATGGTCTTATGATAGGCAATTCGAATTTCGTGTTGGATGATGAAAATGTTCTAATAAATGATTTGAAATATAAAGGTACTCCTGGATTATACGAACTACTGTTTAAAAAACATCCTGTCGGGTACAAATCGCAAGATCTAAAGTCGTACCTTGATATTGTGAAAAGAACAAATGCTAATAGAATATATTATTCCGAAGCAGAACAAATTCAGAGTAATAATTCATATAAATACAAAAATATAATATCTATATTAAATATACTTCCCCAAACACCTCGTAGACCTAGAACATTACCCTATAGAAAGCGTCTTGGCGACGGTATGACAATGGAAGTATCAAATAACGCCATAAATTATTTATATTGGAATGATCCCAATGAACTTGTTGATAGATTACGGCTTTTAGTTTCATCACAGACTGCTGGACACACAGGTCACGGCAACGAAATAAATTCGATCATTGAAGAATTGCGTGAGGCGAAAGTGATTAGATGATATGACAATTGACAAATTTGGAAGGCACTTACATAACCGTAAAATAGATATAAGTGAACAGAAATATGAAAACAAAAGTGAAGGTTTTGAAACCTTGATTGAGTACAAGTTACATATGCTACATTACACGGTAGTAGCAACGTTATGCTCTAGTACATTCCTCGACGGTGACAACACATTCATTATTTTCAACATTAAACATAATTATGAATTTCCTTATGAGGAAGCAGTCATTGAGAACATTAAAGGATACCCGCAAGACATTGAAATTCTTATAAACGAAAAAAGTTATGTAATTGCACAGTACAAGGATTTTTGCTTAAACGTATGGATGTAATCAACTTTCGTGGCAGCGATGCTATCATAAACAATACTACAATGTTTCTTGATTGTATATTAAATTTTCCTTTCAAAGAAAGTGGAGCCCTCGACATTCAAACATAGAAGTATTTATTAATTGTATTTAATAAATCCTGATTAGAAAAAAGTATTATGATAGTTGCTCAAACAAAAGTGAAAGAGGATGTAGTAAATGAACTTCACAAACCAGCAAGAATAAATTTCAAGAGACGCAAAGTGATAGTAAAAGGTTTAAATGACCTTCTTTAGACCGAATTGATTGAAATGCTACCATATTCGCAATCAAACAAAGGATTTAAAAACATTTTAGTAGTTATTGATTGTTTCTCAAAATACGTATGGGCTGTACCACTTAAAAGTAAAACAGGTATTGATGTTACTGCTGCAATGAAAACAATTTTAAATAAATTTAAAATCCACCAAGAAATTTGCAGTCTGATTTTGGTAAAGAATATTATAACAAACACTTTTAATCCTTAATGCAGACATATGGCATAAACCATTATAGTGTTTTTTCTACAAAGAAAGCATGCATTGTAGAACGTGTAATTAGAACTTTAAAGGGAAAAATGTGGCGCTTCTTTAGCCTGAACGGTTCTTACAATTGGATAAAAAATTTAAGCGATATTGTGAAACAATACAACAATACAGTTCACAATACTATCGGAGCCAAACCTGTAAAAGTTGATAAATCAAATGAAAAAACTATTCTTAAATCATCATTTACCCATATCAAACTTGCAACCAAAATACCAAAATATTCAATTAAAGACAGTGTGAGGATTAGTAAACACAGGGAAGCATTTACGAAAGGTTACACGCGAAACTGGTCAAATGAAATTTTTAAGATTAAAAAGGTAAACGTAACCAATCCGACAACATAAATATTAGAAGATCAAGACGAGAAAGAAATCAAAGGTGCATTTTATAAAATGGAGTTGCAAAAGATTAAACATCTAGGAATTTACCTGGTAGAAAAAGTCCTAAGAAAGAGTGGAAATAAAGTCTTTGTAAAATGGTGAGGCTTCTCTAACGTACACAATAGCTTGATCGATAAAAATAATGTTTGCTAGAAGTTGTTATAATATAAAGCTAACATTGTAAAATTATATTAAAATAAATAATACAGACACAATCTTTCTATTGTTTTTTATTATTATCAAACCATTCTTTTAATAAAAAAAAGGTATTTTGTTTTGCACATTGCATTGTTTTTTTTTATTATCAAACCATTCTTTTAATAAAAAAGTAGTTTGTTTTGCACATTGCAGATTTTTATTGCTGTGTCTACAACAATGGATGTTATATGTTAAACGATTGTTGATTTTTAACTCCGATAGCTTAGGACAATCTAGTGCAAGCATATCAGTTACAACGTTTTGCATTAGATAGGTTTCCATTAATTTCTTCTTTTCTAGTTCCTTCACAAATATTTCTTCACCGGGTCGGATAATTTGCTTCAAATAAAGCGCTATATATGATGACACCATTCCAGCCGTTGAAGATTCATCCCAAAAAGACCATGAATATTCCTTGTCACCCAGTCGTTATGTTTTATATAATCTTGGCTCAAACAACTAAACTGCATTGGCAGTTTAAAAATTTGATGCCACACATCACCTAACAACAAATCTAAAACCGCAATTTCTTTGCACACAAACTCGTTTTTCTTGTATTTAAATCCCTGAATATCAATTATATACATGTTTGTATGTAAATATATGCAGTAAACTTCGACTAATTAAATTAATATTAGGAGCAATCTCATTATATAGCAGATTACCACCATCTGCGTACTTTGCCAACCCACTTTTCAACCTATCACAAGAGTGAACACATTTTGAATTGAAACCGGCCCATGTGTATTTGCAGCCTCTAAACATAAATCAGAATCCACTTTAATTAAACACAATTGACTTGAATGCGATATTTTGCATCTGGCATACTTTATAACTTCTCGCTAGAAAACCGAATTCAAAACAGCTACACACATTTTCTCTGCACTTACATTTTTCGACATACGTGTGTATGTTTTGAAGTATGTATGTTCCATTGAAAGTATTATAAAACCGATCCTAATTCAAAACGTGCCCACAAGTATTTTACATTTGAAAGTATATAAGAATTCATGTTTTCACAACTATTTTACATTGAAATGTTTTCACAACTATTTTACATTGAAAGTAGATAAGGCCGATCCTAATTCAAAACGGTGCACGTGTATTTTACATATGTAAAATACGTGTGAACACGTTTTGAATTAGGACCGGCCTTACCTCACTACTTTTGCATATATTTTAAATTCATACTGATATAATTAAAAGATTATATGTTAGATCCGTCTGTAAGTTCAGTCTAATTGTTTAAATTATATTGGGATAATGTAACCAAGAAGGAAATATACGGCATACCTGTCTTAACATGTTTTTGCAAACACACCTTATGTTAATTAAATCCATTATATTAAAAGTTGAATGTCGGCATGATTTGCATACATATTACCAGAGAGCTATAAGTCCAATAAAGAAACACGAGGTTATATTCTAGATTTCGACTGCGAATTCTTGTTATTTTATTTTGGCATTGAAATCGTGAGAAGTGAACTACTTTTTTTACAAGATTTTACCTGCAGACGTTTAAAAATTTGACCCATTACATAACATTTCATATATTTTCTAAATGTTATTTGCTACTTCATACAAAACGCAGCTTATGAAGAGAGCTAAAAAATTCTTTACCACTTGCACGCGATTGCTTAATATAACTAAATTCTTCACCGCCTTCTAAGTTTTAGCTTAACCTACCCAGAAAAATCTCCGAAGCGGCCAAGAACCAATATGTGGACTTCGTTCTACACACACCAATTTGAAAAAATGTATAACACCTTTTCTATCTTATTTAACATTTAACACGGAAACGCTGCTAAAAAATTTTCTTAAAAAAATATCTCCACCCCCGCGCACGCGCACCCCCCTACGACAAAAATCTAACGACCCCACCAAACGCACACCCCGAGAACAAAGACCTAACGACCCCCCGACGTACCAAATTTACATACAAAGACAATTTTGTTCTCAAAGCGGCGTATACATATCTTGCTGTACGTTTTGTTTCTCAAAGTGGCTTAGCTATTCATTTTGTTTTCAAATCGGCGTATACATACCTTACTGTGCATTTTGTTCCTCAAAGCGGCTTAGCCTACCTACTGGCACGTACACTTGTATACTCGTTCCTAATATTCTTGAAAATCTTTTCTAACCGCTCGCTGTTTCAGAGAAAAACCCCTAACAAACCTCAGATTCTTGTGAATTTTCATAACAAACATAACAATACTCGGTAAATCGCTTCAAACTATCACTCCGTTGTTCTAATTTAGCCTCTACGTCTTTATTTCCCCACTTTTTAACAAACTCGTGTTTGCTTTTAAATATCCTTGAAATTATCGATTTTATTTAGGTCTCCCAACTATACTGTCTTCTGAAATATGTATACGCATCCCTCTTGCACTTAATACACTTTTATTCTGTCTTGGTCTTTTGTTGGCTCTTTTCTATACCATCTCCAATATTGAAACCAATATTTTAACTACTAAACCGCGTCTATATTAATCCCAACGGCTGTTCTTTTTCAATAACCCATTAAGGTTTGTTTGTTGCAAAGCTTACCGAGAAATATTATCTCCCCTCGTTGTTTCGTTTAAACGTAGGGATTTTACCTTTGCAAACAGAAATGTTATTTTAACACCTGTTCCACGCTTTTAAATTTTCATATAACCACTTTACTACAAATTCTAATTACGTTAGAATGATTTTACCTCAATTATTATTTATTCTGCTCTATGTTTATACAAATATTATGTTACATTATCCTTGTCTAAATTACATTGATCCTACATTATAATACACTACTTAAGCTAAATAAAATAATTTGTTAAAAATATTCCAAATCCTTAATGAAATAAATTTGTCTTCCCTTATTCAAAAGCTCTCAACCCATGAGTTCACTTGTGCCCTTATATATCCCAATGATTCCTTAATTACACGATAATATATATATATATATATATATATATATATATGTATATAGGGTGTATCAGAATAAAGTACCGTAGGAAATATATAGATCTTGAAGAGTTCTCAAGAAAAGTTAGGTAACAGTTTCCTGTAAACCCACCGGTTCCAATTAATCAGTGTGATGAAGTAATATTAAAAAATACATATCTTTAGAATATTTTCATTTAGGGTAGATATTTTAACTTGAAAATAGGTATACGTTAGTTGTTTACTAATACGAATTGTTACACTTTATTTCTCTAAAATAACCTATTCGCGTAGAATAAGGGGGTTATTAAGCAATTTTGACCTATACCTTTTGCACACCCTGTTTTTAATAAAAGTTAAAACTCATTATTATTCCTCATACAATTTGCCACGAAAAAAGGTACTTTTGGTTAATTTCTGTAGAGCTTTCCATTTTTGGGATACTTTACATTAAGTTATACTCAACTTATGCATGAAAACAACGTACTATTAATTCCTTCAAAAATGCAAAGGTTTAGTTTATGAATTCAAAACTGGTACACGATTTAGAATTGCAATTTTTCTAATTGTCTTCATCAGTCCAGGTGGCGTAATTGGAAAACGCATGTTCCGCGAAAGGCCAAGAAACAGGTTTGAGTCCTGTCCAAAACCTTATATTTTCCATCTTTCAATTACTAACTCGATTTGAAATGATTGTGTGGACTTTGCATAAAAGCCTAAGTTGTTATTTCATCTTATCAACTATATTACATTAGCACTTATCAATTTACACCCAAGTTTATAACCCACCTAAAAAGCCAAAAAACGGGAAAAATTTTTAATTTACATTATTTTATTGTTCACCACCCTGTAAAATAGAAGCCTATTTTTTGCAAAGCCGTTCACTGTACACACGTTATTACAAAACATAAAATAAGTCCTTATTTAATTACTAAATCCCATGTCTTGTGTTCATTGCAAAGATCGTAAAACGGATAAAAACTTATAAGTCCCATTTTAAAATCTTTCTATTCTTAGTATAAACGATCTTCGTTTTAAAGTGTAAATATATAAACCATTCACTTTTTGTGCTTGAAATAATATCAATTAGATTCATCCGCGTTAAAACGAAGCATATTTTCGTGTTCAGATTTTAAAAATATTGGTAGTTGTTAAAGATACCTTAAAATGCTTTTAAAAATACTAAGTTAAGTAGATTACAAATTCAATCATTAAGAAAGTAAAGCAAAGTTTATTTCCCATTAATACCGTTTGCTGTATTAAGTCACAGCAATAATTAATGGCGCACCCACGCACAGAGTTTTCTACAGCTATATATATATATATATATATATATATATATATATATATATATTCTTATGCCGCCCCCCTTCACTCTTTCTTTGTTGCGCGCCTTTTCTTATTAATTTTATGATTTTATATGATGTGCAAATACTTATTTCACTCCACGTATTTTAGCAACGTTTAGTTGGTTAATTAAATCAAAATTGTTTTTAATATGCCTCGACTATATGAACTCTTTCTTCTCAGGGTATCCACCTACTTACCGTGGGTTCAGTGGTAAGTAGATGTGCAATGCCCAACCAAACTGCACTATCTTTTGTTTTAGTACCTTTTTTTAGAATTTACTTGTGTATATGCCAAATTTTATGTGATCCACGTAGCCTTGTGCCAAATTAATTAATACCACAAAATACTGACTTTGACGTTATAATACACCGTACGCACCTGGATTATACGTCGTTACTGGCCTCTCTTAATGCTGGCTCAAAATCCTTTTCGCCGTATGCGCCTTCACAAGGTTTCACTATCACTTTGAACTGCCGTCTAGCCTCCAGGTATCTTTTCTGTAATTTATCTGCGCCCCCAAATCTAAAATAAATATAACTCGAATTTAGAATTTAAAATACCCTTTTTATCTACTTCCCCTGCGCTAATTCTTCCGTAGTAATTTCTTCCTTGAATTGTACACTTCCACTTGCTGTTCTTACGCTGCTTTCTAATTCTGCTCATCTCATTCACTCGTTCCAAATCTATGCTCGTTCCTATTAACCACTCAATCCAAATCTATCCTCGTTCCTGTTTACCACTCAATCCAAATCTATCTTCGTTCCTGTTTACCACTCAATGCCCCGCTACATATAAATCCATATCCAAATCAATCCTTATATTCTTCACTCTTATGTTTCTCACTCGATGCCTTCTACCTATATAATCTTGTTCTAATCCAATCTTATTATCCGCCGGTTCGCTGTCGCACTAATTCCAATATTTACTTGTATTCGTCGCCGCTATTAATTCTTTATACACTGATGCTTCTCTTTACTCCTTTTTTATAAATCAAACTCTTGCAATTCAAACACATTTATTTACTCTTCCAAAAATATTTATACAATTTAGCGCAGTTTTATAAAACACGTCTTTTCACAAAAATAATTCGAAATCAACTCTCTTTGTTTACTATCCTAGGTGATAATTACAACATTTTCTGTTTACTCTATTACATATTATATAAAATAAAACCATCCAATAACATTTTATCACTGAGTTTGTGTCACAAATACCTTAAATCTTGTCTTTAGCACTTTCCTATTTTATACATAATATTCTATCATTGGTCCTAAATATTTCACAACCCTTCAATCATATTTGACACTGCTATTACTTATAATTTTGAGATTACATGTTTGTCCAAAAGTTGATTCTAGTAAAATAAAAGCCAAAATAATTCACATATGAACCTGGATCTGCGTGGTTAATAGTGGACAACCATAGACGCATCCGGTTTTCGGTTGGCAAATGTACGTTCAATGGCCTATTAAATTATAACTCAGTATAAAACCTTGAGCACTGTGTATTTTATCACGTCATCAAGTCATTATAATTTACATCTTGGCACTTACATTTCAACTAACATTTTAAATACTTTAACGTATGTAAAGTACGGCAAACATACATTTTAAAATTACGGGATCTGATATATGGATTATTTTATTTGGCATACACTACCTTCTACACAAAACCACCCTTAGAACCCTTGTGGCTCCTAATGACATTACAATATATATATATATATATATATATATATATATATATTATATATATAAAGCAGGGAAAAGCATCTTAGAACGTTCGAAGGGTAATTAAAGGATATTTTTGCTGGTTTTCAGAAAAGCATAAATTTGGTAAATGTAAATATTCTATACAGGAGAAAATTTTTGAGGTTACATAACATTTTATTTATTATCAATTATTATATTGTGTGATTTTTAACTGCTTTGTTTGAATCCCTTTAAAGGGTACAATAAGATTTATTAGGAAGTCGAGTATTCAGTAAGCTAGTCGTGGTAAACAACCAAATAAAATATAACGTACAACATTGAGCTTAAAAGAAATAAAGTAAATATCATATCAAATAAAAATTCATATCAAATAAAAATATCACAGCAATATAAATGGTACGCCCAATCGTAGGGCATTTCATAGCAATAAAAATCGCGCACAAACGTGAGGCTTAATAAGGCTATATCATATCAATAAAAATTACGCTCAATCGTGGAGCAAATCATAGCAATAAAAATGGCGACCCAATCGTAGAGGCGAGAACACCACTAAAGGAATTTAAGAATTTAAAAAACCGTAGGGGCGAAAACAACACAAAAGGAATTTAAAAATCGTAGGGGCGAGAAATTTAGAAATTTAAAAAATGTAGAATCACGAATAAAATTTAATAAGGGTTAGGAAATTTAAAATCGGCAAGGAATTTTTAGAATTTTTAGGTTTCAAGAAAGCGTAATTTTACAGAATGTATCAACGGAAATACAAGGGCAACAATTGACACAAAGTCAAAGTGAAGAACAGCAGATATCACATCAATCTGAAATGATGTCTATTTTATTAGCGTTAAATAGAAAATGGACAAAAGCGAAGAGACCATGGAAAACACTACGTTGCAGATTAATGAAAATGGAGAAGACTTAGGTGCTGAAATAAAAATTTTGAGTGACGGATTAAAAGAAACGAATCAAACAATCGCGAAATGCAGATACAATTTAAGAATAAATTTATTAGAATTGTGGACGATGTCAATAAAGTTAGGGACGAAGTTTGGAAAATTAAATTAGATCAGGAAACGTGTGGAAAAAAAACTAATGCTAGGATTACAGATTTAGGTAAAAAGATGCAGGAAATTCAAGGAAATTGTGAGATAGGACTTAATAATGTAAATAGAGAATTAGGTAATTTAAAATCAGAATTCGGAAATGTTGGTAGGAATCAGGGGCAATACACAAAGATAAATAGACCGGAAATATCAGTTGAGGAATATTCCAAATTTTACGGAGACAATAAGGTGAATTCAATAATATTTTTGAATAATATAAGAAAATTAATACAGGGATCAACGGATAAAAGGTACAATTTAAATTTCGTTAGGTCAATGTTGAAAGGAAGCGCGGAAATATGGTTTGACTTGATAGAAAATGAGATAGAAACATTATAGAAGTTTGAGAGTAGATTTCTAAGAAAATTTTGGAGGTCAATCCACAATACAAGGCGATAGATAATTTAATTACGGGAAAACATAATCAGAACCTAGGGATGACACGAGAGTTATACGCCATACAAAAATTTAGTACAACTAAGCAATTAGATCCTCCGACGGAAGAAACACAAATCATGAACTACTTAGCGGGACATGTCCAGAAGAAATGAAAGATAGGGTGATGGCATTATTAATGAAGAATTCCGAATTAATAAGATCAGAATGCAGAATAGCAACGGGGTATGTGCATTAATTAGAAGTTGTAAACACGGAGCCGTTCAACATGAAGTTATATCCTATTCCAGCAGCATCCAGGGATAGAGTGAGGGTGGAAATAGTTCAGATCTTAAGTGAGGGTATCATTGAGAAGGCAGACACACATTTTGTTATTCCACTAGTTGTTGTTTAAAAGAATGATCATAGCATCAGACTTTGACTGGACGCGAGGAAAATCAATAAAAGAACCAAACCTCAATATAACAGTCCACCAACTATGGATACAATTTTAGCAATAATAGGTAATAAGAGAATATTTTCAAAAATTGATTAAAAAAATTTATTTTGGCTTATTCCATTAGAACGCGAATCAAGAAAATATACTGGTTTTTCGATAGAAGGGCAAATTTATCAATTGAAAGTGGTTCCTTTTAGTTTGTTTTCAAGTACGGCTGCATTAGTGAAGGTTATGCAGGGTATATTGGAACCGTATGAAGAATTCTGCATACATTATGTAGATTGATGTTTTAGTTTCCAGTAACGATATGGAGCAACATTTCATACACTTTGAATGGATTTTGTCAGAGTTAAATTTAGCGAGATAAGTTGAACATGAAAAAGTGTGAATTCTTCCAGAAGATAAAATTTGTGGGATATCAAATTAGTAATGATAGCATATTTATGAATAAAAATAGATTAAATCATAGGGGAAAACACATACGAAATAAAGGATGTAGATTCAGAGGCAATCTGGAGAAAATTTGATGCAAAATTTAAAGCAAGTGTACAAACTGTAACATAAATTAATGTAAATAGGGAAGTTAAATAAGGACATAATTATAAATTAGGATAGGTATAGATAAAGGAAGTTAAGATAGATGTAGATAGGATTTAGGATAGGAGTTTAGAGATAGGATTAATCAAATTTTGTAGATAATATTGGGAAAACAATTTGAAACAAATGAGACGTGTAAATAGTCAATAATAAAATAAAAATATAAGAATTTTTAATCAATGGGGATTTAATTTCACGTTGGACGCCAAAACAGACAATGATTAAAAATTTTCTATTTTAGTTTGGAGGAACAATGCTATGATAAGGGGTAGTTTAAGGGCAGATTAAGTCATAGTAGTCGTAGGATAGATACAAATAACTTTAATTTTAAGTAAATCAAATAATTGCATCAATGATAGAAGTAAATCGACTATTATACCAAAGTCAGTTGCGAGGACACCGTATATAAAAGATATTTGATTAAATGCATGAGAAAAAAGCTTATTTAGTAATAATCAGATACCATTTAATTAGAATAGTAATGTGTGCGTCGTATAATATGTTTAAGTATAATTTACGAGTAAAGATAAGATTTTAGAAGTAACTAATTGCAGCAAATAAAATTATCGGGAAACATAGATAAATTGGCATTCCAAATATTTAATAACTACGTCGAAAATATCAACGCATCCATATGCAAACGCATCTTAATACGTCACTAAATACGTGACTAAAAAAAATACATTTGTTCAGAAAACCAACATTCTGTATCAAACAAATAAACACCAGGCGGATCAATTATATAATTAGTTTTGGACTTTTAAACGACAAACATTAAATATGTGACTAGATAAAAGCAATAATCAAAAATCCTAGCTAAATACTGTAATATAGCAAAACGCTTACGTGACTGTAAAAGCATCATCAACCTAGAATTCGACAGGGATTTTGAGAAAATACCGAGTTCTGCCAGAGATAAGGCAAAGTGCAAGACTTAATCGCTAAACACGCCAATGGAAACGATTGGTGGGAAGGACTTATAACTACAATAGGAAATGAAAAAACCTTTAGTTCATATTCAACCAGGCACAAAAAATGCTCAAATGCAGTAGAATGTTACGTAATTAATTAGTGAAAGAAAATTCAGAATAAGTAAAATTTGAAAGTGACATATTGTGCCACAAAAATACGCCGATCTACAAATAGACGTAAGTTAAACAATTAATTAAATTTATTTTTAATATTTAACAAAACAGGGCTTTTATCGGCACGGCTTTTATTGGAGGCAGTTTTTATTGGGACGGCTTTTATTAAGATTGCTTTTGTTGATGTCATTTTGGTTGTGACGGATTTTGTCAAGTCGATGTTCATGTCGAAATCTAAGCCTTAACGCAAATCTAAAAATACGTCTGAAAGTGAAATCAAAAGGGTTCTCAAAATTAATTTAAGGAAAAATACCAGAGATCAAAGGTGGATAATTCTGGCCAATAAGTATAGCGGGCACAACAAGGGATGCAGACCACAGACACTATGAGGGAACTTTAGTGACCATTTTAGGTTAGCGATTTTTAAACATTTTATTATTTAAAGACTTTCAAATTTAATATTTGCTATACATTATGTATTTGTATAAGTCATCAAAAAGGTCATTTGAAAATATGAAAACAGGAAAAAGCATCTTAGAACGTTCGAAGATACTTGAGAGTTATTAAAAGATATTTTTTATGGCGTTCAGGAAAACATAAATTTGGTTAATGTAAATATTCTATCCAGGGGAAAATTTTAAGTTTAAACAACATTGTACATATTATCAATTATTATATTGTTTGATTTTGAACTGCTCTATTTGAATCCCTTTAAAGGTTAAAATAAGATTTATTAGGAAGTCGTGTATTCAGTGAGCTAGTCGTGGTAAACAAACAAATAAAATATAACGTACAACATTGGGGCTTAAAGGAAATAAAGTAAATATCATATTAAACAAAAATTCATATTAAATAAAAATATCACGGCAATAAAAATGACATGCCTATCGTAGGGGCTTGAAATCTAAAAAAACTATATCATATCAATAAAAATGGTACGCCCAATCGCAGGGAATTTTATAGCAATATATATATATATATATATATATATATATACATACAGAGTGGCATTGGTTTTATGTCATTAAGTTGAGGAGGTGAAAGAGACTGATATGCTAAACAAAAAAACGTATAAGGTATTTTACTCTTGGACCGATTTTTAAATGCTTACCTCGGTATAAGCTTTAGAACTGCTGTTTTATTATGTTTTTAAAAAAATGAACTCAGCTATACTAGTGTTCTCCTGAATCACATCATGTATATGAATTGATTTCTCAGGTGTTCAAACTTCACGCATGGCACTAAGCTACTTAGTATTTCTAATTACCTAAAACCTATAATTACAGTTAACTCACAACATTACGTTTAAATGTATTTCCAAGCCTTTGATGGAATTGCATCATCCGCACCAGTAACAAAAACAAACAGGATAAACAAGCTTGCAAAACGTTCAGTGAAAAAGTACAATCGATTTAAAGTAAATTACTGCTGAATTGTTAGAATATCTAAACTACGGGGTCAGAAACCTTACAGTCGACAAAATCAGCATAAAAAAATATTATTTTTTGTGATTATCATCAGAACTTCAGTTTCAAAAAGTTTTAAACAGACTTTAGTAGCAGCTAATGTGCATTGGGTTATTTTATTTTACAGCTCACATGGAACGTCCCGTTTTAAGTTTATACTTCACCACCATTTTTTAAATATCTATTTAACATAATGCTATGTTATTAGTAAGGTATTATAATTAGCAGCCTATGATTCTCTCCTATGTTTAATTGTTTGGTTAGATATTTGGCTGCTCTGTCACTTGTTAATTCATTATTATAGTACTGTAGTATTTTGATATATATTAATCTGCGTTTGTTGATAAAAGTTGTTTAATTGTGAGAAAAATGTTATCTCACCGAAGGGTGATAAAGAGCTCGTGTGACGGCTTTCTCTTCTACCAGCCTTCGAATCGAAACGACGAATTTGGTGTGTTATCAAGATTTACATCGCTTGTTTTAGAAGATTCTAGCTTACACCCTTGGATAAAATTAATCTTTCTTGTGTTTGTAAGTAAGAAAGTTAATTATTACGCCTTTGGCGGATTTCACGTCGTTATTACTATTGGTTTGGTCTTCACTAAATTGGTGAAGCGCATTTTTGTGATCTTGTTACATCCTACCCACATTGTTATGTGGTAAATAATTGTCTTGTAGCACTTCTTGTTCTATGAATTTTTAGGGAACAAGTACGAGTTCAAGAGTAATTACAAATTTTAATAGTTCCAATTCCAAGTACATGCACATTTGTAAGCATCCGTTTAAGTCATATTTCTGGTGGTATCACGATTAGCCAGAGTCGACAACCTGAAGTGGACGGTGTTGAAGCTTCCGACAATGAGCTAATTATTGGTATAGTTCAACCTACTAGACTTCTAAAATATTAAGAATATTCTGTTGGGGGTACCCATTGATAGATTTTATATTCGAAGCTGACCCGTGTGAACTATGTTTAGGTGCTGCAACCCCATTAAGTTGGATTTGGAACCCTAGACACATACCGGTGCATTAGAATTACTTCTTGAGGTCGTATACATTATTGTTTGAGTGTACCGTGCATATTATGTTGAGTTTACTTGATAACTACTTGTGTGTATGAAACTATATACTCACCCTATTATTATTTTGTTTTGCCTGCAACCATACTTACACCTTTGTTGTAAGATGGGTTGTGATTTTAACGTAAAATTTGTTTTAAATAGTTATTGAGATATTAATGTTTAGATGCTACCCGAGTAAGTGTTATATTCTTATGTCTAATATTACCTACTAATGAGTGCGTGCAGTGATTTATACATACAGTTGTAAGTCTAGTTACGAGGTTATTTACTTGGTAAAATTATTACTCATTTAAGTTATGCGGTTATAGCGAACTTGATGGCCACTAAGTCTGCGTACCATGTTATTATTATTCCTCCTGTGTATACTCGTGTCCCAGATATTTTGAGCTCTTTTGCATTACCGCTGTTAATTACTATTAATTCAATTATATTTCAAATATATTATATCACCTGGAGTAAACATAGGTATTGCTTGCTATGAGTACTTAGCTTGGTTAGTTTTTCCCTGAATCATTATAGAGTTTCAGTCTTGTATGCATGATTATTTGGTAGAATTATTTGCTATAGTGAAACTTATATTTGTGTTTGATTTCATATTTGATATTGTTGCTACTTCAATAAATTTAGGTTTATTTTGTATTCTGTTAATTTATTGGTATAGTGAGTTACTTTGCGTTTGCCCGAGAATAGTGCAACACTTTTCGTTGTTTCTGTTTGCTCCTCCGTGCCTGGTGCCTATTTATATATTACTTAGTTTTTGACTCATTGGACCTTTCAGGCGGTTCCTTATGGTGCCTGAACGTTGTTCTCGACTCAACGACCTGATGAGTCTCATCTGAGCTATTCCGGAGCACTATTTGTCATCGTAACCTTATGAAACCTATTATATCGATTAAATATCGAATTTTACCGTGGCAAACACACTACTGCGATGTGGAAGGCAACGGAAAACCACTACATTATCTTACAAGTACACACCATAGAAAAACGTTTTTAAAAATGACGGAAACCTTTGGGGTAAAAGAATTCGGAGTTAAAATATTCCCCCATTTGGACCTCTGAAAGGGGACTACTTCGAAAGATGTAAACGGCAAGATCAATAAAAAGAAAAGAAGAACCAAGAACATCTTCCGTGTCGGGACGTGGAATGTTAGAAACATGAAACACATAAGCAAGCTAAAGATTCTTAAAATTGAAATAGATTGGTTTGCGTTAGACTTAGTAGAGATTAGCAACGTCCAGTGGCCAGAGGCGGGGGATTTTTGTAACGGAGAATTTAAGGTAATTTATGCAGGTTCGGAGGAAAGAATTCGGGTGTGGGAATAGATATACGGAAAAAGACCGGACACTGTAAAAAACTACTTACAAAAGAACGAAAGAGTACTTATTGTTAGATTAGGATTTAAACCGGCAAATACGGTAATAATACAAGTTTACATGCCACCTCTAACTATAGTGAGGAAGAGGTAGAGACGATCAACAAAGATATCGATGACATACCAAGTTTTGTAATGAGCTCGAATATTAATAATTACCTGAGATTTTAATGTAGTGGTAAGTAAGGAGATGTAGTATATTCATTTGGTTTAGGCACAAGAAGCAGTAGGGGAATTATGCTCATGAAATTTTGCGATAGAACAATTCAATCATCACAGATACATTATTTCAACATCATGCTAGAAGACGATATACGCGAAAGATGCCAGGAGACGGAGAGATATCAAATAGATTACATTCCTGTTAGACAACCATTTAGGAATCAAGTGAAAGACTGTAGCTGTTACTTCGAAGCAAATACAAACATTGACCACAACATAGTAATTACGAAAGCTGCACAAGAATTTGAAAATAGAAAAAAGGACACGACAAAGACATTTTGACTATAAACTAAAAGTAAAGATACTAATAAAAGACTTGAGAGAAAGTCAAACGATTTGTTGAAACACATCGGGAAAATTACTAATTCTAAAGAAGTAGAAGCAGAATGGAATAACATTAAACTCAACTTAAATATGGCAGGAAGAAATATTCTGGAAATAAGCAAAAAAATGAGAATTTTTGGATGACAAAGAATATTCTGAATTTAATAAATTGAGGCGAAAATACAAAAACGGACCGGACAGACGAAGCAGGAAGACTGAGATATAAAGTCATAAAATTTAAAAATTATTAGCAAATGCAGAAAATGTAAAGGACAATAAAATGAAGAAAAGTGCAAAGAGGTACAAACTAAGATGGAAATAAAAAAGACAGACGAAGCATATATACTAATTTGAATTTTGGGGATATAAAGTAAATACACCAAAAATTTATAGTTTGGTGTAGTGTATTTGATTACTTACACTAAAAAATTTATTCCATTTTGCGTATCCTTCTACCTAGGTGGTATATTTTTAAAGAACATGTCAATAGAAGCCACCATTGTAATATAATATTCAGCTACTAACGAGTTAAGTTAATGTACTAGTGTAATGTAAATTTGTCAATTTGTTGTACACGGTGGGAACGAATAGGATTGGCATTTGCTTTGTTGAATTTTGCATACATATGAATATTTACTTATACTAAAGTGCGATGTGAAAAGCGTTAATTAAATTTTCCGAGGATTTATGTTCTGTGTCGAAGGGAACGGCTCTTCCGTTTCTAATTATAACATGAAAATTTGATGAATGTGAAAGGGTTATGTATACTACTGCAATCGTTTGCTTGTTTGTCTACGTTGTAACACGTTTATTGAAAATGAAAACAAGGTTGTGTAACTTCAGTTACGCAAGCTTAAGCTCAAAATAGTTCGACCGATTAATAGATTTAAGTAGATGTCCTAATCGATTAAGACAACAACATAAAAGAGATAATTTCTTAAAAAATTGCCTCAACCACATTAAAACACAGATTTTTAACTTAGTAAATAAAAAAAATATATTTAATTTACACCATCTAAAAATTATAAACGACAAACTAGAACAGTCTGAAGACCTTATAAACGTTGGCCCACCATTTAATATTAGATTACATTTCCTTTATCAGCAATAATAACTTTAGTTCTACTAGGCATTGCGTCAATGTGTTTCACATGTTCTTTGGCCCTTATTTCTAGAATCCCTAGCTTCAATCATACCTGCTTTCTCATCAGTCTCTTATGCAAACTTTACGCCTCATTCACTCGCTAACGAAATAACCAACAATGTCCTCATAGTTGCCTCTAAAACTATCCCACGTAAAAATTACACCCCACGAGCCACGCCGTGGTGGACACAACAACTTACTCATGCCAGACGCTCACTTGCAACTACTAGACACAGACTCCAAAGAGCGAAACGTACCAATGCAGACCCTATTGCTATTAATACATTATCTAACAAATATACCACTGACAGACGACAATACAAAATCCTCATTAACACCACGAGAAAACAGCACTACCTTGACATAATTCACGATCAACACACAAATCCCTGGAGTACGTACCGTAAACTAATCAAACTTCCTTCCACACACATCCTTACAGCCATTTCAACTACAATCTCTTCCACATTTAAGCAAACAATGTTTACCCTCCTAGATACAGCAATACCTTCGGCTCCTCTTGACGTACCAACCCAACAGCAACAACGCATAATTGACAACACTCTAACCCAACTAGACACGGACCCAGACACAGACCTTGAACTCTCCCTCTTAGATTCCTTCGTTAACAAGCTAAACCCCCATAAAGCCCCCGGCCCAGACCTCATCACCAACCTAATCCTACAAAAATCTTGGCCCCTCATTAGAGAATCCACACACTTACTATTCCAAAAATGCCTCTCCTCTGGGATTTTCCCTGACCCATTTAAATATGCTTCCATCTCCCTTATACTCAAACCCAATAAACCTCCCGAAGACCCCAAATCCTACAGACCTATTGCACTCCTTCCAACACTTGGCAAACTGCTTGAACAGACCATCCTATACAAACTAAACTCATACATAGAACGTCGTTTCTTACTCTCACCTAACCAACACGGCTTTCGCTCTGGGCATAGCGCCGAACGTACAATCCGCTCCCTAATTCAAACGGTCCAAACATCCCCTTATACATACGTAGTCTCCTTATTTCTCGACTTCCACTCAGCCTTCGATCTCCTTTGGTGGCCCAACCTTCTTAATCAACTTAAACAAGCCAATTTCCCTTCCAACCTTTACCTCTTAATAAAATCCTTCCTCTCATCCCGAATAGCCATCCTAACCTCCAATTTCCACTTGGTTACTAAACCTCTCACCCAAGGATATCCACAAGGTTCCCGTTTATCACCTACCCTATAAAATTTCGCAATTAATCTTCTCTTAGACCTCAATATCCCAAACACCTCCACCTTCGCTTACGCCGATGACGTAGCTCTCCTTATCCACGGCAATACTCGTGCCTCTATTGAATCCACCGCTGCCGTTCTAAATAATTCAATTAAATCCTGATCCTCTAAAAACAGACAACCACTCTCCCCATCAAAAACAAAAATGCTCCTGCTCAAAAGCTACCTCAGCCCAAACCGAAATCCTAAGATTCACATCCCTAACACACCAATTTCCCTCTCAACAACAGCTCCCTACCTTGGACTCCACATTGACACACGCCTAAAAATAAACTCCCATCTCTTCAATCTTCGAACCAAAACACAAATCATACTCCATAACCTACTTCACGCACTCCCAAAATCAGTCCACCTCACCAATCCAACACGAAAACTAATCATTAACCACATCATAATCCCGATCATCAGATACGCAGTAGATTCTTGGCTCCCGCTTACACTCCCCTATTCCAGACGTACGCTCAACACGATCATAAGACCTTTCCTACTCTACATCTCTAGAGCGTACAGAACCACCTCCACAGCGTGCTTGTATACCCTGCTTCAAATCTCTCCGATCGAAATCCAACTAAACTTTTCACTTCAAATCCGAAACCTCAAACATAATCTTAAACATAACCCACCAATCATCCTACACGACAAAACACTTCACTATGACGAATACCGTACTCTCCCTAAAACTGACATAAAATCCCGAATACATAACTCACTACTCCATTCCTGGCAAGATTTTTGGTCCCGCTCCACCACCGGCAGATATACATTTGATATCTTCCCTGATATCACAAACATCCCTCCACATATTCCTTTCTCTAGATCCCCTACAATACAATTTCTGTCCGGTCATGGAAACTTCCGTAATAAACTACATCAATTCCATTTAACTCCTTCTCCTCACTGTCCTTGCAACAATCAATCTCTAGAAACCTCACAACACCTGATATACTCCTGTCCCCTAACCTCTCTACTACAAATCAACCTCAAGCATTCTATAAACTTTGACCCGTGCTCCCCACTTCCTGACATAAACTTCCTAGTCACTAACTACCCTCAAGAATTAAACCATTTCCTAAATGAAATCCTTTTAACCAAACAAACCACCCACAACCAGCGGCACTAACACACTTAATATACACTCTTGCAATTCACTACCACATCACACTTACACTCGCACTATGCACACAATCAGCCCCACTTTACGTGCACAGTCGACGACAAAGGTAGGGGCACAAATCCCCCTCACCAAACCTTCAAGAACCCCAGTTGTCAGTAATTCTAGATTCTAAGGTCTTAAATACATGTAAATACTATAATGTACGTCTAGTATGGGTTCTGGCCTAGGTGTAGTCCACAATAAAGTAATTTATCTATCTATCTATCTATCTATTCTTTTGGCGATTTATTTTCCCATATTCTTTGCAAGGTAGCTTTTAATACGAATACTGTACGAGTTGAGTATCTACGACGTTGTTTTTCATTTTGTGCTAATGGGTCGCTGTAGGAGTGCCAAAATTGAACTATAAGATACCCATTGTAAAACTAGGCCACTACTGAAACCATACTTTAATAATTTTTGCCGTATGACAAAAGATACTACTTTGCTGAAACTCACAATCACCATCGACCGTCTTACATTTCTCAATCGAGGGTAGAAAACTTCCTTCAAGAATATCTTTGTACTTCTGAAAATTGACAATTGCATCTATAAAATGTAATTTACTCATACCGCCTTCCGATATACAACCCAATACCATGACCGATGCCGAAAACTTCAGTTTTACTAGACAATCACCATGATATGCCTCAGAAAACGCACTTAAGCTTCTTTTCGAGTGTCATCTACACAGACGTCAAATTTAAACTCGCCACTGCAAATTATGCTGTCCCACTATCACAGAATCTAGTTTGGGTACTCCTAAGACCATTTTAGTTTATTCCTTTTAGTGATTTTGTCAAAAGAAGTTTTTCTTTTGCAAAATTAAAAACTTCCGTTCAAAAAAAAGAGATAAATTTTACCTTATAAAGTTCGAGTTCTATTTTCGGAATAGTTCTTTTTGTTATGGTCCCTGAAACTTTTTTTGCTATACTTCCCTTCGCGGAACTGTTATTTCTTTAGTATTCAATCCTTGGCCTTTTTTTCATGATTGTGGTCGAGATCCCTTATATTTGTTTCTGTTATTGTAATGGTCGAACGGTTTTAATTTTTTATCGATTCTACAGCCTTTTTTAAATTAACTAATGATATGTACTGTAGAATGTGCAACTGAATGCAAACATATTCGATCTGCAGATATTCCTTTTTGATGTGTTTTAATTATAAAAATGTACACATCTTTGCTTAAATATTTACCATGTAGCAGTTAACTACAACCCTAAACAAAACACATTTTGAGAGATGCTGTTGATATTTAATATGTCTATTGTTATTTATGACCACTACAATAAGCGAAATTACATATTTGTTGATATTTATTGTGCTTTTAGCTTCGACTTGAATATTATATACGGTGTGTTCATTTGGAATATAAAGAAAATTATGAAATTAAAATACGGTTTATGAGGGATTAGTAGGTATCAAAGCGGAAACATGATTTCACTTTACCAGCCGACTCACAACCAATTCAACTTTAAAATTTTAAATGGCATCCTATATTTTGTACTACATAGTAATAAAGCTGGTAAAAAACGAAGTCTTTTGGTGAAAATATCATTAAAATCGATCGGTCTGTTCTGTAGTTATTAAATAAAAGGTGTTCTATTACATACAAAAAATTTAAATCAATTAATCTAGTTACCTTAGGTTTTATGAGATGCGGTGTTATAGCAAATGTTCAAAATACATCTAAATACTTTATATTTTGTGGAAGTCTCAATTTATGTAAGTGCCCTACGCTATTAGAACACCTGCTTAATTCTATTAACCGGCCGAACTATTTTAAGCCGCCGGCAATTGTAAGAATCAGCATTTGTAATATCTAGTATTAAATAAACTGAGAAAAAAGAATATCCTTATAATACCAGATATTATAACGAATCTTAACTCGTGTCTTTACATTTGCTGTAACATTCCATTTTGCTTACGCAGCCCTATTGTTTGATATACTATATTTTGTAACCCCTATACCCGTGCATTAACATTAGTATAAATATTAAAAACAAAAATATCTACCGCATTGCTTGATAGATTCCGTTTTTATGTTATAAATAAAAATAGTTTTAAATACAAAAATGCTTACATCTCCTGCCTCCGACCTTTCACCTCCTACCTTCCACCCCAACTTTCCCACCTGCTACCTGCCAACACCCACTTTCCACCCTACCTTTTATGTAATTAACTGATAAACAGCTAAGACTGAATGCGGATAGTGTGTAATTTATTATCTTGTATCTGTCCTTAGTATTGACTAGTAATTTAAACTGTAATCCAGTCAGTTTTTTTGCATTACTGTTTCCCTAATAAACGTCTGCAGAATATTATTAACTACAAGAAAGCAACTGTTTTGCAGATTTTCGGTTAGTTTATTTCACATTTTTGCATTCGATACCGAGTACACCGGTGCATTTTGCAAGTAAAAGCTGCTATCTTCCAACAAAGTTAGACAATCTTTTAGAGGATTATATACTTTATCTGCCATATAACTATTTCTAACCATAAGGTTATATACTGTTGCTTCTAATACTGTAATACCATGTTCTCTAGCTACAATAAGTTTAATGTTCGCTTTAATTAAGCATCCGCGCAGTTAATAAAAACCAATATATGATTTCCTAACTGCTTGCTAATGCCTGGATCGGTTAGTTGGCACATATATGGCATATATATAAATATATATATATATATATATATATATATATATATATATACAGGGTGAGTTTTTAGTGTGGCAACGGTCAATAACTCCGTTATTATAAAAGCTACGTAAACCAAATTTGGAGGCATATTAGGCATGCCTAAAGTGCACATTTTAAAAATATTTGGAAGCATACAGGGTGTTTCATAATTACAGGGCATATTAAACTTATATTTTTTTAAATGGAACATCCTATATTTTATTACATTTTTGAAAAGCTCATAAAAAGATCTTTAATATGATGTCAAATTATATCTGTCTATTCCTTTTAGTTTGTGAGATATTCAACTGTTTTTAGAAAAAATGACCCCGATTAGATACATTGCCACTGCACTAATACACAACTTATGTTAATTTTCAAGATGCAGAAAATTTTACCATATACCATAGTATATTTGTAAATATCACTTTTTTGAAATTTTTTCCCAGTATACAGGGTGTGTCAGGTTTCGCAAAATGCAATTTTTTAAATTTTTTTTAAATGGCACCCTACCAATTTTATTGCTAAAATGGATAGTTCATTAAGTGTCCTTTCATTTTTGTTAAGCATTCCCTATACCTAAATCCATTACTTTCAGAGATATTTTTGATTTTCTTCAAATTTTAAGAATGTTTTTAATTTACATAATTAAAAATAACTTACTATTGTAGAATATTATAAAACAATTAATACATTTTGATTAACAATCAACTACACTTATCCTATAACAATTTTCACTAAAGATATAACAACCTACAATAATATGCTATCAACAGAATTCTGCCAGATCAACAATATGCATTTTATAGAAATTGTTCAAACAGGAAATCAGGCAGGCTTTGAAAAAATAACAATTACAATCAAAATGTCATTTAGGTTTATTAATTGTAGTGTGCTGTCATTTAACACATTATCAGTTCTGTTTTTAATGTAATTTTTGAAGAAGTTTTCAAAATGAATCTTACAGTGGAAGAACAAATAAATATGATTTGGGTATGGGGAGCAAGTTTAAAAGATTTCTTACTTGCATCAAGAATATACCAAGAGAGATATCCTGTTAAATGACAACACACTACAATTAATAAACCTAAATGACACTTTACATGTAATAGTTATTTTTTTCAAAGCCTGCCTGATTTCCTGCTTGAATATTTTCTATAAAATGCATATTGTTGATCTGGCAGAATTCTGTTGATAGCGTATTATTGTAGGTTGTTATTCTTTAGTGAAAATTGTTATTGGATAACTGTAGTTGATTGTTAATCAAAATGTATTAATTGTTTTATAATATTTTCCAATAGTAAGTTATTTTTAGTTATGTAAATTAAAAACATTCATAAAATTTGAAGAAAATCAAAAATATCTCAGAAAGTAATGGATTTAGGTACAGGGAATGCTTAACAAAAATGAAAGGACACTTAATGGACTATCCATTGTAGCAATAAAATTGGTAAGGTGCCATTTAAAAAAAATTAAAAAAATTGCATTTTGCGAAACCTGACACACCCTGTATACTGGGAAGAAATTTCAAAAAAGTGATATTTACAAATATACTATGGAATATGGTAAAATTTTCTGCACCTTGAAAATTAACATAAGTTGTGTATTAGTGCAGTGGCAATGTATCTAATCGGGGCCATTTTTTCTAAAAACAGTTGAATATCTCAAAAACTAAAAGGAATAGACAGATACAATTTGATATCAAATTAAAGCTCCTTTTATGGGCTTTTCAAAAATGTAATAATATATAGGGTGTTTCATTTAAAAAAATATAAGTTCTAATATGCCCTGAAATTATGAAACACCCTGTATATATATATATATATATATATATATATATATTAAAGAATGAAATTTATTGGCAAGTGACTCAATATTAGCCACAAGGGCATCCTGTCGACGCGTTTCGCTCTAATTGGGGCTCATCAGGACAGGAGTAGCAAAGATGTAATATTTAACACGAACACATTATATTATATATTATATATATATATATATATATATATATATATTCAAATGAGTTAGGTAACGGGTTTATAGGTCTATGTTTCTTTATAGATTAAAATTCTTTGTCTTTAACCAAGCTTTCGACTTTAATTAAAATCATCATCAGGGTGCTGCAATATTATAACATCATTAAAATATTATAGATGAAATGACTTACAAAAACTGGAGTATTGGTGTAAGTACAAAAGCAGGAATGTAACAAAAAAACATTTTAAATATAAATCACAAAACACAAACGTAAACTAACATATTAAACCTAAAAGTATGTCGTCACAGTTTTTTGAATTTTATATGACTGAATGGTGACAGATGTTACTATAAGTTAAAATACAATGATAAGGTGATAAAATATATAGTTTAATTTGATGTTCTTTTCTATAATTGTTTCTATGTATATTACCTAGTTTTAAAATATACGAATATATTGCACTTAAACTGTCTGTATCCGATTTATAATTTAAGGTATTATTGTTGTTTATGATATGTGTCATTTCAAGAAAAGTCTCCTTTGTAGTTAACTTCGGTATCTAAAATATTAACCTTATTAAAGTCAGGTTGGTGATAATATTTTTTTGAATGATAGGCTAAGGCACACGAATCTTTCCCTATTTTACAGTTTACTCCTATGTTGAACAATTCTGGACCGTAACCATTAAGAAGACTGTCCAATATAGATCTTATCGCAGTCCCTACAAGGAATGGAATAAATGATATTGGAATTGTTGAGCATAGGAGTCCTGTCTTTGATAACAGAAAATAACTGGTTGATTGTGAAAGGATTATATCTAGCAATTATGACAGAGTCATTCTGTAGGACATTTATTAATTTAAAAGTTAAGTTTTTTATCATAGGAAGTTTTTTGTAAGTAACATCGGTAGAGGGTGCTATATTCGAGGTAAGCTTTTTGTTGTGGACTGTGTTGAAAATGAGTTTTTTTGTTAAACTTTTAGGAAAACCATTATTGATAGCAATTTCTGTTAACAAATGCAAATTTTTAAAAGTAAGGATGGATGTGAGATTTTAGTTATTCTATTTTTAAACCTAAAAAGTGTTAATCTTTTGATTGATACTATGATTAGAAAAGTAATTAATATATCTTCCTGAACTTGTAGGTTTTCTGTACCAATCTAAAATAATTATATTTTCGGTGTTTCTAATTAGTTTGATATCCAGAAATGAGATTGTGTTATCGTGTTCTCTTTCTAAGGTGAATTGTATGTGCTTGTTAAAGTTATTAAAAATAGCTAAAGTTTCGTTAACTAAGTTTTCAGGTACTGCACAGATGACATCATCCACATACTTCTTAATAAAAGCTGGAGGAGTGGGAAGGTGGGGAATAACTTCATCAAAAAGATAATCCATAATTATGGTGGCAATGATAGGGCTAAGTGGGGAACCCATAGGTGCACCAAAAACTTGCAGATAAAATTTGTTATTAAAAGTGAAATAGGTGTTGTGAAATATAAAACACAGTGTTTCAGTAAATAGTTCTAAAGTGAAGTCACAATGAAGTTTTATAATATCCCACTTGCTTGTAATAATTTCTAGTGCCAGTTTCAAAGGGATGTTCGTGAAAAGGGAAACAACATCTAGGGATATCAAAACAAAACCATCAGGAATGCGATAGTTTTGGAACTCTGTGGCAAAGGAAAAAGAGTCTATAGTGTTATAATTGTTTTGATTGCAGAAGGACTTTGCAAGGATATTTGCAAGAAACGATGAAAGTTTATAAGTAGGTGTGTTAATTGAAGAAACAATGGGTCTCAGAGGAATTTCATTTTTGTGGATCTTTGGCAATCCGTAGAATTTGGGAGCTACTGCATTGTTAATGCATAGATCTTTTTTTGTTTCTTTGTTGATGCAATTATTATTGTATAGTCTTTTTATGAGTTCATTATTTTTCTTTTGTGTAGTGAACGTCGGATCTGCTTTTAACGGTTTATAGACTGTAGCGTCGTTAACAATTTCCATACCTTTTTTAACGTAATCATTTTTATACATTAATACAGTAACCGAACCTTTATGAGATTTAGTTATTAAAATATCTGGATGGTTAGATAAAAATTGTTTGCTCTTATTAAATAAATGTGTCTCTATTGAAAGTTTTTGATTACTTCTTAAAAAGTTTGTTATAATGTTTGTAACACGAGCCCGTTTTATCTTTCTGTCTTCATATGGTGATAATGCTATAATTGTTTTTACATAAAAAGACTATACAATAATAATTGCATCAACAAAGAAACAAAAAAAGGTCTATGCATTAACAATGCAGTAGCTCCCAAATTCTACGGATTGCCAAAGATCCACAAAAATGAAATTCCTCTGAGACCCATTGTTTCTTCAATTAACACACCTACTTATAAACTTTCATCGTTTCTTGCAAATATCCTTGCAAAGTCCTTCTGCAATCAAAACAATTATAACACTATAGACTCTTTTTCCTTTGCCACAGAGTTCCAAAACTATCGCATTCCTGATGGTTTTGTTTTGATATCCCTAGATGTTGTTTCCCTTTTCACGAACATCCCTTTGAAACTGGCACTAGAAATTATTACAAGCAAGTGGGATATTATAAAACTTCATTGTGACTTCACTTTAGAACTATTTACTGAAACACTGTGTTTTATATTTCACAACACCTATTTCACTTTTAATAACAAATTTTATCTACAAGTTTTTGGAGCACCTATGGGTTCCCACTTAGCCCTATCATTGCCACCATAATTATGGATTATCTTTTGATGAAGTTATTCCCCACCTTCCCACTCCTCCAGCTTTTATTAAGAAGTATGTGGATGATGTCATCTGTGCAGTACCTGAAAACTTAGTTAACGAAACTTTAGCTATTTTTAATAACTTTAACAAGCACATACAATTCACCTTAGAAAGAGAACACGATAACACAATCTCATTTCTGGATATCAAACTAATTAGAAACACCGAAAATATAATTATTTTAGATTGGTACAGAAAACCTACAAGTTCAGGAAGATATATTAATTACTTTTCTAATCATAGTATCAATCAAAAGATTAACACTTTTTTAGGTTTAAAAAATAGAATAACTAAAATCTCACATCCATCCTTACTTTTTAAAAATTTGCATTTGTTAACAGAAATTGCTATCAATAATGGTTTTCCTAAAAGTTTAACAAAAAAACTCATTTTCAACACAGTCCACAACAAAAAGCTTACCTCGAATATAGCACCCTCTACCGATGTTACTTACAAAAAACTTCCTATGATAAAAAACTTAACTTTTAAATTAATAAATGTCCTACAGAATGACTCTGTCATAATTGCTAGATATAATCCTTTCACAATCAACCAGTTATTTTCTGTTATCAAAGACAGGACTCCTATGCTCAACAATTCCAATATCATTTATTCCATTCCTTGTAGGGACTGCGATAAGATCTATATTGGACAGTCTTCTCAATGGTTACGGTCCAGAATTGTTCAACATAGGAGTAAACTGTAAAATAGGGAAAGATTCGTGTGCCTTAGCCTATCATTCAAAAAAATATTATCACCAACCTGACTTTAATAAGGTTAATATTTTAGATACCGAAGTTAACTACAAAGGGAGACTTTTTCTTGAAATGACACATATCATAAACAACAATAATACCTTAAATTATAAATCGGATACAGACAGTTTAAGTGCAATATATTCGTATATTTTAAAACTAGGTAATATACATAGAAACAATTATAGAAAAGAACATCAAATTAAACTATATATTTTTATCACCTTATCATTGTATTTTAACTTATAGTAACATCTGTCACCATTCAGTCATATAAAATTCAAAAAACTGTGACGACATACTTTTAGGTTTAATATGTTAGTTTACGTTTGTGTTTTGTGATTTATATTTAAAATGTTTTTTTGTTACATTCCTGCTTTTGTACTTACACCAATACTCCAGTTTTTGTAAGTCATTTCATCTATAATATTTTAATGATGTTATAATATTGCAGCACCCTGATGAAGATTTTAATTAAAGTCGAAAGCTTGGTTAAAGACAAAGAGTTTTAATCTATAAAGAAACATAGATCTATAAACCCGTTACCTAACTCATTTGAATATAAATTAAAGGTCGTTATTTTTGACATTATATATATATATATATATATATATATATATATATATATATATATATATATAAAGTTGATTATTGAAATTTACCCACGTTAAGCAGTCTTTACTAACTGTTTTATCATTATTCGAAATTACATCATCGCGTTCTGCATGCTCTCCATGGCAAAGTTAAAATTATTCGTTAAGTATTTGATCATTTTCGCTTTGTTAAATATCCCGCTAAATTCTTAGGATGTATTCAGACCTGATGGATAGTAGTCATTTCTTTTGAACTGGTCCAATACATCTGACAGTTCCTACAATAAAATATTTAACTTAACATCTGCTAACTCCACTTTGCACGGAATGAATATTGGACTTGTATGCTTTTTGCTTATAATTTTTAAACACTTTTTCCCAATAATATATTTTACTCCACGCATCATTTTGCTTTTGCTTTATAGTGGGCAAGGAAGTTTAGTTTTTAGTTAATGCCTGGTAAAACAAATTTCCAGAACTTTCGACGCAGGTAACTAAACGAACCACATACCTCTTTTTTAAAAAAATTACCTTTCTTTCTAATTTCCCGGTGCAATTCACAATTTCAACTAGCATTATATTATCGCAGAAGGAATCTATAATTGGATTTGGCAAAACGTTGCCCTATAAGAGTTTTTCTTCTTTAGTATAGTTAAAATTTGATTAAGTATTAATTGCCAAGATTTTCTGACAACAGCCATAATTCAAATTTAATATTTGTGTGATATACTTTATTACCGAGAAGCTGATGGAAACCAAACACAAGAGAGGGGTTCATGTTGACATTTTCAACTGCCGTCGAATACTAAAATACAAAAGAAAAATGTTTCCTTACACTACCATAGAATGGGAACCGAAGAGTAGTAAACACACCCAAACAAGGCTATGACTTGGCATGGGATCTAAAATGGGAGGCAAATCCAAAAAAAAACAAGCGCGTATGGAAAAAATACGGCATACTTACTTTTTAGAATTAACTAAAAGCTGTGGAGAACACACCTAAATAAAATCAGTACGGTTTCACCGCGGTCACCCAATTCTCGGCAACTTAAACTGCAATTCTGCAAGTTAGACTAAATACGTACATAAATTACGGAAGCCAAGTTGATATCTTTTTACAAATTAGATAGCTTTTTATGGATTATATACATTATCCACTATATAACAATTTCCAACAATGTAGAAATATATTGGTGGCTTAGTTCTGTAATACCACACCCTTTCGCCAAACTGGATCTAAAGGATTTACTTAATTAAGCACCCGGAGTGTGTAATTTGAGCAAGAGCCGCTACAGTTGTAGCCACCTTTCTATGCTTTACCCGAAGGTAATAATATTTGTTTTAAACTCGAATAATTGCGTGCTTCATCTAAATCTGACTTCAAAATTAATTAATCGTTATATATAATTTATAAACTAAAACTACAGTTAGGGTTTAAATAAAAGTCTACCTCTGTAATTTAATATTTGTCTATTTGAGTTAGGCATTTGTATTTAATAATAAACCATTTATATTTCCAATACTAAACTTATGTAGTTTGTTTCTACCACGACCAAAAACTAACTAACATAAAAGAGATGCTTTCTATACTCAATACAGTAAGAATCGAAGGATTTCAAAGATATGCGAACAAAGTCAAAGAGTACGTTAAAACAAAAGCGCGAGGTAATTCTACCAAAGCGCAAAGACAGCAATTTATATTGTCTTACACATTTTAGAAGAAACCGTAAGAAGTAGAAAACACTCGAACACAGTCGAGAAAGAACGTTAGTAATAGACGAATTTTGTGTGGCAACACGCAAAAGCTGTAAAAATAATGTCATGTACAGATTAGAATCGAGTGACATCTGTCGAAAGACAATCCGATTGCAGCCGAAGAGTGCGTAAGGGGAACATGAAAGTGATGGACAAATTTTAAGTATAAACACGCAAGCACAAAAAATATCGTATTTAACACTTCATACGAGTTTTCTTTATTCGGACTGATGCAGTTTCGGCCTTCTAACCAATTTTCTAGTTAACGTCTGTTAGTTGCGCCCTAAAAAAAACATATATGATGCATATACTTTTTGTTCATATTTTCCAATACTTCTGTCCAATAGCTTGTTTACACCCACATTTCTTGGCTTTCACGCCATGTATAGCAGTTACAAATTTTCTATCGCTTCTCGCTCAGATTACTGTTTAAGGTCCTATACATCTTTCTTCCATAACAGGAAATTTGCCATTTTTGTAATAATTTACTTCTATACCATTCACAATTCCGATTAAAAATCTTTTTCTTCCTAGGTGTTTACTATATTTTGAACGTAATTATATTTAACATGCTTGTATTATTTTTAACAACAGTGTTTATTTTCTGCATTGCAATTATCTTATTACAGAAGAACTCGAATTATATAACATAATCAATAGGATTATACTTTAATGGCTAAAATTCTAAATGAAGCTATAGACATAAAACCAAATCAATTCATAGTTATCGAAGTTTTAACCAACCCAAATCCAGTAAAATATACAAAACAGATAATAAGAAAATACATCAAATTCAAATAACTAAAGACGATAACGAGGAACAGATAATTAAAATTTTAAAGAATATACCCCAGAGCAAAAACGTTTTTACCTGTATTTCATCACAGAACACTTATACAAACGATTCTCAGAATTATATATAATTTTATTTAATAACTAGGCCTTAAAATTATTAGATGTACAAGAAAATTAATAACTTTAGATGACTCAGACGAAATAAATAATGTAATCAGAAATCAACACAAAGGCAAAACCAACCATCGTGGAATCAACGAAATACTAAAACAACCTTTTAGGAGATATTACTATAGAAACATGAAAGAATTAACCACGGATTTTATTAACTAATGTGAATTATGCGACAAAGCGAAATATGACAGGTCACCCCCACGAATACCTTTAATGTTAACTAAAACACCCAATACGCCTTTTTAAAAATTACATGCAGATACTCTACTAGTAGAAGTCCAAAACTTTTTAACAATCGTAGACGCATTCACCAAAATAGGCCAAGCAATACCCATCACTTCAAAAAATAGCATCGATGTAACCCAAGGATTCTTACAATATTTTACATTTTACGTTACACCAGAAACAATAACTTTAGACAATGGCGACAAATTTAGAAATGAAACCCTAGAATTCCATAAAATAAAAAATTATTTTAAAATAGAGAATCACCCGGAATCAAATGGATTAATTGAAAGATTACTCCTAACCTTATTAGAACAAATTAGACTGTTAAGATTAACTTATAAGAAAGAACATTTCACTAATTTAATGTCATACGCACTAATTGCTTACAACAACACGATCCACTCATCAACCAATTTTACACCCCTCGAATTAACAATAGGACACTCAGATTTCCGCAACCCTTACGATATACATTACAATAAAGAAGTACACCAACAGTATGCTAAATACCATAAAGAAAAACTAAAAACAACTTATGATAACGGAAAAAATAAATTAGGTAACGACAGAGAACGTATTACAACAACCCGCAATAAGAACGCAGACAAAATAAATTTTCAATAGGACAAACCGTGTATGAAAAAAATTGTAAATGTAAGAGACACAAAACGGCCCCCAGAAATTTAGGTCCGTTTAAAATCAAAAAGATATCAGATAAAAATGTAGCCGTAGTAGATACGGAAAAATAGTAAAATATATTCACTTAAAGAATTTAAGATACCCTGTAATTTCAGATGGACAGCCATCACCCTTACCTTCACACTCAACCCAGGTAGAACGGACGACGACATATTAGTCGAAGACATTAAGAACAACCCCCGTATACTACCAGTAAAATTGGGAAGTATGCAAAACACATTAGATTATTGGACATTCGCACAGAAATTTGATTTAACAGAATTAAAACAAGATTTTATATAATTAGAGACAACAACTACAGACTGAATTAATCAATAAACACAGACAAATTCGGAGAAGAATACGCGACAGAAATGCTTAGTTACAACAGTACAATGGAAAACATCTTAAAGAACACAGAAGCAAATTTAATATATTAATACCAACGGATCAAATCACAAGACGAAAAAGAGGACTTATTAATGAATTCGGTAATATTGTAAAAGCTATCACAAGCAATTTAGAACACCAAAATGACATAAAAACCATTGTTAAAAATCAAATATCTTTAACCCAGTCAACCATAATAAAATTTAATGATACACTAAGGAAGCTAGTAAAAAAAAACCAAAACAGTATAACCAATAGAATACTAACCCTTAAAAGTAACATGCAAACCACAAAGCTAGGAATGCGAGATTTAATCAGATTTACCACGATATTTAGCCAAATGATATCAACCCTTACTGTAATCCAACAAATTTTAGCCACATTAGAAAACGTCGTAACATTTGCTAAACTAAACACATTACACGCTAGTATTATAGAACCAATTGATTTATTACATGACCTATTAAAGATTAAATCACTTATAACTAATGGCAAATTACCCTTTGAAGTAACAGAATCCAATGTACTCATATTTGAAAAAATAGCCATAGTAAAAGGTTATGTAAAGAATCATGAAACTACGTTTTTAATAGAAATCCCCATTGTAGAGAGTAACTATTATCATTTATTTGCTTTCCCCATGAAAGTTACTAGCAAGTATCAAATTATTATCCCCAAAACCAAGTTCCTTTCTCTAAATGAACTTAGGTATGGCTTCACGGATGAAAAATGCAAAGAAGTAGCACCAAGTCAATATTGATGCCAACCATTACCGACATCAGCTATTCAAGCAGAGAGCCCCCGTGACGTACAATTATTAAGATTCTCTAATCACTATGAGATTTTTGATCCAATACCAGTACAAATTAGGAGTATGAAAATTCAAAAGGTTACTGACAACAAATGGATTGCCGTATTTTCACAAGAAGTAATAGCAACCACCCATTGCAACCAAGACGAAAACAATTTAGCATTAACTGGAAGTAAAGTAATCACCATAAAAGAAGATTGCTATTTAAAACTGGAAAACGAAAATATTCGAGTATACCAACACCCAACAGTAACGAAGAAATTCGCAAACTTACCGGAACTATAGTTCAAGATTACACAACCCGAAGACGACGAAATCAGCAAGAAACCAATGCAACTAAAGCACCTAGACCTAGACGATCTCAACCAAGCCGTAAACTTAATAAACAATTACAAAGAACACTTAAGTGAATTAAAAGTACATTACGACAACATAAGTGTTTGGACAATTTTATCAATTATTGTAATCATTTTATTAACTGTATATGTATTTTACAAAATGTATCCTAGATATAGAAACAAAGAAACAAGTTTTAGTCATAAGAAACAAGAAACACAGGTTAATAAAGAAATAATAAATGAACCCTTAGGGACAATGCGTTTCAAAAATTAAGTAAAACCCTTAATTTTCTTCTACGTCGAGTGGAGTTACATATCCCCAAATTAGGATATATATGTAATAAAACAGAATTATTAAAACTTAAGTTAGATTATTACAACGTATAAATTGAAGGACATATTTGAAACAAGTTAATAAAAGTATATATATATGAGAACGGAAACAGACTTTGTATTCTAGACGCAACATGATACTGCAGGTGCAGTTCAAAGTAGGATATAAGACGGTAATTATTAGAATTTAGATTACTAAAAGTAATACATTGTATTGTACACAGAAATAAGCAGACATGAGCTCTGCAGTTCCCATAAGCAATGTGAGGGGCAGGGATAGCATAAATACCCTCTAGAGCCCAAGATGCCCAGTCAGTCTAGAGCTTCACAACTTTAACATTGTTTAGCTACTCATCGTAATTTTAGTTTATTTAATTAAAGTGAATTTCAACTTAGAATTATTTCAATCTCCACACGTTACTGCATATAACGTACTTTTAAATTAAAAATTAATATTGTAATTCTGATTTAAATAAATTTGATAGAAGAGCTGTTTGAAGAAGCTTTCTTAAAAAGCCACTCCAAAAAGCCCAAAACCTATCTCGCGTGCAAGAAGAATAACAGAAGTGTGTATGTGGCCTATTCAGAAACATACCTTGAAATGCGACATTCAAATGAAATTACATCGGAATTTAACTGTGTTTGGAAGTATCAATATACCTAGTGCAAGTTATGGCAGTAGAGTTGTAGAAGAAAGTAGAGATGCTATAATTCAACAGGTAATTTTCTGTTATTTATAGTATTAGATAGTGATGTATGAAATATCATTTTTTAGGTTGATAATAATGCATCAATGTCCAATCAAGAGATAGCTACTAACCTGCATTTGCCTTGTATTACAACTTGGAGGACATTAAAAGGCAACAATTACAAACCGTATAAAGTACATGTTAGCCAAACATTACTCGGTAATAATAACCACTGGCGTTTAAATTTTTGTAATTGGTTGCAAGCCAGAATTACAGAAAACAAGAATTTTTTAAATAACATTATGTTGACAGATGAATGTCACTTTTCGAATACCGGAACGTTTAATCGCAATAATGAACATTATTGGTCTACTGTAAATCCAAGACGTAAGAGATATTTCAAATCAACATCGATTTGGCGTTAATGTTTTTGGGGCTGGGGTTTGAAAAGATCAAATTATAGACTCATACTTTTACGAGTAAACCTTAAATGCAGAAAGGTACCTATAGTTTTTGAGAAGACGATTAATGGAGTATCGAGACAGAGTTGCACTCAATCAGTTGCAAGATTTATGGTGGCAACTGGATGAAGCCCCACCACATAATGCATTAAGGGTAGCTGATTTCCTTAATGAAATTTTCCCAAATAAATAGATTGGAAATTTCGGCACAACCCCATGATCTGCCAGATCTCCAGATTTAATTATATTAGACTACTTTGTCTGAGGAGCAATTAAAAATGTTGTGTATAAACGTCGATATCAAAACATTGACAAATTGACAAACGTTATACGGGCTGCGTTTTTAAACGTTCCTCGGAGAAGGATTCAGAAAGGGTATCTGTTTAAACATTTACCGTAAATGTTATTTTTCTATTTTATTTTTGGTATACTTTGTTCCCCACTTTGTAAAATATTAAAACAAATAAGTCTTTGATAGTCACTTTACTGTTTCTTTTTACATAGGTATCTTATTTGTATACAAAATACTTTATTGAGAATAACGGATTTTTTAGTAATAATGATGTTGAGATATTATAAATATTTGAAATCAGGAATAAATTCTCTGCAGAATGGCATACAAATCCAATACGGCGTCCATACGAAATAAAAGATTGATGAAAGTTTAGAAGAAACAATACGTTTTATACAAAATGTAATAGCTTCAGCTGGTAGAAAATAAAAAGTTGTCTTAAGAGTGCTGTTACAGTTTTCTAATGTTTCTAAATAACAAAGTATAAATAAAAAACCCAAAATCAATTTTTTGATTTTTTTACTGTAACACGAAAACAAATACAATTAGGTGAAATTTCTATATGGCATATTGTTCAGCACAAAATTCTGCAGAAGCTTCAAATTTAAACCTACCCGCTATCACTTATATTAACAGAGATCCCCATGGTTGCCCTCGAAATTGGCACAACCCTGTATATATGTATATATATATATATATATATATATAAATATTGTTGTGATATTTTAGCAATACCCCTAGCGCCCTTTTTGATTTTTAATATATAATTTTAATTGCGTCGGCTAGCTCAGTTTTTGAATTACGCACGGAGCTTGCGACAATACGACAAACAGAGCCTTTAAACCTACCATCTACCTCTCCTTCCTGTTTTAATCTTTAAACCAAAACACCACTAAGCACAAATTATTATAATGTTCTCAAAATATTTACAACGTATGAAAAGCTTAAAATTCTTTAACTAGAATTTTCTTCTAATAATTGAATCAATAAATTTAATAATTATTATTACCAAAAATGATCAAAAAGTCAGTAAAATCACTAGTATTAGAGTCCTTTTTATTAAGGTTAATATTAAAATTTAAATTAAAACAACTTTTAGTTACTTACGCTTTTTTTTTATTTAAGGATAAAACGACAAACCCATCAATTTTCAATATTCAGCGGTATTATTTTACACTTTACAATTACTCACTTTACGTGGAAATTTTCGTGAACTATACTTTACTTCATGATGAACTAATTTGTTTACAAATCTGGTCATATTTAAATGCACCATCTATCTATTGACAAGCGCAAACTTCGTTGTTTGTATAAACTTTTATACTAGGTTTTCGGATATCTCATGGTACTGTTGTTGTATATTAACATCAACTCGTTCCTTTTATCACGTACGATTTCAAGTTAATAGCATTGATTTGCTTGGATTTTCATACCTCTAGATAAGTAAACCATTGTTTGTTCAAATAAATTTGGTGAACTTTGATTTTTATTTACCATGCTTTGCTTGTTTCCAGTAAATCAGGTGTCGATTTTAATTCTCTAGTCACGTAGACGAATACAATGTATGCATTAAATTATATGCGTTTGCTATCCAACGCATTATTAAACCTGCTTGTTTTAATTAGGATTCTTGATGTAATAATGATGCGTTATCCATGCATGTCGCGTTTCAGCTTGCATTTATGTTATTTGATGACTTGCGGAATTGTTTTATTCAAATAAATCCTCAAAATATTTTTCATTAACTGAATTAATTATGATTATTATTTATATACAGGGCGTTGTTATTTACTTTCTAGCCTAATCATCGTATTTCTTGCTTTCTTCAGAAAACTGTGTGGTTTTCTGAGCCTTTATGTATTTTATGTGGAGTGCGCTATACTCTTGGTCCTAACTACCCCTAAATGACCCTATTGACTCAGCAATATATATATATATATATATATATATATATAGAACACAATAAAAAAAAGATGTATCTGTAAATAAACTCTTATGAAAATAATATGAGCTTATTGATTTATACTGATCGAACTATTAATTGTATAGCCATTAACAAAACAACAGCCTTATTATTTCACAAAGGGAGGAAACATCCACTTACCGGTTTCAGCTTTTTTAAGCTTCGTCAGAGTAGATTAGATTCCAACAACCCTATAAAGTAATCGAAGCTATTATACTGATATAATTTCGAAGGAATCTTCGTACTATGGCAAAAGTAAATAATATCGCCATCAGGTGGTAAAACACCAACACTACTAAGCGTGGAAGTACAAAAATTCATCCGAAACTACATCGTGGTTCTATAGATGGCTATACAAGTAAGTTTGGCCATTGGGATTTGTGTAATGTTAGAGCAAAATTTATTTGCAACAATAACAAGCCTTCTCGTGGCGACGCCCGTTTCTTGCCCCATAGGCAAATCATAATATAAAATAAAGGGTGCTATGGGGGCGCCATCAAGTCCTAGAATTTTAAAGCACGGATTTATCCTAAGGGAGAACTTGGAAATCCTTAGGTGGAAAAATTGCTTTTACTGCAAAAGCAGGAAATGTAAAAAAATTGTGTTAATATAATAATAAAAGACACAAGAGATACACTCTTGCTACTTTATACATAAAGAAAAAGAATAGCTATTAATATCAATCATTAAAATATAATTATAAGGGGAAAGTTAAATATGTAATTTCTCGAAAGCGTTGTTAGTAATTCTTTATCAGTGCACAGCTAAAAACTTTACTTTAATAAAAGGGTGTGTATATATTTGTCTTTTAACTCAATTAACCCTAACTTTGGTCTCACTTGTCCAAAATAAAACAGTTACTCAATGGAATTAAATGATTGTTCTTTAATTAAAATTATCTTTCTTTCAGTTTAAATTTTATATACAAAATATACATAAAAAATGTGGTCTAATCCTTTAGACATAGATATTTAGATATTTCTATTATAAATATGAATGTTAATAATGTAATAAACATGACCGTGAAGTATTTATATTGTTACCCAAAATATACAGATCTGTTACCTTAATTTACAAATATGAATAATATATTTGAAGTTAAGCAAAATTAGTATTCGTAATTATTTCATGTGTTACTGAACTTGAATGTAATACTTTACTGTGATAAATAAAAAACTTCATGAATTTAAGTATTTGCATTTACATCTAAAATGACCAATAATTTGCACCATAACGAAATCTAAACAATGAGGGATCTCACGACTTCGTAAAACATAACTTATAAAAGGCAGCCATTTTAATTTTAAGTACCCGCTTGATTGTCAAATAATACGAGACAGCTGGAGTCAGCTCAAGTGTTTATGTTATCGCTTACTTTGCAACAAGTTGAACTTTATGACTTCAATGTAACAAATAGCTTATCGTAGCCACACAGTTCTTGAGCGAACTAGTGACGTTAGCGAATTTCCTACACCTACATTTTTCAAGATGTAAATTTGAGCTTCTAATCTGAATTAATGATGAATTATGTTACAAAGGCGTATTACATTGGACCACCACCGGGAACCATCCCATAAATTTGCTGTGCGATTCATTGAAGTAAATCGAAATATAAACCAATCCATAAAACGAGCTGTACAAAGTACCTAATTTCCAAGTCTCCTTTAACTATATAAATTTGAATAAAGTTGAATTTAGTTCGCCTTACAAATTATTTATTTTGCTTACCATTATTAGAAACATACAGAAATCAAGTGCATTTTGCTTTGACGCCACGCCAATTGCCACACGTAGATTGCTGGCATGGACCTTATGGACTTCCATGGTGCTTGTAACTTTACAAGTAGTTGAGCCAGACTAGTCGTCCTGTCGGCGGGATGCACACAACAGACAAAACTTGCCTGACATTGTAGATGCAATTCAAATGACCAACGTTTATAAATAGAAACTATACCAGTATTACTAAGTAATATATGCCTTGTGATTGGGCTATACGGTCCTGATCTGAACATTTAATAATATCGCAAGAATTAATTGTTTATTTAAATAAACGATGCAGTGTATTTTATAATTAAATTTATAGGCATTTATGATTGTCAAAAAAATTGTTACACTATATATACATATATATCATCATCATCATCATTGGGTCTTCAGTCCTGAAACTGGTTAGACGCGTACCATCATTGTTTCCTATTCTGAACTAACCTACAGATTTCCCCGAAATTTGCACAGTCTGCATCTATCACTATCTGATCCTGGTCTACATCCCCTCTTTTTTCCTATCTCTGCTTGTCATATATCCCATACTATTCCCCAAAAATGCCTTAAAACATATTCTGCCCTTCTATTTCTCATATTTTTTTCCCAAAGATATCCTTGTTCCCTTACTGTTTCTATAACCTATTTGTTATTACCTTTGTCTGTCCATCCTCAAACATCTGAAGCACGGCATTTCAAAAGCCGCTACTGTTCTTCTGTCTGCTTTTCAGACTGCTCGTATTTCGTAGGCATACTGTCTGTGCTGTGCTCCACACATATGCTTTCAACAACATTTTGTTCTATGTTTGTTGTCTTTCATCATAGGCGCCGTTCTTTCTTGTTAGATGCCGTTCGGTCACCTTCTATTGTTTTACAATTATATACCCTATTTCTCGGACATTCAGTGGTTGCGAAGGGGGGTAAGCAGCCTGTGGCTGCCAAGTTGCCCCAGGACTTGAACATTTACTGATTTAATATTTTTTCCAATATATCTTTTCGCACAGTCAACATTAGTTGCAGATATTTCACAGCAAACAACTAGTTGTTTATAATAATCATCAGATTTATCTGCGCTTATTTTTCGTCATTGGGTTCCCGTCTCAAAACTGGTTGGACATGTACCTGCACTTATTTCTTTTCTAAACTAACCTACATAGTTCCCTGAAATTCTCACACAGCAATACAGCTCGGTTCCCCTTATATTGTTTTCTAATATTATGCCCTATTTCACTGAGATTTATTGAAGGGGGTTAAGCAACCTGTGGCTGCCAAGATCCCCCAACACTTAGACATTTGCCGAAATAATAGTTTTCCAGTAAATGCTTTCACGCAATTACCATAATTCGAGAATATTGCCCATCCAATGCTTGTAGTTGCTTATACTAAATATCATGTTTCTTCTGTTGTTTTCTAATATTATGCCCTTTTTCACTGAGATTTAGCGAAGAGGGTTAAGCAACCTGTGGCTGCCAAGATCCCCCAACACTTAGACATTTGCCGAAATAATAGTTTTCCAGTAAATGCTTTCACGCAATTACCATTATTCGAGAATATTGCCCATCCGATGCTTGTAGTTGCTTATAATAAATATCATGTTTAAGTGCAGTTACTTTCTTCGTCATTAATTTATCCATCTTGGGACTGGTTGGATGCGTACCTCCATTGATTTCTCTTCTGAGCTAGCCTACACATTTCCCTGAAACTCCTACAGCCTACATCTTTCACTATCTGTGTGCAGTAGTCTAACCTAGGTCTACCTCTTCTTCTTTTTTTTCCCATCTCTGCTTCTAGTATATTCCGCACTATTCCCTCATGCCGTAGAATGTGGCCTATCATCCTATCTCTCCTATTTTTTACCGTTTTCCACATACTTCTTTCTTCCCCTACCATTTTTAGTACCTCTTCGTTCTTAACTTTGTCTGTCCATGATATCTTCATTATACGTCTGTAACACCACATTTCAAAAGCTTCTACCTTTTTCTTGTCCGCTACTCCCACTGTCCAGGCTTCACAGCCATATAGTGCTGTGCTCCACACATATGTTTTGAGCAATCTTTTCCTTGTTTCTATGTTTGTGGTCATTGAGCACAGTAGTTGCTTTTTCTTGTTAAATGTAGCACGACCTTGTGCTAATCTTTGTTTTATATCTTTTGTGCTTTTCCCATCTTGTGTTATTTGACTTCCTAGGTAGCAGAAATCCTTAACCTCTTGTAAGTTCGTGTTACATGTTTGTATTCTTGTTTTTGATTTATTTTTCCCTCCTTTGCATAGTACTTTAGTTTTACTTTTGTTAATTTTCATACCGTATTTCTCTGTTAGAACCGTTTCCATTTCATTGAGAGCAGCTTCTAACTCTTGCTTGCTAGATGCTAATACCGCTATATCATCTGCAAATCTAAGCATATCAATTTTTTGTCCCTGCATAGTAATTCCAAATGTCTTCCTGCATTTGACAGTATTCATTGCCTCTTCAATGTACAAGTTAGAAATTAGTGGGGATAGGGAACATCCCTGTCTCACCCCTTTCCTGATGTTTACTTCTCTACGTTCCTGCTCTAATTCTATTACTCCTGTTTGCTCTTTGTATAAGCTATGTACTATCCGCCTATCCCTATAACTCATTCCAATCTTTTTGAGTATTTCGAACATTTTTTTCCATTTTACATTGTCAAATGCTTTTTCCAGATCAACAAACCCTATATACACGCTTTCCCCTTTTCTATTGTTTTTCCATTATCACCCTCAGAGCTAAGATAGCCTCCCGTGTTCCCCTGTTTCGCCTAAACCCAAATTGGTCTTCTCCTAATATTTCTTCAGCCCGTTTTTCCATTCGTCTTTGTACAATTCTAGTTAATATTTTTGATACGTGTGCTGTCAAGCTTATTGTTCGAAAATTTTCACATCTATCTGCGCCTTTCTTTTTTGGTATAGTTACTATGATGTTATGTTTGAAATCTTTGGGTATCTCGCCTGTCTCATACATATAGCTTACAAGTTGGAAGAGACGTTCTGTTACTGCTTGACCAGCGGCTTTTAGAGTCTCCGCTTGCACATTATCTGTACCCGGCGCCTTACCATTTTTCAGACCCTTTAATGCTATTTCAAATTCATCTCTAAGTATAGGATATCCCAAGTCATCATTTTCAATGTCTGATTCCTTTTCTAATGCAGTTAGTTCTTCTCCTGCATATAAATTTCCTATATATTCTTGCCATCTACCCACTTTCTCTACATTTTCTATAATGACATTTCCTCCCGCGTCCCATATATTTTTGCTATACGTTTCTATATCCCTAAAATTGATGCTAATTAGTTTGTATGCTTCGTCTGTCTTTCCTACTTCCATCTTAGTTTGTACCTCTTTGCACTTTTCATCAATCCATTGTTCTTTAGCTTTCCTGCATTTTCGAATAATTTCCCATTTTATGACTTTGTATCTCTGTTTTCCTGTTTCGTCTGATTTATTTTTGTATTTTCGTCTTTCTTCTATTAAATTCAGGATATCCTTTGTTATCCATGGTTTCTTATTTACTTTTTGTGTATACCCCAGAATATCTCTAGCCGCCATGTCGAGGCTTGATTTAATGTTATTCCATTCTGTTTCTACTTCCTTAGTATCAGATATTTTCCCGATATCTTTGAGCAATTCATTTGACCTTTTTTCGAATCTTTCTTGAATATCTTTCTCTTTTAGTTTCTGTAGGTCCAAGTGCCTTTTTCCGTTTCTTTTTTTCAAATTTTTAAATTTAAGTGCGGCCTTCATAATTACGATGTTGTGGTCAGTGTCTATATCTGCTTCTGGGTAGCTTCTACAGTCTTTTACTTGATTCCTAAACCGTTGTCTAACAAGAATGTAATCTATTTGATATCTTCCTATATCTCCCGGCATCTTCCACGTATATCGTCTTCTAGCATGATGTTGGAATAATGTGTTTGTAATGATTAAATTGTTCTTGTCGCAAAATTCTACCAGCCTATTTCCTCTGTCGTTTCTAGTGCCTAAACCAAATAAACCTACTATCGCTCCTTCCCTACCCTCACCTACCACTGCATTAAAATCCCCCGTAATTATTAAATTTTCATGTCCTTTGACGTGTCTTAATATGTCTTCGATATCTTTGTAGATCGCTTCTACCTCTTCGTCACTGTAGCTAGAGGTGGGCATGTATACTTGTATTATTACTGTGTTTACCGGTTTAGATTCTAATCTAACCATGAGTACTCTTTCGTTCTTTTGTAAGCAATTTTCTACACAGTATCCTATCTTTTTCCGCAATACTATCCCCACACCCAAATTTCCTTCCTCGGCTCCTGTATGAATTACCCTGAAGTCTCCACTCCAAAAATTCCCCGCCTCTGGCCACCGAACTTCGCTCATCCCTACTATGTCTAATGATAACCTATTCATTTCGATTTTTAGGTTCTCTAGCTTACCCACTTGCTTCATATTTCTAACATTCCACGCTCCGACTCGCAAAATGTTCCCGACTCTTATTCTTAACTTTCCGATCGCATCCTCCGAAGTAGTCCCCTCCCGGAGATCCGAATAGGGGACTATTTTAACTCCGGAATCTTTTACCCCAGAGAATGCCATCATTTTATTATAATTTAGGTACGCTGTGTACTTGGGAGGTAATGTGGTGGTTTCCGTTGCCTTCCACATCGCGGTAGTGGGTCTTAGAATGCCATACCGACCCCTATGGTCTCTGACTATCTAAGTACCGAAAGAGCCTCTTCCCTCTGTCGGGGACCTGCCTTAGTCTGGTTCCTCACTAACCACCCTACTACTATGGTTGGACCTGTAGTTTGGCTCTTTAGCTCATTAGAACACGCAAGCCATTTCACCTGTTCTAGTAATCTAGAACTTCGGCAAGGTGCAGGTCCATTCGAAATGGACATATATATATATATATATATATATATATATATATATATATATATATATATATATATATATATATATATATATATATTGATAAGACAAAGCCTCGGTTGGGCTTCGCTGACTCAGTTCTATGACAACGGTCGCACGATGAAGCGCCGTTAAATAAGTGCTGTGATACAGGTACAGCAAATTGTCAATATGAAATTATTAACTTACCCTCGTTTGTATCTTTTTTTTGCCTGGCTAGCTCAACGGAATTAATAAAATCAAACGCAGCAATATCATAAAACTTCAATACATTCAAAAACAATTTTCTCTCATACAAAAGAATAAAGAACATTTGCAGCATAATTTTTTTCAGACATAAAATTATTCCTAACAAGTAAGTATTTACTTAATTATTAACATGTTCCTCAACTAATTTTGGTTAAAATTTACAAAACTCAAATCTCTTTCTTTGTGGGTAGTTTATGTGGCTTTTATTTCCACGCTTGTAAGGTTGTTTGGCCAAAAAATTATGGACAGATAGTCTATTTAAAAGTCAATGTGTTTTGAACTCTGACAACAAACTTTCTGGTAAATGTCCTTACAAAAATATATTATGTGATTAAGACTTATTCTACCATAAGTTCAAATGACAAAAATACTTATGGTTATATGCTAAAGAGAGCTTATACAAATCTTTTTATCACTATTCTCAACGGTATTAAATCCTTCCTGGTTTTATTTTAAATTGACGTTCAAATTACAGTTTACAGAATCGTTTAGAACATCATTTAGAACATAATTTACCTTTTAATTAATTAATTTTAAGTAACCTTTGTAACAAAGAATTTTTAATTTTCATGGTATTTTACAAAATAATTATGTTTCACCAAATAACTGCGTTCGATAATTTTTATATTTGAAACTACTCAAAGTATAAATTTCATTGCAACTCCGCATGTTGTTTTGACTTTATAGCCAACATTACATTTTACTAGGTTTATGAAGAAATCTTGAATTTTTACATAGTCGATCGCGTAAATCGAAATGAATCGAATTAATGAATATCTTCAATAAAGTTTCCGTTTATATAGTTTTTCTCGACTACGCCACTCCTTCTAGATTTTACGGTATTCAATGCGAAAGATTACTTATCTACATGATGCAAGATTTCTGAGAATTCTAAAGTTTATTACTTCATTAGTGTCGAATCGCTGCGCTCGAATCGTTGTTTATCCTTGTCTAATTCAGGGATTAAGTTTACGTCGCATTCTATCCTACAGCAACATAGTACGATAAAATTGATTTTACGATATTTTTATTACATTTTAATTTTCGCGCTCTTAGAAGCGAGCATTCATTAATTTAATGGCTTTTTAAAAACATTCCCTGATAAAGAATGAGGTATTCTTTTTCTTAATAAAGTACCAGAGGGTTTTAGAGCTTGTTTCATTTAACATTCATATGCGTTTCTTAAAATTTGCATATCTCACTACACAAAATTCGTTTGCATTATTTTCTAACCGGACTCGTTGGAGGTATATTTAATGCATGAGATATTTTTTTAAAAATCAAGTTTCAGGGGCAAGTAAAAAATGTACTATTCTACTGAAAATAGTCTTTCTAAAATCATAACAATAAGCTTCTATTAGGTACCTACTTATTTAAATTTATAACACGCTAATACTAGCAATTTCAAGGTCTAGAATGTGCGGGTCACTATTTGTGTAAATACCTACCAACCAATTAAAATTTCTAACACCATACTACTAGAAAGTCTGAAGCACAAAAATGTGCAGATCAATATTTGTTATATTCTTAATATATTTCAAACTGACATATTAGGTCAAAGAGGAAATGGCTATAACAAAAAATTGTGCGCAGCAAGGGTTAAAAGCTTACAAATGCACCACACAACAGCGTTAAGAAGGCTTTTATGTGCCAACTGAAGTTTATATAACTCTAGTATAACGCCAAGACTGTCTTATTTCAGAGTTCTGTTTTTAGAAGATACATTAGAGCAAAATATAATTACACTTTTTTGTGAAGTTCTTGTGACAACTGTTACTCAACTGAGTTTAAAGAAATTCATAGGCACGTGTTAAACATATACTTAATTATATCTCTTTAGATCATATGGATATTTAATTTGTTTATTGGTCTTTTAGGTACTGCAACGAGGAGGAAAATGGGTTCTGTTGTTACACAAGACTAAGTTATCGATAGTTCCAAGAGGTTTAGGAAAAGGCAGAGTTATTAACAAAAGTAATAAAAACATTATAAAACTTTTTATAGCTCAATATCCGCATCAAACTTGAGAAGAAGGTCTGCTAATTTAATCTGACAAAAAACCAAACCGATTAATAAAAGGGTGAAAAATCCTTTCCCCACTACGTAAGTTTTTGCTTTTTAAATATTTTCTCACTAAAAGACCAGATCGGTTTTGTGCATGAACACGTAGACATTATCATTACCTTAGATATATCGTTTCTTGATAAAACGGTTTGTTAAAGATATTTTTATTCGCTTTGTCAAAATTCACCAGAATAACAAAATATCAATATCTACATAATTAACCACAAAGAATTTGTTTTTCTTTTATTAACAATATTTTTAAATATTTTTACTTCTTTCACCATCCATATTAGATTTTTTATGGCGTTTAGTTTTTATTGCTAGAGATTTATTAATATCGTGTTTCGACCCAACAAAACGAGAGGAGAATTTAGGAAAAAATTTACTACATCAATATACTAGATGTTTCAGTTGGTACAAATTACCTCTTTTGTTTGTCTGTTTTCTATTTTAATGCTGCTGACTTAAATATTATAGTGTGCTTTTGGTGTGCAGCACAAAAGTAAAAAGATGAATGTTCATGGAGTTTAATGCATTTGATTTCAGTGTTAGCGGAATTTATTCATATCCTAATATGCTGTACGTTGCTCATTTCTTAATAACGAAAACCCTAAACATTTAAGTTAGTTGAAACTCCAATTGTTGTATTTGGGGCAAATATGATCTATCTTGTAAGTTGGACTGTTTTTGATAACACGCTGCTTAATTCCTAAATCGTTTGATTATTTGCGCATTATGGGGTAGAAATATTATGTTTTTCTCCAATTGTTTTAAAGAATGGTACTGCATTTAGAGGAAACTTGTGTCATCTTATTATGTAGGAATATACGAGCTATAGTCCATTCGCTTTAACTTTAGGATGACGTCACAACTGGATAAAATGCGACATTGTCAATGTTAGTTTAAATTATAATGTATTTAATAACAGATAAACGAATATTTCCATTGGCAAGAGGAATTGGTGGCAACACCATACATAACTGCCAACTTTTATTTGTTAAATGATTGTATCTTTCAAGCGGAATTTTAGGTATTAATTTACATACAGTTGCTAACCCTGTATTACTACATTTGACGTCATCCAAGTTAGAACGAATGAACTATATCATCGAATTTACAGTTGTACCACCCCTGACGTGGCAGCACACTCAAACATTGATTCAAAGATATAGCACATACAAATGGGAATATTTACGGATGCAAACGATACAACATAATTTACTTAGTCTTGAAGGCATTGAGTATACGAGTAGAATAGGATCTCATCATGTAAGAAACGCTGAAATTAACAATTTCAACGGGGTCGACGTTTATGATGACCACAGTTATTGTGTTTGAGTAAATTTTTATAATATAAAACACTTTAGTATCAAACTACGTCGTTCTTGCTTTACGTGTCTCATTACCGTTTTGTCGCAAGTTAAAGAAAAGTATGCAACCCTCCATTTTGTTCGTGATCATTTTCATTTATATTTGGCCACTAATAAATACACAACAAATATCAATCAAAAGATTATTGGTGTCAAAATGAATTCACTGAAGCTTTGTTTGATTTAAAAGCTGGCGTTGAATGTAAAATGATTCTGCATTCTGGTAGTCATGCTCAATTTAACAAAATTAGCGAGAAGAATAGTGACATTGACTTTTAGTAGGGTTTAATATAATTCCGAGCTTTTTATATTTAAAAAAAAATTAATTTCCTATTAACTAAGCTGCACATTTCACTAACTAAACGAGTGCCAATGTAACTTTATCGATTACTTGTGGGGAGCGAAGGTTTTCTCACATGATGTAATCCATGTTCCTCGGCATGCTATCGTCAGCGCGTTATAGCTCTTATAAGAAAGTTTAACATGTTGGGTTAAAGCTTAGTATCTATGAAGTCAAATCAAAAACAATATAATAAACAGTCTTTTGATTTGATTTATATCTAAAATTAAGTCCTGTTTTCTTAGAGTATTTGATTTTGTGTATCTGTAATTAAAGTCATATATACAATTGCCTAGTGTTTTTACTGCGTGCATTGTATGCTTAGACCTTAGCATAGAGAAAATATAGAGATTCCTACTACAACATTTGCAATTCAGGGAAAAACGGGTACGTGGCCAGAGAAGAAAACTAAAACCAAAACTGTGGGGTTGCGGTTGAGTATGCGTGCGCGCGTGTGTGTGTGTGTGTTGCTACAGTTTAATCCTTCGACGATCGAAAGATTAAAGAAACCGTCTGCCTTCGACTAATTTGGTTATTATCCCAAAGGAGAGTTTGAGATGGGTCGCGGCTGAGTTTCACGTCACTGTATCTGACAAATATTAATTAATTTTAAAGGGCAGATACAGAAAACCTTTTCGTGTTTGTTAGTTCTTATTCTTGATCAAAATTCCTGGATAAATACATGTGACAAAGTATATGGTGGATCTTGTTTCAACAAAAAAAAATGTTTTAGCATATGCAACTCTTAAATTACAAGACACAAATAGCTAACGTAATGACGCGTCTATTTCATTTTATAGAAATAAATAGTTTTTTCATAACGGCACTATAAAGTTCATATTGAGTAACATTATCAAATAATATTACAGGTGTAAAATATTGCGGTGAAACTACGAGAGCTAATTAGGAGATAAAAGTGGACTGTATAAAATTAAGTGATATTGAACAAACAACAAATAATTAATGTTTTTAACCAAATCCAACGTTTACTAAAAGCACTCATCTAGTGATTTATGAAGCCGTGCCAACGAAAAAAAACGATGTAACAAATACTACTCTTCTCTTTTGGCGAGTGTAGCGAAGCACATTTATAACGATAGCGGTGTTCTAAAAACAAGCGGTTCATGTAATTAATTTGTTCTATATAGAACGTGTAAAATAGCGATGCGGCCAGTTCGAACGACAAATCGATTCTCTCCTGCTGAGTTTCGTGGATTTTCCAGTCAATACACTGTGTTCTTGCACATACGGAATAGTCGTTTATCACTCGCGGCACATGTTTGCGCGTGCTTCCAGTAAACCATGGAAATTTTACTAACACATTTAAATATCCCGAGGCGGACGTAAATAATTAACAAACTCAATAGAAAATAAAATGTAGCTATAAATTATTTACAATATAAACGGAACAACAGGTTTTTGGCGTTAAATACTCAAACTGAATTTTTAGTTTATGTATTTACAAATTTGTTATCTTAGTCACGATATGTCAGATCTGATATACTATATACATCTTCAGATTTTTTCCATAAAATAAATCAACTAAATTTTAATTTATAAAAGAGGAATATTAGGTGGTTTTTCTACTTTTATGTAAGACAAATTTATGGCAAATCACTGCACAAAGCAAAGCAATATTTTAAAAATAATCTCTCTTAGTCCGGCCCCTCGCAAATAAGACAGATAAACAAAAGATAGCTTTAATTGTTACAAATTTTAAGCAAGAATTTACATAAGTTATTTTCTTTAAACAAAATATCTGAAATGACGGAATTGAAATTTTATTTAAATTTCTGTTTTACGAAAAGAATCCAAAAGACTGAAGTAGAGGTTTCTTTACTTCTAGTTCGATTAAAGAATATATTGACGTACCAAGCTTCAAGTTGTTTAATACAATCGGTTTTTTATAAACTCTTTAACGAATTCAGCAACAGAATAAATCACTTATCCATAGTAGCGGGTTGTGGATAGTCATCCCAATGAAACTACTGTGCACGATTTTTAACTCGATTAAAGCATAAAGGCAATTTCGTGCAACACAACAAACTACCTCAAATCAACATCTTTGAAAGGAAAACCAATATTCAAATCCTTAAGTTTTGCGCTAAAAGGAACACAGATTAAGGCGCTGTCTTACTTCTTAAACTAAATTTTACCATCAACGACCTCATTAAAAGCTTTTGGGAGGATCAAACTAGAGGGAACGAACTACTCAAACGGGTTAAAAGAACGATTTGTTTTGGAAAACCCTATCTATACGGAACTATGCTAAAGAAGACATATATTTAACAATACTAGGACGAACCACCAGTCCTGTTTATAAAACAACTCGGAAAACCTTTAAATATTTAAAAATAATAATGCATTTACTTACAATTTCTAATACTAGAGTGCTATTCTAAATAATTACCTTGAGGTTTTAACAATATTTGCAACACGATTTCATCAAACACATAAGATATGTAATTTCTTAACACAATGAATTATGGTATTTAATCTTGCAATAGTATTAATAAGAAATAACAGATTCTTTATTGGTTTCTGTCAGGAACTAAAAATTTACTATAAATATGAAAACTTATTTAGGATTGAAAATAAGCAAATTTGGCGATTTTCTTAATTTCTCTCTTTATAAAAAAAATATACTGCCCTCTTCAGAAAAACAATATTTCTCTGTACAAAATCCAAGAAACGAATAGTTTCGAAACAAGCTAATATCTTTTATTAGCATATACCTATCTATTGCTGTTTGTTCAAAAACTTCCACTAAGTGTTAATTAATTATCTCCTAAAAATATATACTGCTTAAAAATTCAGTTTTTATAAAATTGTGTAATTCAGCCTTAGATATATTTATTACACAATATCTTATAACCACTTAAACAAGACATTGCTCAATAGCAAGTTTTCACATTCCTCAAGAAATTTCAACTTAAAAATAAAAAATTCTTTTTTAGCGGAAAATCCAGGAGCACTCCTATATATATATATATATATATATATATATATATATATATATATGTATTTATTTATTGATTTATTTGATCCAACGTTTCAGTAGTCTACTACCTGAAATTTAAGCAGACCTGGCTTCCCCACAGAAAGTAACCATCATGTGTTATGTGTGTATGTGTGTGTGTATGGGGGATGGTTGTGTGTATGTGTGTTGTGTGTGATGTTGATCTGTGTTACGTTCCCCCTCTAGAACCAGGACCATCGGCAGCCGGATATCCCAGTCGTCAAGGAAGAACTCACAACGGACATTGCCTTGTCGGTCCGGACCATCGTCAGCCGGAAATCCAGATGTTGAAAAGGCAATAGAGGCATGTGTGTAGGTGTGTGTGTTTGTGTGTGTGCATGTGTGTGTGTGTGTGAGAGAGAGAGAGAGAGAGAGAGAGAGTTGTGTGTATGTATGTTGTGTGTGATGTTGGTATCCGTGTTACGTTCCCCCTTTAGGACCAGAACCATCGGAAGCCGGATATCCCAATCGTCAAAGAGGAACGCTCGACGGATGTAGCCTTATCAGTCTGGACCATCGGCAGCCGGAAATCCAGATGTTGAAAAAGCAGTGTAAGTGTGTGAATGGTGTTTTGTGTTTGCACAGTGCATAAGAAGTGTTTTGTGTGTTTATGTGTGTGTGTGTGTGTGTGTGTGTGTGTGTTTGTTTATGTGTGTGTGAAGTGAGGAGCATTCCTACCTGAAAATTTCCTTAATTTTTTAGCAATACTACATAAATCAAGCCACATTTATTTTCTTCTTATAAATGAATAACCCATTTCGCACCAAATATTCTGGGAACTTCAAAAAATTTTAAAACTTCAATTAGATAACAGCAGTTGATGAATTACACCATTATTAACTCCCATCTCCCATATAAAGTAAGTTTCCTAGTTGATCTGCAAATTTGGGTATTGACCAAAAAATTAATATACTATACAGAACGGTAAGATTCTCACCAAACAAAAGAAAATAAAAAAATGCATGAATCTCGAACTATGATTTGCCTAAAAATTTTTATTGCAAACGCTATTCTCCAGAAACAACGGAACTAGAGCAAAAATAAGGTTTTAGATCCTTATCATGCCAATTTCCAGCATCGGAACCGTGTATATTTCTCAAACGAACTAAACGCAAGATTTTCCTTATAATAGTACATAACACATGGCAATGAATAAATTTGCCTAGAATTTGGGAAGTGATTCAAGTTTAGAGAAAAAAAATTAATGTAACATTGTTGGTTATTTAGCAAAAAGAAAAGACCGTGACCGGTTTCGCTGTTGTTGTAGCTCGCCAGACAAACGCATCTCTTTTTGCAAAACAACCAACTAAGATCTTGGATTATACACGAATCACGGTCTATTTATAAGTACAAAATATTTCTCGTCCGCCTTCTATACCCGATTGTAACCAACTATCGATGACTGTTTCAAGTCTCCGATATGTTAGTATAGATAACATTGTCAGACAAAATTTTATTAACTAGTCAAAAGACAAGATGAAAATGAAAATAAACAAATGACCGATTATCTACTTAGCACTGGCGGACCTTCTAAGAAAGTACTACACCCAATACTAAAGAAGGAAGTTCGTCAACGGAAACCAATATATTTCCAGTTGAACGTCCGTCTGTTGAGCTGCAATAATAGGGAAACAGGTCATGGGCTTTTTTTTTGCAAAATAACCAACAATGTTACATTAATTTTTGTTCTATGTGCTGTTATTACTTTTCCAATGCCAGCAAAAATTATGTATTACCATTTAACTGAAAACGTATTGGTTTCCGTTGACCAACTTCCTCATTTGTCATTGGATGTAGTACTTCCTTTAAAGGTCCGCCCGTCGTTTGACGAGTTACAACTGCGAAACCGATCATAAACTTTTCTTTTTCTAAAATAACCGAGAACGTTATATTAATATTCGTTCTCTATGCTCCAATTACCTTCCCAACGCTAGGCAAAATTATTCATTACTATTTAACAGGAAACGCATTGGTTTCCGTTGACAAAATTCCTAATTCAACATTGGGTGTGGTACTTCCTTAGAAGATCCGTCAGTGCTGAGCAGGTAATCGGTCATTTTTTATTTTCATTTTCCTCGTGTTTTTTGACTAGTTATTAAAATTTTGTATGGCAATGCCATCTATACTAACATGTCGGATACTTGAAACGGTCATAAATGGTTGGTTGGTTACACTTGGGTATAGAGGGCACATGAAAAATATTTTGTATTTATGAATAAACCATAACGTGCATAAATCAAGATCTTAGTTGGTTGTTTTGCAGAAAGAGATGCGTCCGTCTGACAAGCTACAGCAACCGCAAAACCGGTCACGGGCTTTTTTTGGTAATGTAACCAACAATGTTACATTAATTTTTGTTCTATATGCTTGAATCACTTTCCCAATGTCAAGCAAAATTATTTATTACCATTTAATTGGAAACGTATTAGTTTTCGTTGACCAACTTCCTCATTTGGCATTGGATGTAGTACTTTTTTGGAAGGTACACCCGTCGTTTGACAAGCTACAACAACAACAGCGAATCCGGTCACAAACTTTTCTTTTTGTAAAATAACCAAGAATGTTACATTAATATTCGTTGTCTATGCTCGAATTACCTTCCCAATGATAGGCAAAATTATTCATTACCATTTAACAAAAAACGCATTGGTTTCCTTTGACAAAATTCCTCATTTAATATTGGGTGTGGTACTTTCTTAGAAGGTGCGTCAGTGCTGAGCAAGTAATCGGTCATTTGTTCATTTTTATTTTCATCTTGTCATTTGACTAGTTATTAGAATTTTGTATGGCAATGCCATCTATACTTACATGTCGCTGACTTGAAACGGTCATAGACAGTTGGTTGGTTACACTCTAGTATAGTGGACGCATGGGAAACATTTTGTACTTATGCATACACCATGAGTCGTGTATAACTTAAGATCTTACTTGGTTGTTTTGTAGAAAGAGATGCGTCCGTCTGACGAGCTACAACAACAACGATACCGGTCACGGATTATTCTTTTTGCAAAATAACCAGCAATGTTACATTAATTTTCGTTCTGTGTGTTCGAATTACTATTCCAATGCCAAGCAAAATTATTCATTACTATTTAACTGGAAATGTATTGGCTTGCGTTGACCAACTTTCTTATTTAGCATTGGATGTATTACTTTCTTAGAAGATTTGCCAGTGCTAAGTAGGTAATCGGTCATTTTTTATCTTGTATTTTGACGAGATAATAAAACTTTGTCTGGCAATGCCATCTATACTAACATGATGGATACTTGAAGCAGTCATCTATAGTTGGTTGGTTAATTCGGGAACAGAGGTCGCACGAGAATTATTTAGTACTAATAGATATATTACGATTTGTATATAATTCAAGACCATATTTGGTTGTTTTGCAGAAACAGATGCGTCCGTCTAACCACCTGCAAAAACAGCGATTTGGCTGCCAGTGCTAAGTAGGCAATCGGTTATTTGTTTATTTTCATTGTATTGAATATCAATGCGAGTATAAGAAGCATGAAACTTTTTCTGGGTTTCAGAAAAATATGACGTAAATGCTCTAAATTTGCGTCACAGGTTTGTTATCTCCTGGAGTAATTTCTAGATCAGTCATACAAGGTATTTCTTCATAACGGTTTCCTGACAAAGGAGTGAGAGAGACAGAATTTAGAAAAGCAGGGGTATAACCTGTAATCTTATAAATAAGTTCTTCATGTCAACTACTAACTATAATGGCTAACCACAACTTGATTCTCTGGTAAGTCATTATGAGTACTAGTGTAACAACTTTCGCCTAATTTATAACTAAACTTGTAACAATTACGATTTTCGGCTATTTAAATATACGCTTTTGTTCAATTCAGCTAGTCAATAAATATTAAATTTCTATTGAAATCTTATATTATGAATTCATACATAGTACGCTATCTACATTAGAATAGCCAAAGTAAATTTTAAGTACTCTTCTATTTGCTTGTATCTTGATTCAATATCCCCCTTCCCGGCGCATGCTTGAATAGTTAACATTGCCCCGTAGTGGAATCCATTTTGATATCAGATGTAATCTGAATACCAGTGTTATCGAGGGCCTGCAGGTTTTTAATTAAACATGCCACCCCAACAGATAGTCAAGTGGAGTCAACGTATACCATGGGTTTAGTTTGAGTTGTAGCATCGATCTAAGATGGTTGTAAATATATTTCTACGGTAAGAAAATAATTCGAAAACTTACCCCTAAATTCTATTTTTTCGTTTGATTTCAGCGCAAGTTTTTAAGTTTAGAGTTTTAAAGTTTAAAGTATCAAGTATTAAATATGAAGACAGTATTAATTCCGAGTTTTAAAATATTAATTTCAAGTTTCACGTAATAAAGCAATAGAAATTACGTATTATATAATACAATCGTTAACCATATGGCAAGAATGAGATTGAAATGCAGCTTCAATTGTTGCTAGGCAAAAGTGTGGAAATCCCCACAAATGTTTGGTTAGTATAGAGGACACCTGTTTCAGCTGCGCACAATCACAATTGTAAGTACATAGATGTTAAAAAAAAATTAGCCGCCAAGCAGATATCCAGCGGTGAGTCATCTTCCATTTTTATACCTATATTCTTTTCAAGGAACATTCATTTAAGATGCACAAATAATTTTCGAAGAAGCTATATATATGTTTATTTAAAATTAATTCTCGAAATTTTGTAAAGGTTCGAAGATCGGTTAATTCGATTCACGTAAAATTTAGTTTGAAATTTAGTACTTGGATAATGCATAAATGACCTTAATATTTTCAAGGTATTTTTGTAAGGTTATTTTTGAAGTTACAAAGTTGTATTAACATGTTTGCATAACTAAACATGTGATACGATAAGAATTGTTTGCCGAATTATTGAGTACAACACATTTTGATAGTACACCTGAAGTGTAGCTTAATGTTGATAATAAGTATTTTTCTTTGACCGTTGATTCTATTAAAGATATCTATTAAAAATATAGTGTTATAACTTGGAAATTTCTTTTGAACATTTAATTTGTTTCTTGTAAACTGAACAGGATCCTATTCAAGTATCATGAAGTAACTGTAACATAAAAAATGAAAATCATATATTTCTTATAGAGAATTAAAATAAATTATGCAATTAGAAAGATATCCCATGAATGCTCGGAGATTAATGTTAAATCGTAATAAAGGAATTGTTTCGAAAGTCTCCGTATAGATAGCTTTATATAAACTATGTATATATATATTTTTTGAAATTAATAAAAAAAATAATAAGTTGTCAAAAAATTTTCTTTTATTGAAGTCAGCAGTAATTGTCCTACAGAAGTAAACAGTTTACAAATATGAAATTTTGATATTGAAGAAAGATATTATTGATGTTAAAGTTAAAAGTTTTTTTTTGAAAGTATAATTTTGACTAGTGGATTTATTTATAATTTTTTTGTGATAAAGTGACTAGGCTCTAGCGAAGCCCTAGTTTGAACATGTTTAGGTGTGGTTAAATTTTCAGATAGCACGAGATCGTCGTTTCCAATCCAGATTGTAGGGACGAAAGTAAGTATTTTTGTTTATGTTGCTCGTCTTAAATTTGTTTCTTTTGAAGATTTCCGTATCTGATCTTTGGATAGTTTCTTATCAAACACTCATTAAGATACGGTGGCGTCCAATAGAATTCCTTTTGTTTTATCGTATACCACTCTACGACCCTAGCTCATAGCTCTGCCCTAAGTTGAAGAAGCTTAGCTGGCTGGAAGATCTCTCTAGAGGGACCCTTTTTCTCTCAAAGCCATTTATCATCCTTTTTACCCTGGGCTTAACCGTTAAACAGGAACCCCTCGTAATCTGTCGAGGCTCTTCCGCCTATATGGTAGAGCGAACATACTATTTATCTTTTGAGGAATTTAGTATCCTACAAACTGCCGGCACAAATACAAGTACTCCACGACGCATAAACTTGCCAGAGTGACCACCTCTATCATAGGCTTTCTTTAGACTAAATCACAAATATTCTACAGCATTTTGAACCTGGATAACTATGGAAACTGCTAGGGCGACCAACTCACCACCAGTCTCGCTTAGACTAACACACGTGCCGCGTGCGATGTCGGTGAAACAACATAAGGTCAGTGAAACAAAATCATTTCTGTCACAAAACCAGTTCTCACGCCTTTTAACGATAGTAACTCAAAATATGCGTGAGTAATAAGTCGAACCACTATTTTTATCTTCCCTTGCTTAAGTCTATTACTAACAACTCCTTAAATTGTTAACTCGTAATCCAGTTTATCTTCATTCAAATGTACAATCTGTTAGGTATTTATCATCGTAGAACACCAAATAGTTAAACTACTTACCGCCTAAACTAAAATAAGCAATCCGCACCAAAGGGCTTTATACCTCTTAGTGACTTTAATTATGCAACGCCACTAAGGTTAAATATTTAAAAATTTCATTTCTAATAATCAGTGAAAATGAAGCACGCAAAGCTAAGTCAAGACCCCACGAAATTTTAATTCGTAGTTTGTTTTTTTTACTGTAAGAAGAGATGTCATAATCTTACCAGACATTTTAATAGAGAAAGCATTTTAACCAAACTACCTAAGAATTAAGTTTACAATAATCAGAAATCCTTCCTCTAATAAAATGCGGACCCCATGTTGCACGCTCCACTTGTAGGAGTTTTTAACTTAGAATATGGAAAGAATAAAAAACTGTATGCCTTTGGGTACCTTGGCTATTACCTCAATGGAAAGGACATTTTTTTAAAATAGTTTCTTCAGTCCGGGGGAGAGAGAGAGAGAATGAGGGGGTACGGAGAGAGAGAGAGGAAGAGAGGGAGAGGAGAGAGAGAGCTGATATTTCAACGTGAAGATTGATTATAAATGGAGATTGAAATGGAACCAGAAAGTATTCAATGCAGTTTGTTACGTGACGCCGCCAAGGTCGTAGTCGTTTGTAAAGTACTCTATTTAAGTATCTATTTGTATAGATTTTGCTCTTTATATTCAAACAGCATTTTATTACACAAGTAATTTTTTATAAATTAAAATTTTATCTAACTTAATTTACTCGAATATCATTTGGTTATAAAATAAAAAACTATACTTGCAGTGAGTATTGTCAAATATTTTTTTATTGCGCTTATAAAAATCTCATTTCCATTGTAATTAGCTTCTTACGTGCCCCCGCTAAAGTCGTAGTCGTTTGTACAGTACTTTATTGAAGAATCTGTTAATATAAAGGGCGAAATCTATACAAATAGATACTTGAATAAAATACCGTACAAACGACTACGACTTTGGCGGCGGCGCGTAAACAAATTAATTACACTGGAAATGAGATTTCTATATGCGCAATAAAAAAATATTTGCAAGTATAGTTTTTTATTTTATAACCCAATGATATTTGAGTAAATTAAGCTAGATAAGACTTTAACTTATAAAAAACTATTTGTCAATGGGATAATTTCTAGCAATTATGAAGTCAGAGCTCGAAGCATTTTGATCTTTTTCAAGACCTTGTGTACAGCGTCACTGGCCAATAACACTCACACACGTTGCAATAAAAAAATAGGGGTATTATTCCTAGTTTATGTAACTCGCATAAGAGGTGTTTGGGTTCTATACTTATTAACAAGAATTGGGTGAGGAATATTTTAATAAGTCAGCAGTTATTAAGTGAAATTTTTTGTCTAAGCATAAGCTGTATATTGTTTTTATTAGCATTATTTATATTGTGGGTGACAAAAAATAAGAGGGACACAGTAATATGTATATATATATATACACACATATATATATATATATATATATATATATATATACATATATGTATATATTATTATGGATTCAGAGAGTTAAATTTGGAGTAAGCAAGGGAATTTCAAACACCCTGTGTAGAGAAACGAACAATTTATTTACGCGCAGAATTTATTTCATTTATTTAATTTAAACAAACAAGTATTGACGTATTTTTATAATTAATGATTGAAAAGTAATAGGTTCATAAAGAAAACCAGATTTAAAAACAAATAGAAAAGCATAATTAATTTAATTTATTTTAATTCAACGTGTAATAGCATTAGAAAACACACCGGGGTATAAAAAATCAATAACTCCAAGGCAAAATTTTCGTTGTAGCAAACAAGGACGTCAGTTGTATCAAATACCGTGAAACATAGACTCCAAGAATTGTTATTTTAAACGGGCAATAATTAAGAACACCTGCATATTTAAAAGGTTACCTTCGTCGAATTTATCAACAAAATAAAGCGGGCTTTATAGAATATATTTCCAGCCGTTAGTGGCTTCAAATAACAAACTAACAAAATTTCTTAAAGAGCGGAGGAGATGCACGATCAATAATATGCTACAGATAGAGACGGGCATAAAAGCATTGGTTTTAAAACGCGCGTATTCAATCCACGTGGAGTCCTGCGAGGCGGTCAGCAATATTGATTTTCTATAACTCAAGTGGGGTTGGAACGTGACATCAAATATGCATAAGACAGGGATAAAAATATTACAGGCGGAGTTTTATGACGACACAGAACGGTATCATTGGTTGAAACAGGTAGTTTTACAACGGACGAACACGCGGCAGGTGAATGCGATTTTTTGGATTATATAGCGTGTCCACGAGGTAAATTTCTAGAAGCTTTAAGGCGGTTATATCAAAATTTGCAGAAGGGTTATTTTAAAATAAGTTTTTCGCGGGAAGAGTGGCCGAGAGGTAGCATTTTAACAGTATAAATACTTTAAGAGAATTAGCATCGCTCTCTTTTGGTATTCTCATTGCTCTCTTTGTATTTTCATCGCTTTAGACTATGTATAATAATCAACCGACGTTATGGTAGAGTCTTGTTAGTATTGAAAAAATTTATAAATTCATAAAAAGTAGTATTAGCACTTATAAGGTGGTAAGTGGAGGCCATATAGTTATGAACGTGAGTAGTGTCGAGTGAATTAAATTAACCAATGTCCAACTAATACCATGCCAAGCTAGTAAAGCAATAAACAAAAGTATAATATATTTGAATTTGGATGCTGGGATGGAATGGTAATTGGTAGCAAAAAGCTCGGCGTATGCTGAGGTTATCATCTATAAATATCTGGTGGATCAGAGCGCATAGTCACGAAGCCAAGGGGTTCTGGAGGATAGAGCATCATCGAAGAAGGTGGAGACTTCAAGCATTTTCCAGGTAACTCATTTGAATTTGCTGTTATTTGATAAACTGTTGGAATTATTTGTGATGTGTGAGTGAACTTTGGGGGTTATTTATGGTTATTTAACGTATTGGAAAAGATACGTGTACTTGACAATTATTAGGGTATTTTAAAAATTGAAAAAAAGGTGTTTGTAAAGCTTACTAAATTTCATTATGATTTTAAATTGTATGTTAAGGGTACATGAGTTAATTAATTTTGTAGTAATTTTATGCAAGGTAAAAGGCATACATTAATAAACTGGGTTATTATGAGCTCACCATACTCCAGTGTGCAATAAATGTAGGGTATTATTTGGGGCCCATTTACTCTTGTTGTATTAAATGTGTTTGCAATTAAAAATTTAAAACACGGACTTTACAAAAATATCACTTATTGAGTTGTAATTAGTGTACCAAACTGTATATATCTGTGAATAATTGTTTGTAAATAGCGGTAAATAAAGATTGTATGATTGTTGTATTATTTGGTGATTTTATTGAATGATGTGTTAGTGGGAAGGAAGAATGATTGTACATTTAGGTATCCGAGAAGAGGCACAGCAATATATATATATATATATATATATATATACACATATATATATATATATATATATATATATATATATATTTAACTCAACTTGCCGATTTCTAGCTCGAGATACAAAATCCTCATAATCTCTAATAGTTAAGTGTCATTAATAAATATCGATTCAAAAATGAAATTTCATAATCATACAGTAAAAACACAAATTTCTCAAAAAATTGCAAGACAGGTTACTATCAATACATTTGATAATAAATAAATCGACAAACGTACACATTGTTTTCTTTAAATCTTTATTTATCTTAAATTTTTTTAAATAGAATTCCTACACTTTCTAATAATTTATACATTTGTTTATCCACGAGCACCTTTGGATTTCACCGGTATCTGTCAAAACGTATAACGTTGTTAGGCTTTGACTATTTTTTTGCTGACTACTTAAAACATAATAATGTTAATTTAACTGGGGTGTGTTACGTAAAGGTAAAACTAACCATTATATGTTAAAGAAAATCTGGCTTTTATTTTTTTAGCCTCAAATCTTACGCGGGGCTTATGAAAGGCATTATTTTCTTTTTGCTTGTAAATCTCACTCGGAAAATTATACCTCACAAAGTTTTGACCTTTTTTATTGATTATGTGATCATATAAATTGTTTGCTACCCTAGCCAGAACTAATTGTGAGGTGTATTAATTCAATGTATTTTCAATACTAAATTTAAACCCACTGTGTGTCATATTGCACCTATTGAATAAAAGGAAAACTAACTATCTAGCTGTACTCACTTTTCACATTTATTTTGTAAAGATATTCTCCTTACTTGCTACCTGTATGAACTTACTTATAAAGGTAATTTGTGTTTCTTTTTGCAATACCGTACTTCAGTCTATATGAATAATTTCTGCTAATTCCATTTGTCAAAAACTCCTTTTCACAGGAAAACTGAATATTGAGCTTAGTGCAGCTTTGTATATTGAATTCAAATATGTAACAGGAATTTTTCCATCGGACATAGTTTTTCTTGCGACAACCATTTTTGTATAATATATTTTGTATGTTTCGCTTTTCTGGTTAAATTCTTTGTAAATTTATAGAAGTGAAAATTTGATCGGAATATGTTGGCACCAGCAAACGTATTTATTCAAACATATTCTAACTCTGTGCATCCTTATCCGTACTCCAACATATTTAAATACTCCATTGCTATAGCACAGTATAGAGATATAACAGCTGGGCTATTCGTGCTAAAATACCAAGTTCGCGGATGACATCCAGCGCAAGGATTGAATTACAATGTCTGTATGCACAGTTCTACCGCTGTACAGTGTGTCCCAAATTGGATGTATTAAATGGGTAACTTAGTTGTTAAAGATACAATAAAACTGTGTGCGCAGTCATGTGCCAACTTTTTGAGATCAATTCAATGGTGAAATCACAACTGAGCGACCTTCTTTTGTTTTCGAGTTATAGTCAAAAATTGATATTTTTAACAATTCTATTAATTCGTATAACTCGTTTGGTTGCAAAAATATCCAAAAATACTGTAATAGTTTTTATACGGTTTTTTACGTAGAATACAGTGGCGTATGCAAATATTTAATATTTATAATACTTTTAAGGTTATAATATAAACTTGCATTTTTTTAAATGGAAACCACAATTGGTTGTCACATTATTTAAAAGCACTTTTTGACAGCTTTTCAAAAATAATAGTTTAATATAATTATCTTTTCAAATGGCAGAATTATTCCATGTTTTTGGTATAATAAAATAATTTATTATATTGGTAATAAATAGTTGGCCGCGAAACAAAAGGTAAACAAAAAACGACAATTGTTTGTATAACAAACGTCAACGAGCTTTAATCATATCTATTGCTCATGCAATAAATTATATTGTTAGTTTGTAAGTGAAGCATCAGTCTGTTACTAAATGGCAAAATTCGAAAATTACGAAAAATACGATATACTAGTTGCATTTATTGAGTCTGCGAGAATTCCTCTATTAGTAGAAACTTTATATTTTAACAGGTAATTGTGTAACTAATAGCAAATAATATTACTATGTCGTTTGTAAATAATACAGATACCCTAAAAGACAACAACCTAATATTAACATGTTTAAAAAGATAGATAGTAATTTACAACAGTTTGGCTGCTTTGAAAAACCTAGAACGAAACAGTATGCAGTTTTTAATTAAGCGCAAACTACTGTTTCAACCATAGCATGTGTGGAAACAAACCCAAGAACATCATGTAGGAAAATTGAAAGGGAAATGGGTGTTTCTAAATCAGCAGCTTCAATAATATTGAAGCGTAATAAATATCGACCCTATAAAAATAAAATTATACATAGTTTGTTTCCGACGATTTTCAAAAAGAAGGCGATTTTGTCAATGGTATCTTCGTAAATGTGCTGCTACTAACAATTTTGGAAATTACATTATATGGTCTGATGAAGCACTTGCTGGTCGAATGAAAATACCTATCAAACATACGAGGCATCAACAAAGCCGTTATGGTTTGAATATTTGTTGCTACATTGTTGGTGGCAAATTTCAATACCATATTTTTGAAAACAATCATTCAGCTTGTCGCTATATTGAAATTTTGTATACCAACTTGCACGAATTACTGGAGGACATGCCTCTCGAAAAAAGACAAAAAGTGTGGTTCCAACAAGATAGTGCACCCCCGCACAACGCTATAATTACTCGTGATTATTTAAATAGAGAATATCTCAATAAATGGATGGGTACGTTTGAACCTGTTTAGTGGCCGCCTAGATCTCCTGATTTGTCGATATTGGACTATTTCTTGTGGAATTTTTTGAAAGAGGAAATCTATAAAACCCAGAACCATAGTATTGAAGAGTTGCGGAATTCAATTGAAGCAGCATTTCGTAAAGTTAAGGCGGTTTATTTATTAAATTCTATTAAGTCTTTAATAAAACGATGCAAACTTTGTTTAAGAGAGAATGGAGGGCTGTTTGAACAATATCTCTGAATTATCAGTAAATAAAACTATTGTAGTATTCCCATCTGTGTTCTAGTGTTTTATATATATATATATTATGTGTGAGGGTGTGTGTAGGTGAGGGTGTGTGTGGTTGTGTGCGCATGCGTGCGTGCATACGTGGGCGCGTGCTTGTGTGTGTGTGTGTGTTTGTGAGGGTATGAGGTGTGTGAGTATGTGTGTATTTGTGTATCCATATATGGATTATAGACTGTTTAAATGTGGATAGGAAAGTATAATTTTCAATTTAAGATGTAGTTATATTAATTTTTGTAATATATGTAGTTATGATATTGTATTCTTCTAGCTTTCAAACTTTGTTGTTTAGAGTGGTGTGGTACAATAATAAACTCTTGTTTTGTGTTTACCTTTTGTTTCGCGGCCAACTATAAATTACCAATACAATAAATTATTTTATTATACCAAAAACATATAATAAATCGGCCATTTGAAAAAATAATTATACTAAACTATATATTTTTGAAAAGCTATCAAAAAGAGCTTTTAAATAAAGCGACAACCGATTGTGGTTTTCATTTAAAAAAATGCAAGTTTATATTATAACCTCAAAAGAATTATAAATATTAAATATTTGCGTACGCCACTGTATTCTACGTAAAAAACCGTATAAAAAACTTATACAATATTTTTGGATATTTTTGCAAACAAACGAGTTATGAGAATTAATAGAATTGTAAAAAATATCAATTTTTGGCTATAACTCGAAAACAAAAAAAGATCGCTCATTTGTGATTTCACCATTGAATTGATCTCAAAAAGTTGGCACATGACTGCGCACAGTTTTATTGTATCTTTAATAACAACTAAGTTACCCATTTAATACATCCAATTTGGGACACACTGTTCAATTGTACATTGTAAAATTACTAAAGTTATCTTATTGAGTGACATTTAATTATAACGTTGTACGTCTGTATTTCTTTACCACACCCCCTAACATACTACAACCCGGCCTTGGTTTGCCTGTTTAACCTACATTAACGCAGAACAACTCGTCTGTATAACTTCTTTAATTTTTTAGAGTCGACGAAATTGCTTTGAATAGATGAAGTTGCGGCTAAAAGAGCGATTTCGCTTTTATATTCCTATGCGGTGGCTATAGTAAGCAGAGAGCGAGTACCCAGTACTGAAATTGTAGTGACCCATCAACACATGTAGTGTTTTCTGCTGTTTATTATTCTTGTTTGTATGCTGTATTGGTTTTACAAACATTTCAATATGCCAAGAAACCGTTTAAATCTTCCAAATTATTTCTGGTACGTGTGTTGCGAAGTAAGTTTAAGTCTCAGATGCAAAATTTTATTCCACTCATGAAAAGTGTTAATAACCTTGTTTTGGGTGTAAAGCTGGTGATTTTGATAAAAACTGCGTGTCAAATATAATCTGTGTATCATGTGTTAGCTTGTTTACTGGATGAAAAGACGTAACTCCTAATATGCCATTCCAAATTTCTATAATTTGGAGGAAATAGAAGAATTGCTCAGCCTATTAATATTTCTGCCTAACAGACACTAAAGGAATCACTTCAGAACAAAATACTGAGTTAACTGTACCAATTTCAGTATCTGCAATAAGACCCGCGCCACATAGTCAAGAGTATCCTATACCAAAGTGTTCAGATTTTGCGACTTAAGTGATAATTCCGACTCCGACCCTGATTGTATTGAACATGAAGGCAGCGAGGGAAGTGATGTTATATTTGAAGCAAGTATTTCACGAGAAAACTCAAAAGATCTTAATGAACTTATACGGTATTTAAAGTCTAAACAGTTAGTTGAGCTTTTAAGTTCCAGGCTCAAAGGTTGAAATCTACTCAAAAAAGATACAAAGGTATGTGTATACCATAGTCGCGATAGTGATTTCATAAACCCATCCTTTAAATGAAACAATGCAGTTTTTTGTAATAATGTTTATTTAGTAATGGGAGTCTTTAGACATGAACAACAGCCAGATGAGTGACAAGTTTTTATACACTCATTAAAAGTTAAAGTTAGTCTCAAGGTTATGCTTTTGCATAATGGCAATGAACTACCATCAATGCCTGTGACTCATGGAAATCTGAAATTACTGTTAATAAATCCAGTATACAAAATGCAACTAGAATATCTGCTGAAATCTGAAGGTCATGGCCTTGATGATAGGTTTGCAAGTTGGATAGATTAAATTCTGTTGCTTCTTGTGTGAATCGAAGACTCGCCACATCAGAACACAATGTGCTATACTTGAATATCTTATTCGTATGCATAAAATGCCTAAAATAACTTAGTAGTACATTTCAAAAGGGTTTATTTTTTGCAAATAAAATAAGGGCTTATGAAACATTTTGTTAAATCATTGGATAAAAGTTCTACTAAATTTATGCACCGGAAATTAAAATTTTTCAAACTATTGATGCAAATTTGAAGGAAGAAGGTTTTATAGGGACGCAAATAAAGTCAGTACTAAATTATAGACATTTTGAGGAAACGTTACATCCGCCGGAAGAGGCAGCAGGGATATCATTCAAAAAGGTATGTTTTGGTTTTCCTGGCAATATTAAAGAAAAGAATTATAGTGACATAGTGGGCGATCTTGTAAATTCCTACAAAACAATGGGATGCAACATGTCCTAAAAAATTTACCTCTTATACTCTCACTTAGACTTCTTCCTCAAGAACCTAGAAGCTGTCCTGATGATCATGGTGAACATTTCATCGGCAGATTTCTACTATGAAGAAAAGGCAACAATGTAAATGAAGTTCCATGCTGCTCGCAGACTACTACAGGATAATGAAGTAAGGCATCCCGAATGCAAAATATACCTGAAAATCATCTTATAGAGCTTTTCAGGTAAGCCACAAATTAGGGACATATTTATCATTTCGTGTTGCGTAGGAACTGATCCTTTTAATATTTTAAATATGTACCACAAAAACGTTAGTCTCATAGAAAAAAGTTGAAAGCGTATTTGAATTCAACCTGAAAATACATTTAAATTTAGTTAATTTAGTCCTTGTGAAAGAAAATATAATTTTATCCGTAGACCAGTTTGAACGTTCCCTAAATGCTACATTTTCTTTTGAAATTTAACGTAGAAACTTTCCTTTTGACGACGTTTTACATGGTCATTCTTTGGTGGTTAAAATTTTAATGCACTGATGAGAAAAATATCGTGGGAATTTATTAACTGAGATGGGGCAATATGACTTATTGCGTTTATATGAAAATTTTTTCTAAAATGTTTATCATTTAGCAGAATTTGGTAAGTCGTTGTTTTATTACCTTCTGAATTTTTGTTTATTTTGCAATTGATCTGTTGTTTTGCATAGTTATTTTGCACCATCAGCTCTCTTTACATTGTACCCTTTCTTAAATCATTTTCCATTCCTTTCCCTTCTTCAGCTTTCACCTTCTAGGTTTTATCCTTACATCCTAAGATGAAGTGGCGGTCAACCCCTTTTGCATTTATTTCTATTTTTTAAACCACGCCTGCCAGTACCGCCGAGGGTTTAATACCTCGGCTACGCAGTATCCTTCCGAAGTCGTTTCCACCCTGTCTCGTACGCCACAACATGATGACAACTTTTCATAAGTTTTGTTCAAGGGAAGTTATCCTCGCCTCTCGCTATTACGGTCTTACGAAAACTATGCGCTAGGACAGTTGATCACAGTCGACGTTTTTTTCATCTTTATTATAGATGGTACGTAATGCCACCACTACAACTTCTAACAATTCAATTGTTTAATTTCATAGTGAAAGATAAATAATAATAGCACGTATAGCGCTTCGTAAGAATATGTGAAATAGTGTATACTGAACTTGATAGGTTTGAAGAAGACCGAAAGTAAATTAAAACGTGAAACATCACCTATGTTCAAATATAAACAATATATTTTTGAATAGCGGAGCGTTAAATGTCATTAATAATAGATTGCGAAGAAACATTGTTTCACTAAACATCATATCGAACCGGTATTACCAAAAAGGGACTTGACATTTTAGCTAAATTAACTAGAAAATGGAAAAAACATTTGATAACCAACTTTAAACCAACCTATAACTATTGGCAGTTGTTATAATCAATCCAACCCCTTTAATGAAGGTATTAGCACTGGTGGTCAGTCTACCGAAGAGGTACCAGAACAATGAGCCTCTACTTAGAGCAAATACAAAATCGTAACCCACATTAATCATAATTATAGATTATCTAAAAAATTGGTACAATTCACAATATCACATCACATACAGCCGAGAAATCATTAACTTGTAGTGTTTGTATCTATGCATCACTACAGAAAAATTTATCAATTCATTTCGAGCTGCCTTTGCAAACGCAGCACTTGCTCAAACTAACGTGACCAGCCATTATATAGTAAATACTGGCGACAAACCGTTTACATGTAAGGTGTGTAATTTCGAAATATGTTAAAAATCTAATCCGAAACGCTACCAGCAAAAAAAGCACAGTATTTCGAAAAGTTGCAACATAAATTGTCATACCTTTCACTGGTAAAATTCAGACGTTAAATCATTTGATAACGATTTTTTACTGCAAACACCGTATCGTTTCTCTTTACAAAGGAGCGAAAAGATAACCAAACACTGACAAATTCAAAAGTTTATTTTATGTGAAAGTTTTTAAGTATCTTTTTAATTACTAAAATGGAAGGTAAGGGGCGGTACTGGCGTACAAACCACCAGAGAACAAATTAAAACGCCATTACAGTATTTATAAGTAATGTAAATCTTACACAAATTTAGGATATTCGTTACTACAGACAGCGTGGAAAACTGGATTATTCTACTGCGGTAACTTAAGTGACATATAATGGTAGAAAAATGTTTATTTTGTACGTTCAAGATTTTCTAAAGTATGAAAGTTTTTTTTACGTGATTGAAATAGAGTGAATAATAGCAGTTACACTTCTGTATAATTCTTTAATACATTAGTTTTTAGTCAAAGTATAAAAGAAATAATGAAACCAAACTCGTATAACTAATTACTAAATCGGCCCTACACTACTTAAGAAAACTGATGATAGCTTATAGCGAAATGGTAGATATTAACTTGTAATAAAAAATTTTCTAACTTGTTTTTTATTAAATTTATTTATCCTCGTGACTATCAGCTAATAAATTACACCTTTAAATTTCCTAAACCCTAACCTGATATCACAAGGTCGAGAATTTCTTATTATTAATGCAAGCCCAAGGTAAAGTTGGATGGAAAATGGCTTGAGAAAAAGAAAAACTCTTAAGACATGAGCTTGGGTCATGGGTTGTCAAAAGACCAAAAATATATTTAATGAGCGCCACCGTATTTTTCAATACAATAACCACCAAAATTTAACTGTGCTTGTATTAGGGGAATACGGAAACCTTATGTCAACACCACTAACATAGCCATAAAACTTGAATTTCACTCATTTAAACACACTTACCAAAACCTCAAACACCAGATGTCTCGGCATGACCTGTGAACAAACAAAGGTACAACGTGGACACCATTTGTGTCCTCAAAAATATTTGCCAAAAATAAAATAATAGAATTCAGGTTTCTAAAATATACACCCAGGGAATTTGTTTTCATTACACACAATTTCTGATCAGGGATGACTTGTAATTTTTACTTGAATTTTAAATAATAAAATGTCATGCAAAAACAAAATAGATTCTATTTGACTAAATTTCTGGATTCATGTTACTATAATATTTTCAATTCGTATTTCTATAATATTTTCAATTAATAATTTTTATGGAACAGAAATATACTAATAAAGAATTGTATTCAATAATATAAAGATCTCTGAATGGATCTTTCTAAAAAAATTTAAATGTAAGGATTTGAGTTTTCTTAATTATTCATATTACATATTTCCTTCAAGCCATAGAAGTACTTCTTCGACCTTCACAATGAAATTTAATTACCTAAGTGCTGATAAACTAGCATGTATTTACCTAAAGAAACTTTTACTTAACAGTTATTACGCGAATTTCACATGTTGACTAAAAATCAAAGTTCATGACCTCAAAATATTTAAACATATTTTAAATTAACGTAAGACGACATGTGAGGTCTAAATAGGACAACTGAATCTATGTTTTTTATATCTGACATAAAATGTCATTCACAACTTTTTAAATGTAAACTTTGTGTGCATGTGCAAACATTCTGACAAACAATAGATTTGTTATTTAATTCTTTCTTTCCTTAGTCGCTTTTTACGTTACAAAATTTTAATGTACTATTTTCTTATTGCAACTTAATTAATATTTAAAGTGAAACAAACAGAAACCATGTGAATACTTACAAAATTATTACTGGAATTACCAAAGCTCTTCTGAATACAGCCATTACGAAACTAACTTCTGCTTGATTTTACATGATATTAAATTTAGTTTTCTAGATCCAAGATTTGCTTATTCGATATTATTTATTTATGATGTTGAATTATATGAAACTGCATAACATGAAATTACCATATACCATATTGTATAAAATTTTATCATATCCGATATTGCACTATAGGGAAAATGTTAAAAAATTTATTTAAATAATTTTATACCAACTGTATTAATGATGAAAGGGAAGCTTCCATCTTCTTAGGCCTGCAAGGATCAACTGAACCGCTCTAGGTGGAACTTATACAAAAACTTCCTCACGCTACAGCTGCTAGGTTCAACCTCCAGACACGAAGATTCAATCAATTATCCATCTTTTTTCGGACTGTGTTACAGACCACGTGTTTAGACACGACCATCTTGACTTCACTATCCTGCAGAGCAGCTTACTCGTTCGAACGCTGATAAAGAAGTGAACAAATTGACAACTCGACGAAGCTTAGTAACGAATCTTAGACCATAAAGGTAAAGGAGTCTATATGCTATTATTAATTTTATATATTAATTTTTTACTGAACGGAAATTTATAAATTATATATTTTATATTATTGCTGATTTATTTTATATTAAAGAACGAAGCGTAACAAAGAAAAAAAATATGTTACAAACTATAATTGTCCAAATATCTAAACGTACCGTAAGTGAATTCCTGTGCTAAAATATTGTTATAAGCTACTATTAGGCACACGTCAAACACACAAGCGCCGTAAGCAATGTATATACTACAGAAGCCTAGAATTTTCTAGCATATACCGAAGTATGAATCATCCTTTTAATTTAGGGAATACATAAGACCGCTGATGAAGTACAAAGTTAGTCTATATCTAAACGTCGAATATAAATTATATCGTGTAACGTTAATTAGTTATACGCTTTTGAAAGTCCAAAAGTAGATATAAATTTGTATTATGTGAACGTGTATATTGCAACGACAGCTTGTAGAATACATAAATAGACAAAAGTGTAATAAATAAATAGTAGTGTTAGTGTTGTTAATCCACATATGATTAAGAATTTTGTTTAAGAAGGTATTAGTGCTTGTAAATAGCATTAGTGTGATAGTGCTTCATTGCTAATTGGATTGAAAACATTTATAAATAAAGCATATACTGTTAATTAGACTCGTGAACAATGAGTAATAAAGACTTGTTATTACTTGTTTTAAATTGGTGAAACGCGTTAATAGTAGCCCGCTACACTGGTGTCAGGCTGTGTGAGGTATATAGTGTAATTTAAAAGAAAAAACATAAGTCTAAAGATATTTAAGTAGTTTGTATATGCCTGTTACAAGAAGCCAAAGTAAAATGGACGCAGAAACTACAAGAACAAGTGATTTCACTAACAACGCGGCCACTTGAATTAGTAAAGCAAGTGATAAATCAAAACATCCTAGAAATAAGAAGCATGGAAGGAAGCGAGTCAATAACGTCAAAATTTAAAGTGAAACCACCCACATTCGATGGTAAAACATCTTGGCCCACACATATTTGAAACAATTTAAAGCTGCTGCAATAGCCAACAGGTGGTGCAACAAAGAGAAGGCTATCTCCTTAATAGTGGCCCTACGGGGGGAAGCTCTTAACATTTTGCAAACCATTCCCGATCACCTACAGAATAATTACGGCCTTTTAACCTCAAACCTTGAGATGAGATGTGGAGACGCTCACCTTCAACAGGTTTACCATGCACAAGTTAAGAACCGCTCGCAAAAGACAAATGCAAGCCTGCAAGAATTCGAAGATGACATTGCCAGATTAGTTATATTGGCATAGCCAACGGCACCGGATAGCTTCCTCGAACAACTGCCTGTTCAAACATTTGTGGATGGCGTTAAAGACAGCGAAATACAGCAAGCGCTAAGAATAGCACAGCCAAAAATGTTAGATGACGCACTGGCCCATGCGCTTGAATTTGAAGCAGCTAAGCAAACGTCACACAGGGTGAGTAACAAAGTCCGGTCTGCTTTAGAAAAACCTGGTCAATCGCAGAACAGCATAGAAGAAATAATCAACCGTGTGGCGGAAAGGCTGAAAAGACGTCGACCACGGAGACGGGGTCTGCGAGGTTGGAGCTGCGGTGAAGATGGTCATGTAGAGACGCTGTACTCAACCAAAAAAACAACCGGTTGAGCAGCAAGAAAACTAAAGCAAGTCGACGTAAGGGGGCGGACGTCGACAGCACAACGTAGTGCCCCTGAGATTATCATCCGTGCTGCATTGTCGATAGAAAGACTGGATAGCATTTATATCGATGGTAGAATTAATGGTAGGGTTGTCCGATTACTCGTGAATACAGGAGCGACAAGGACTATTGTGAGACCAGATTTGATTGGTCGTGGAAAAGTGCTACCTGTATCGGTATGTCTTCGAACGGCAAGTGATAAAAAAATTTCTACTCACGGAGAGGCTGCCGTAACGTTGGGGATTGAAAACAAACTAATTAATCATCGGGTGTTGGTAGCTGAAATTACAAACTGGCCCATTTGCCTAGTTCAAACCCACCCAGTTTTAACTAAACAATGAGTTCAGTTTTAAGAAGTAGAGCATCTTCGATGGAATCTGCTCCTGTCAAAATGTCGTCGACATATGTAGAAGAACTGAGAGCGCACGAAGCTCGTGGAAATTTAAAACCTTCGTCAACCAATAATTGTTTTAGAACACGAAGGGCAAGGTAAGGACTGCAACATGCACAGAAAATAACGCGTGTGTGTTCTAGCTCTGTTAAAGGTTCATTTGGATTAAACCTCCAAAATATGTGCAAGAATTTCCGATCATCAGGGTGTACTAAAATTGATCTGAACATTTGACAAATGTCACACGTAAGGGCCACTTGTGGAATTCTGAATCTTGTGATAACAAGGCCTATATCCGTTTGTAGTTTCGGACCCGGCATTACAATATCATTAAGGCATTCATTATTACAGTCTTTATCAGTCGGGTTGAAAACTACACGAATCTGGGTATGTGATGCGAGATTCTTTAAAACCCCGTGATGAGTCATCACATACAGGGATACGTCAACCGCAGGTTCAAGGTGCTTCTGTGATAAATAATCACTAATGTTTTCCGCATATAATTTACAAAAATTTTCATCGCGTTTAAAACGCGCTTCAAGCTTTAAGAACCTATTGATTGCATGTTCTCTAGTCGAACCTAGAGCTTGGAAAACATTGTCTTTAAACGGTAATTTGACCATATATTGACCTAAGGCCGTACGCGGGGTGCTAGATTTTGAAATGCTCTTTACAAGCATTCTCCTCCGGAGAGGGCAAAGGTGAAGAAAATATTTCTTCGGATTCCCAAAATAAACGGAAATTTTCATTTAGAGATTGCGTTTCTGCCATATTAGTAAATAAAGCGACGTTCGTAGGTGAATGTATCATTTTAGGTACTTCACCCATGATTATCCATCCAAAAGAAGTAAGAAATGCCGCAGGTTTGCCTTCAAGTATGAAGGCTCACTTGGCGTGATATCTAAAACAGCTGACACCCCTAATAAAATATCAACTGGTGCGGATACCTGGAAATCGGGATCAGCTAACTTAAGAGAGGAAAATTGTTGTTTTAACTGTATGGGTAACGTAACTGTAGGGAGATTAGTGGTAATCTTTGGTACAACTACAGCTTCACAATTTAAATAAAAATTGCTGTCGTATAAGGAGCCAATTTTACAGTCGACTAGACCCTGAAATTTTGTTAAATGCGACTGTCCTAAACCACGTATTTCAAATGGGCGCTTTCTTCGTTTGAGGCCTAACCTATCAGCTAAATCGATAGTGATAAAATTCGAATGAGATCCTGTATCTAAGATTAAGCGACAGCGCTGCCAACTACCATCAATAGAGAGGACTTGTACTTGTGCTGTGGCTAAGAGCGCAACTGGTCCGTTTTCGACAGCGCAAGAATGAACAAAATTCACTGGCGTAGAAACTTTTTCTATTACATTGGTATTGGCAACAATCTGTACATCGGCGTCTGTACATAAAGGCGTAGTATTAGGGGGGCTCTGTAAAGGGCTAGGATTATCGAAATGTAGTAAAGAATTGTGCATTTTACTACCGCAATGTAGACATCGAAATTTGGATTGACAAGAAGAAAGCGGATGCGGATTTAAACAAGCAAAACATTTACGATTATTCTTGACTAATTCATGTCATCTTTTGGTGAAAATGCTAATAGTTTCGGGCATCTATTAAATTTATGCGCTTGATTGCATGCCGGACAAGAAACGGAAGCCACTGTGTGTACAGTAGGACCTTAGACGCGACTTCTTGCGAAGTCATAGAAATGCGTTTGTTACTAGCATTATTGTAGCGATCGCCAGATTTTTTTGCGGCCCATGACGTTGGTATGCTCTTTGAAGCAGAGGTACTACCAACTAACACTGAAATGGAGCACTTATTACGTAAAAACTTTATAAAATTTGTAAACGTAGGATATTCGTGTTCTAGGTAATGCTCTTTTTCAAATACTTTTTTGTTTTGGAATCTAACAATCCAAGAGAAAAATGTAAAAATATATAATCGGTTAAATCGGGAAGTTTCATATCGGTTAATGCTGCAACATTAGCTTGCAGTGTTTCGCACAAATCACTAAGAACTTGAAAAGAATCTGTCTTCGGTTGAGACAGTGTAAAGATTTTAGATAGATAATGATGAGCAATTAAGCGTTTATTTGTGTAGCGTTGGACCAGCAGGTCGTACACTACCGAATAATTTTCTGGTGAAAACCGCACACTTTGTGCTAACTTCAAAGCGGAATTTTCCAGGTAAGAAAGCATTTATGAAAATTTTTCGATGTCACTCAACGTATTGTTTGTGTGAATCAAGGTGTCGTACAAAGATCTAAACGCGTCAAATTTTTCGGGATTACCTTCGAACTTATACAATTTTGATTCAGGTAGGCGAACATTAGAACTAACGTTCGTGGTTGTGGTGTATCGACCAGCAACGCTTAAAATCTCGAAGTATAAACCGTTAAAACTAGATTCTAATGATACTGTACCTGTTCTAAAATTTGCATGTACATTCGATAAATCCGACAATGTATCTAAAGTTTGTAGAAATTCATTTCTAACTGGCATTAAATAACCAACACGACTTTTAAAATAATCTAATTTAGCAGGTAAATCTTTGATCAAATCAAAACAGTCCTGTAATCGCCTAAATAACCTTTCTTTCCGATTGTGTAATTTTTTAAATTCAGTAATATTTTACTGATCAGGTTCCATAGTAAAGCTGATAACCAGAAGTGAATGAAATTACCGCTAAATTATTTATTGTTTACAATAACAATAACAAACGCGAGCCGTAATTTATAATTTCGAACAATGAACCTGGCAACAATCACAATTGGCGATAAGGTAAACTATATTATTTTTCAAGTTCAAGAACAAACTTTGAGCTTTGATTAGAGTTATGCACATGTATCAATGCAATTAATGAAATTGAATATAATAGTATTTTATCTTTACACAAAATTTACATATGGATCCGGTTCTCAGAAGTGACCACAAATGTTTATGTTGGAGAAATAATGGGAAAATTTACACAAAGCGTGAAAACCCCAGATTATTTCCTTAGAGTAAGTGGACTATGACTTGGGGGAAGTGTTGCGATAAAATACTCTTAGCGGTAAATCCAACATCGATCATGCACTTACCTTAATATTCATACTGTTGGCTTCTACGGAAGTGGTTGGCAGTATCCAAACCAGAACAACATCTCCGCCGACGGAATTATGTTGTAGCACAGTAAGACACACCAAAATGTTTATTGTTTTAATACATGACCGCACGGGCCGAATGCTTCGAAACGAGTATACAAAACCAGTGCTAGATAATACCGCCTGGTTTTATCGCAAAACAAAACCTTGACTCTTTAAAATGAATAACATTGAAATTAAGAGTGGCGTTCTAACCCAATTTTGAACAATCTGTTTAGAGCACCAGAAGAGTATTCCCTTGCACATTGCGTAGCTCAAGATCTGGAAATGTCAAGATGAATAGCTGTTGTTTTCAAGAAAAGTTTAGACGTGTAGATGAATTAATACAACAGCAGCCAACTGTAGGAAAAGCTTTGGTTCTTTAGGAAAAAAATCGTTATGTTTACTATCTAATCACCAAAAATTCTTCATGGCAGAAACCTAGTTATGGACATCTATGGGAAGCTTTGCTAAATTTTAAGGCTCAGATAAAGGAAAATGGAGTAACGAGACTAGCGGTGCCCAAGCTAGGCTGTGGACTGGATCGCTTAGATTGGAGAACAGTCCGAAATATGCTAGAAGTAATTTTTCAGGGAACCAGCGTACAGGTCCTTGTTTGTTGTTATCAACCGGTTGCTAACCAAGACCAAGAAAAGAATGTTGACTGTTATTTCTAACGACGTGGTGGATGCACCAGAGGCGATAGCTGCCGATACCGTCAGTAGTCATCGAATTAACGTCAAAATGTATTTACAGTTACGAGACGTAACGGTTTTAAGAAGGGGGCAGTGCTACGAGCTACTATTAGGCAACTCGTCAAACACATAAGCGCCGTAAGCAATGTCTCTACTACAGAAGCCTAGAATTTTCTAGCATATACCGGAGTATAAATCATCCTTTTAATTCCAGGAATATATGACCGCTGATGAAGTACAGAGTAAGTCTATATCTAAATGTCGAATATAAATTATATCGTGTAAAGTTAATGAGTTATACGCTTTTGAACGTCCAAGAGTAAATATAAATTTGTATTATGTGAACGTGTATATTGTATGGACAGCTTTTAGAATACATAAATAGACAAATGTGTAATAAATAAATAGTAGTGTTAGTGTTGTTAATAGACCTATGGTTAAGAATTTAGTTTAAGAAGATGTTAGTGTTTGTAAATAGCATTAGTGCGATAGTACTTCATTGTTAATTGGACTGAAAAAATCTATAAATAAGGCAGGTACTGTTAATTAGACTTGTGAACAGTGAGTAATAAAGATTTGTTATTACTTGTTTTAAATTCGTAAAACGCGTTAATAGTAGCCTCCTACAATATACTACCCCTACAACCAGTTTATTCCTTTCCTTGTAAACGTAAACTCTCTGGAATGTTAAAAGCTTGGTTAATCATACGACCCGAGCGTGCGGTGGATGTTTACTTCACACAAACTTCAGGTATCTATGAGTCCGGTTAAGTAACCTTAATATTTCGAACAATGTCAACGTGCACTTACAGCAATGAAAATAATAATTAGGATCGATCCTACCTTATATTGTACACAAACCGTTCTTCGGAAAAGATTTCAGGAAGCTTCACCACTAGACTGGATTGTTAAACACAATTCCATTTGCACTTGCATTATTCACAACGCATTTGCTTACTGTTTAGTCGTGCTCAACTCACTACTCTGCAAACCGAACGACACACTTCGTTGTTCCCATATAATACCTAACAATAGACGCAGAGTTTTTGGGACTCGATTAAAAAACAGATTTCTACTACTGTACTATACATATCTTATACCAATACGCAACCAACATAAAACCCAGTGGCAGAGCGTCCTACTAAACAAGAGTGGTTCAAACCAGTATTAAAAAAATATTAGATACTACAGCTACTGGCGCGGCACAAGTACACTTCAAATCTGTGCCTTACGTATAGTACTTACGGAAAAAGTCCTAGGTTTTTGGATTTCTTTCTCAACTCTCCTTAATTGACAACACTGCCACGCACACCCTGTTGTTTCCAGAAGACGCCACTGTGTTTGAAATTGTATTGTATTTTTGTCTGCCGAGCGGAAAGCGCCAAGTTGGCTTATAAATCTCCAGGGGATTGTAATAGACTCAGATATAGACTTCAATAATCAAGTTTTTATTCGGGAATTTGATTTGATATAAGTTTATCTAATTATGCCATTCAACCATTGTTGAGAATTTGTATCTAGATAAATTTATATGAGTTTCATCTTAATCATGCAACACCAATTTCAAATTAAGGTTTGTGGTCAGTTATTCCTACGTACTCAGAGCTTTAGTATTTCCCTTTACATTTTATCCAGCTTAAAAGCTTCAAATATTGTCATAGTTGATGTTGTAAAGGTATTTTAGCTTGCAATTGTTGGCATAAGAATACTCTTTACACACATTGAATGTTCAATAATATTGTATAACTAAACACAAAATATAAAATATTTTTTTTCTTTTTGCTTTATACCTCCAACTTTTCACTCGTTTCATTAAGTCAACAGCTAACGGTTATTTAATTTAATTATAACATTATCTAGTAAAAATAGCTATTAAAATATTATATGTACATATTATGAAATCAGTTCATGTTTGAAGCGTATATTAAAAAAGATCTCGCAACTGGTTTTCGGTTAATATCAACATGGTATATTCAAATATACATTTCATACAAAATAATATCAAAATTATTAAACGATTGTTATAGAGAGAATAATTGGAAAATAAACGAAACCCTTGTGAGACATTTGCATATAGTTTCTGAACAATGAATGCAGCAGTTTCTTGAGAAGCTATTGTTCTCCGTCGATAACTACAGCATAAATAGACTGAAAATATTAGGAAAATCGCAAAAATTCATTGAAGGCAAGTTTTTGTGAAAAGAATAAAATTCGCATACAATGGGAATATAATGACTATCAGTGAGACTACTCTACGCTTCTATACATCAGGTATTAGCGAAGTAATTGGAAGTCTTTTCAATGCGATGCATTACATTATATATTCAACTAACGATCAATTACAGAGCTTATAGTTTAAATTTTAAATTGAATGTCTAACTAGTTAAATGCAAAAGGTAACGACATTGATAGTAAATGTTGTTTCAGACGGTATAATATTTGAGGTTGATCTAATAATTCCCATTCTAGAAATTTTTTAATTAACAGTAGCTAATCAGAATAATTAATTCGGTAAGTTTCAATACTCGCTTTATTGCTAGACACACCATATATTAATTCCTAAATTAGTTCGTAAGAAGCTGAGGTAGATAACACCTTCAGTAAAAACAACCTAGGTTTGATTCTTAAACTGTTCTTGTAAAATTCTATAGGTAATTGGATAACGTATTGTACCGGACTACAATTAAAGCGTTTACCAATTTAGAACAAGTAATAACAAAAGTCTTTATTGTTCACTATTCACAAGTTTAATTAACAGTATATGCCTTAGTTATAGATGTTTTCAGTCCAGTTAATAATGAGGCACCATGACACTAATATTATTGACAAGCACTAATATCTTCTTAAACTAAATCCTTAACCATAAGTCTTCTTAACAACACTAACACTACTCTAATTTATTTATTACCCTTTTGTTTATGTATGTACCAGCTGGCAGCACAATAAGCACGTTTATATAACACAAATTTATATTTACTATAGGACTTTCAAAACGTAATAACCAACTAACTATAGACGATAAGATTTATATACGACATTTGGATATAGATTAACTGATGTACGTACACTCATCACCGTTCTTATACACCCTAAAATTAACTAGATGATTCATAATCTGGTGTTTGCTCAAATGATCTAGACTTCTGTAGTATACACTTCTGTTATGCAACTTGCGTGTTTGGCGGCTTGCCTATTAGTTCGTAACACTGCCCTTTTTTTAAAACCGTTACGTCCCGTAACTGTAAAAACATTTTGACGCCAATTTGATGACTGATGACGGAATCGGCAGCTATCTCCTCTGGTACATTCACCACGTCGGTGAAAATAACAGTCAACACTTTTTGCTTGGTCTTGGCAGACAACCGATTGATAGTAACAAACAAGGACGTGGACGTTGGTTCCCTGAAAAATTACCGCTGGTCTCGTTACTCCATTTTTCACCAACTGAGCATTATGACTCAGCAAAGCCTCCCAAAGATGTCTTTAACTAGGTCTCTGCCATGAAGAGAACAACGCCAAATCTCACCTTATCAGAATCACCATACGCCGCTATAAAACTTTCAAAATCCACATTTGGCTTATGATTAATAATTCTTCGAACCCCATTTTCATTACTCGAGTTTGCTTGGTTGTTGCCAGCGTAAGATGTTAAACGGTCAAAGTGTACCACCACGGAGAGATCTTCTGATCCGATACACTACGTCATTAACTCTTTTTAACATTTGTACGGGCCTTCCCATTGTCTTTGTAATTTTGGAGACAATCCATGCTTCCTTTCTAGATTGTACAATCATACTCAAGCTCTAGATTGGTGACCACCTTCTTGTGCTTTCGTGTCATAATGTGATTTCAATCGATTGCTTACCGCTTGGATACTCTTTCAGACGTTTTCGTGAATGCTATTTGATATTTCGCGAAGCTTACCAACGTAATCTTCACCTGCGACCTCTTCTCTAGGTTAAAATCCAAACTGAAGATCACATGGTAACCGCAATTCACGTCTAAACATCGCGCAAGCGAGAAAGTGTCCTGCGCTGTCATGTACCGAGGATCGGTTCGTCAGTAGGAACAAATGCAAATATAGGTACCAGTCTCGTTGATGTTCGGAAACAACTTTGGCTAGGTATTTTTTCATATCCCAAATCATTCGAACTTGCATCGTCTGGTTACTCGTCCCTTAAAATGGAATCTCATCATCCATCCGAAGCACATTTTCTTTCATTTTCACATGAAACCTATATTCTCTCATGAGATCAATTCAGTAGATAACTTTTTCTGTAATATCAGCTATCAGCATCCGATAATTAATTAGTTTGTCTCCAATTTCCACCTTACTGCAGTCTCTCCGAGAGTATAAATTTTCTTAGCACTTGGCGTTCGAAAACATACCCATGTAGGTAGCAGTTTTCCACGACCAACCTAATCTGGGCTCACAATAGTCCTTGTCGCTCCTGTATTTACGAGTTATCGGACAACCCCACCATTAATTCTACCATCAATATAAACGCTGTCCAGACTTTCCATCGACGATGCAGCACAGATGATAATCTCTGGGGCACTACGTTGTGCTGTCGACGTTAGCCCCCTTACGTCGACTTGCTTTAGTTTTTTCTGCTGCTCAACCGGTTGTTTCTTTGGTTGAGGATAACGTCGCTGTATATGATTAACTTTACTACAGCTCCAGCATCGCAGACCCAATCTCCACGATGATTGTCTTTCCAGCTTTTCCGCCTTTTGTTTTTCAAACACACGGTTGATTATTTCTTCTATGCTGTTCTGCGACTGACCAGCTTCTAAGGCAGATCGGACTTTGTGACTAACCCTATGTGATGTCTGCTTAGCTGCTCCAAATTCAAACGCATGAGCCAGTGCGTCATCTAATATTTTTGGCCGTGCCAATCTTAGCGCTTGCTGTATTTCGCCAACTTTAACGCCATCCACAAATGCTTGAACAGCCAGTTGTTCCAGGAAGCTATCTAGTACCGTTGGGTATGCCAATCTAACTAATCTGGCAATATCATCTTCGAATTCTTGCAGGCTTTTATTTGTCTTTTGCGAGCGGTTCTTAACTTGTGCATGGTAAACCTGTTGAAGGTGAGCGTCTCCATATCTCATCTCAAGCTTCGATGTTAAGAGGCCGTAATCATTCTGTTGGTGATTGGGAATCGTTTGCAAGATGTTAAGTGCTACCACCCGTACAACCACTATCCAGGAAATAGCCTTCTCTTTGTTGCATCAACCGTTGGCTATTGCGGCAGCTTCAAATTGTTTCAAATACGTCGACCATGTTTTACCATCAAATGTAGGTGGTTTCACTTTAAATTTTGACGGTATTGACTCACTTCCTTCCATGCTTTTTATTTCAGGGATGTTCTGATTTATAACTTGGTTTACTAATTCAAGTGGTCGTGTTGATAGTGTAATAAATTATTTGTTCTTGTAGCCTTATTACATCTTCCATTTTTACCAATTTACAGTCCAACTTTTACTCAACTGTTTTTGACTGTTCAATTAAATCTTCTTTCAATGCAATCGAGTCTTCCATTAATCTTTATTCTAGTGTGGCTCTATTTTCATTCAACTTTTCTTCCATTTTTGCAGCACTTTTACTAAGTCTCACTTCTAGTTTAGCCGACCTCTCTTCCATACCAGATTTAAAATCCTTAAAGAAATTCATTAAATTTTTTGCGTCGATTTTACTTTGGCTTCTTGTAACAGGCATATACAAACTACTCAAATGTCTTTAGATTTGTGCTTTCTTTTTAATTTACCAATTTGAAACAAATAATAACATAAGCCTTTATTATTCACTATTCACAAGTTTAATTAATAGTATACGGCTTATTTATAAGTGTTTCCAGTCCAATTAACAATGAAGCACTATTACACTAATGCTAGTTACAAGCACTAATATCTTCTTAAACTAAATCCTTAACCATAAGTCTTCTTAAGAACACTAATACTACTATAATTTATTTATTACCCTTTTGTCTATTTATGTATAAGCTGGCGGTACAATATGCGCGTTCACATAACACAAATTTATATTTACTATAGGACCTTTAAATCGTAATAACCAACTAACTATACACGTTATGATTTATATACTACATTTGGATATAGTCTAACTGATGTACACTCATCACCGATCTTATATATACCCTAAAACTAACTAGATGATTCGTAGTCTGGTGTTTGCTGGAATGATCTAAACTTCTGTAGAATACATTTCGGGTATGCAGCTTGCGTGTTTGACGGGTTGCCTAATAGTTCGTAACAGTATGATAGGAACAGGCCGGTACAGTATTTATATAGAATTCGAAAGTGCTTAACATGCAGCTACAAATCAACTAACTTCACCTTAAAAATTTTTAATCTTAGCATATTAGAGACTACTGATGCTAATGTAGATCATGTTGCTGGATATTCGAGGATGATTAGTATTGCCATATACTGCTGCAGACTGAATTTATTTTTCAAAACGAAAACTCTAATAAAAAATATATATTGAAAAGTGAACAAGTTCTTTTAAATCAAACACAATATTAGTATTACGAGTTATCACGTTCAGCACTGACTGGTTAATATTTTTCGTCAACTGTCATTTTTATACATTTATTAGACAATAGAAGGCTACTTTTGTAATTCACCCTAATTGCTTTAAGTTTAATATAATAGTAATTTAATAACAACATGGTGTGGAAAAGTATAATCTACAAGAAATGTTCTGTTCCGAATTGGTTATCTAAAATTTCAATAAAATTACTCTTCCCTACCTAAGCTAGAAAGTAGGGTAACTTGCTATTTTCACATCTAAAGCTTTATTTTTCTTAAATCTAGGTATAACAATTTTAAAATAAATTATAATAAAAATTATGTGTAAAATTAGAATTATCAAGAATGATGTGTTGATCCAGGAATGTAAGTCCTTACAGGATTTTTGAGAATTATATGTTATAAATTTTCTGCCACTAATTTGAAATTTTTTAACTTCTCACTGTCAGTAATTGAAGTCGGTGGTGATCTGCTTGCGTTGCTTCAAACGTTGCATTGAATTTAGGTAAATGGTAGATGAGTTCTTCGTGTATTGTGTTTTAAGGGAAGAACATTTTTCGATTTTTCATGGAACATTTTTATATAAACATAACACTAAGTGTTTTGATATTGAAGAGTCCCTCTTTGTCACACAGTATAATGTAAGTAAGGACCGCTACACTTGCGACCACGTTTCCAATGCGCCGCCCAAAAGTGCTACATTGGGCTTAAACGCCGAAAATTTTACTTGCTTCAAACAAATCTGACTTCAAAATTAATTAATCATGAATAAAATGTATAAAATAAAACTAAAGTTGCGGTTTAAATAATGGTATCCCTAGCGTTGACATTGGAGTGTGTCTGATCAACAGGACACTAGCAAAAAGTAAAAGTGGAAGGATCCGCAATATTTGATAGCAACCGTCAGCTCTGTCTACCCATGCGACCTGAAGGGTCGACTTAAAACTATACAAATCTAGCTAACTAATATTTGCTAATGAATTCGAATTTCTAAACATACGCGAAATTTATTAATAGCGAATTCCACTATTTGTTCTTGCACTATAAATTTATAATATCGTTCTCCCTAGTCTAAGTATTTTATTCTAACTTCAGCCAAAATTTATCCCTAACGCTTCATATCACTTAACTGACTTATATTCTAATTTCAGTCTTCCTTCCTATAGATACTAGGACCAAAAAAATAGGCGGCAAAATGCCAAACGAAACAAATCGAGCCACAAAGCAATAAAATATACAAACGTAGTTTACAGGCACAAAATATAAATATATGAATATGTAAATAAAGTATTTGGCATGTAACAGTGCATAGAATAGCCAGAAAACGTCACTCAAATTATCAGGTGCACTCGAATAAGCATTATGTCGGCTAACACCATCACACTAAAAACGTGCTCGCTCAAACTTACTGCAAAATCTACTAATTAATAGAAATCAATGCTTTTGCATATCTCTAATATAAATTTCTCCAGTATCCAAAGATCTGATTGTCTGCCTGCTAAACGGAGGGGGCTATGCACTACTAAAGTCCTGATGGATATGCACTAAATGTCCTGGGGGGTCACAATTACTATCACCTTCTCCTGGGGGATGCGCGGTTTCACTCTATTTTAGTTTTTTAGCTTAGTTGGTTTATTTGGTTGGTTTTAGTTAATTAGGGTTTCTGATTTAGTTTGTTATTTATTAGGCGGTTGTTTAAAGCTTTGATTTAATACTAGGTATTCCGCAGGGATCTCTAGAATGTATCGAACGTTGATTTGTGCTATTGTCCAGAAAAATTGAATTGGAGTACTTTGTTATGTATTTTCTCCAATTATTATTAGCAATGCATGATTGATTTTTGTGCAGGTGATATTGCTGACAATAGTAAAAAGTTTTAATTTCTGGACATTTCTTAGCAGCGGTTATTCAAGATTTATAATTAGAGTAGAAATAGGTATTTTATGTACTTGAAGGTATTTAAATTGTGCGAATATAGCTGGAATATGAATTTTAAATAGTTTATCAAGTTATCAAAAATTGATACTTGTGTAGAAAATAAAACTCGTATACTTTATTTAATTTTAAAGCAACTCGATTTAGTTAATTCAGCTCAATTATTGAAGTGTAAAATATCGAGATGTGCAAATGACATTGCTAGCTCTAAATTGTTATTGATCAAATTTTGTATTTAATGTAATTGTGTCAATGGGCTACCTATAATATCCGAAAGTGAAAATGCTTTTTTGAAAATAATGATTTCCGTAAGTCCTAACGTTAAATTATTCAATTGATTACGCGACAGAATCTGATTTTTACGTAAGGTATTAGAATGTTGTCCGTAAGTAATTGTCATCTCTTCTAGTAACGCTGTCTGTCAGTTTAATTCGTTGTACACCCTTTTTCCATAGCTATTAGTAAATTAAAATAAGAATGCATGTGTTGTTCATCTTCGGCATCTGGTGTACCGAAGAGTCATTTTGATAGTTTAGTCATACCGTTTATTTGTTCTTTTTTTATTCTAAGATTGTGAGCAAATATATTCAATTTAATTGTGGAAATCGATGTTAGGAATAACGCACTTGAAATTTAATTTTAGTAAGATTGAAAATTGATTTTGGGTATCCTTTCGGGTTATAACGCTTTCTAAAGGATCGGTTTTAATTCTTTTTAGGGATTTTTCGGGATACGTTAGGTCTACACTATTTAAGAATGTGTGTTTGAAAACAATGATTTTACTCAGTCCAATTTGAACAGGAAAGATGAGATTGTCTATTTCTTCTATTTTTACCGCTGCTATCTTTTCCACGCGTACGCAATCAACAGGATTACTATCTTCATTTTTTTCTACTACAATAAGTTGTAGTTTAGGTAGTTTCTTGTAGTATGTTTTAGCATTTACTGAAATTCTATTATCGCCGACTAAAATAGGTTTTTGTTTTCTGATATGGATTTTAACTTTTCCTTTCTGAAGAGTCTCTTTGCGTACCCTAAATATAATTTGCGTAGTGTCTATATACATTATTGGTTGTCTATTTTTATTTTGTTTAGATGAATTAGTTTGTTGCTTATGATGTAGACGTTTTGCTATTAATTCATTCATATCGTTTAAGTTTTTTCACACCCACGTATTCTAAGTATTGGTTGAAATGGCAATTAATTATTTGCCGCTATCATTAAATAAGCAGTTGGTCGCATGGCTCTTGCTGTCCGGTGCAATGTTAACCAGCTCTTCATCTGTTACATCATCTACAAATGTTTTATAAAAATTTGGGAAACCTCTACAATTTAATTCTTCCATTTTATAACATATCAGTTCCCGCAAGCACTCGTACTCATTCAAAACAATAATATTTCGGTCTTCCTCAATTTTTAAATATAACCAATTCCCATCTTGAAATTTATTTACCATACAAATATTACATGCTTCGGCAATATGCTGTAATTTAAATTCTTGATTCAATTGTATGTTAAGAACATCTTCTACACTAGATAGTCCATTTAACTTAATGTGTTTCCAGTTTTGAGCAAATTGTCTAATTTTAAATTCTACTTGGAAATTGCATTCCGGTACAGCAATCAACTTGGATAACGGATTGAAGACCAACGTATACAACAAACCCAACTTCCACAACATGGTGGTGAGAGTTTGGTTTGAAGTCACATAATGCATAGCTTGTCCTACCAATTAATTTCTGAAGATCTAATTGCAGGACAATTACATCAGTAACGTCAACAGCAAATCCATTTTCTAACTTGATCCTCTTGACTCCATAATATTTAACAGACTGAAGATTCACGTGTTACCACTTTTTCAACACAGAATTCGTTTGTTCAATACTGGAAGCCTTGTACATCCAGGATGTTAACGAAGTTTCCTTTTTGAGATTCGATAATAAATGTCCAAATTTGGAGCAATTCCATATACACTAAATCAAATCTGTAGTGTTAATTCGGATGTTCTCCCTACACAACCATGCAACCAGTAGTTCCTACCCATAGTTCTGTGTTTGTAGAACTCTTTCCACTAGGTACGTACCGGCTGCTGTAAGCTGAATTTTCTCGTCATAAAAAAGCACCTAGGATTGGCTGTCTTTCCAAATCTTCCAGTAGAAAGGGTATAGGTATCGTTTGTTACACATTAACAATTTTGAATAGTTCCGTGCTCCAGTAAAGATGAAATTCTCTGTAAAAGACAGCTTTATATTTTGAAGTACGGGCTAGGTCACCAACCTTAGGGAAATTTCTTCGGTTTGAAGTTTTGTTCTTTTTCGGACGTTCTTCTGCTTGCACGGGTTTTAATCCAATAAACCGGTGCTTGGTGTTGTTATTTTCTTCCATAACTTTAAGCAAAATTTCCAACCATATGTAACTTCTTTGCAGGTGAAAAGTTTTGCAGAATTTGTTTTTAATTGTTCTGATAAGACATTTTGTCATACAGGCTTTGACTGCAGTATATGCGGAATAATAGTTTATCTTATACTCTTGCATAAGTTTTATGAAACTCGCTGTTATAGAATTCCTTGCTTTTTTTCGTTTGTAAATTAATTTTTCTTGCATTATTCTGGTTGTCTAGCATTGTTCTCGGTATGTTTTTCATTGCATTTATAACTTCTGCACCTGTTTTACTTTTTAAAGGCCTAGCAATTGCGTATTTGGTAAAGCAATTCAAACCAATAAGAATATACTTGTAACCTTTATTATCCTAAATCTTCATTCATTATTTTTCTGAAATGACAGCACTATTGTTAAAATCTTTACTCTTCATACTGTCATTAAATCACTAAAGCTCTTATACAGCGTTTTACGGATACTATACAATTAAAGAAATAAAGTAACTGTTGCAATTTTCTTAATATGTAAAATTGTATTTACATTTTTACAGCAATTATGCGAGAATCCAAACACTTCAAAACCGGTACTACACTTTATTAACTCACTTGTTCCGTTAATAACAACTTTAAGATTAATTCTGTTTAATTTATTCGAATCCTATGTCTTTATATATGCACGGTAAAAGGTAGAATATGAAGTTTAAATATGAGTAAGGCGGAAGGTGCAAGTTGGAAGGTGGCAGGTAGCAGGTGGCAGGTAACAGGTGACGGGTGATAGGTGTGAGGTGTCAGGTGTCAGGTGTCAGGTATCAGAGGGCAAGTGGCAGGTGGCAGGTGATAGGTGACAGATGATAAGTGGCAGGTGACAGGTGGTCGGTGGCAGATGGTAGATGGCAGGTGGCAGGTGACAGGTGGTGTGGATTATGGTGGTCCATTTTCCATTTCTATGAGCTGTGTCGGAGATGCTAAAATGTTAAAGAATTACATTTGTTTGTTGGTCTGTTTTAGTAGTAAGACTATACATTTAGAGCTAGCATCTAGCTTGTTAACAGATTCATTTATCGCAGCACTACGTCGGTTCATAGCATGCAGAGGCAAATCTGTGCAGCTCCACTGCGATTGTGGGACTTATTTTGTCGGAGCGGCTAAAGAACTATTACAACTGATAAAGCAGTTACACAGAATCAGGTATTAGATTTGTATTTAATCCTCCATCTTCCCTCAGTTTGGCGGTTTGCGGGAAGCTGGCATTAAATCGCTCAAGTCTCATTTGACCAGATCAATCGGTAATCAAAGACTATCGTATGAAGAGTTCTTCACTGTTTTAGTACAGATTGAAACCATCTTGAACTCAAGACCACTCTGTTCATCCAGTAGTGATCCAACACATTTTTCATATTTGACTACCAGTTATTTTCTCAATGTTGAACCTGTATCCGTTTTCCCGGATTCACACCTCTCAGATACCAAGTTGTCGCATCTTAACTGTTAGCAGCTTGTACAGCGCTTCCAACAGTCATTGTGGAAGAAATAGCACGTTAAATATTTTCATACAAGGCAACAAAGGGTCAAGTGGCATTCAACCTTGTGATTAATAAAATTTGGAATGGTAGTACTCATCAAAAATGATTCAGCACCTCCATTGTCATGGCGGTTGGGTTGAATTGCTGAGCTGTACCCAACTACAGACGATGTTTCTCGTGTTGCATTGGTACGCACAGCTAATAGCCTCTTCAAGCGGCCTTTAGTTAAGCTTTGCCCTCTCCTTTTGGAAGAGAGTTTGCAATTCATTAACTGCATTTTCTTTCGTTTGTTGTATATAAACTTGTTAGTTTCCATGTATATTTAAACATTTCATTGTTTTGTTCATTTATAGAAAATAAGTGGTTTTACTCTTATTTTGGTAGGCGGTAATGTTAATGCCTTTTACATTTAGTTGAATTGGTAACATAAATCAAATATCACATATTGCATACGTTGCTAAGTGCCACCCTGGCTTTTACACATTTATCATTATTCAAAACGATTCAACCCGAACCAAGTCGAACATATCCCTTGTATTCCTGTTTTAACCTTACAAATAACAGACGTTAATTTATATTCACTACATCGCCGTCGTTCGTTCATAAAATACCGTGCATATCACATTGCACGCTGCACTTAGAAACAAAGCACACCGTTGCTTAAGTACGTGGAATGAGTTATCGCAGTGAACAATAATAATCAGTGGTCATAACATACACTGTTTTCAGTAGCAATAAAACATTCGCTTGTCGGCATTTTTAGAACACTGGTGATACGTTGCTATGACAAAAAATGGCAATCAACCTATGAAATACAGTCCTAAACAGAAGAAGATTTATCCGTTAAACAATTTGGAATTACCAGCGTAGTCGAACGTACTGTAAGTATAAAGTTATTATTTTAATTTCTCACTGCATACAAACAGAGGAAATTTCATAAATGGAGCAATGAAAATCTTTATCTTACTTTTGATTCACGAAACTAAACACGATTTAGTGTAAATGTGTACTGTGGTTAACTAAAAATCAAAATTTCGGAACCACATCTTTTAAACAGGACCACTCATAGTGAACTTTATTTACGATTTCTAGAAAATGATTCAGAAAACATAGATGAGCTTTCAATACCTTATCTACAAAGCATGTGGCTACTACAGGATGTTGCGCCATCACACAGCACTGCAGCTGTATCAGAATATTTAAATATGCGATTTGGTGACCAGTGGATTAAAAATAAAGTCCTATTTACTGGCCTGCAAGGTCACCTGATCTAAACCCCCTTGATTACGTTTCTTTGGGATACGTTAAATATTAAGTTAAAATTTGTAGTTACAATAATGTAGAGGAATTGCAAGAAAGATTCATATCATCCGTTCAATACCACTAGACATGATATAGACCATTCGATTTAACTTTAGGATGACGTTAAATGTAGTAATGAAGTGTTAGCAACCGTATGCAAATAAATACCTAGATTTGCGCTTGAAAGATACTGTCATTAAACACAATAAAGGTTGGCGGTTCTGTACGGTGTCGCAAACAATTCTTTTTGCCAATGGGAATATACCTATATCGTTCACTAAATATATTATAATTTAAGTTGACGTTGGCAATGTGATTTTTATTCAGTTGTGACGTCATCATAAAGTTAAAATACTGCAATTAATGATTTTCATTTTGAACATTTAAACACTTAGACTTTTATGAATAGTGAATTATTAATATTTTTATTTTGGTTTTAATTGTGCTAGGTACTTTGATTATTCTTTTAAACTATAATAAATTAGGGTTTTCATTTAACAAATTCTGCGATTTAATTAAAAGATTTCAAAAATAAATACATAATTTGATCAGAACTAGTCTTGTTTAAAAAGTAAAGAACCAAACCCTGACAACTTAATTTTGTATTAAATAACAAACCGACCAATAGAGCGAAATTTAAGTTATTTTACTTTTAGATAAAAAAATATATAAATCGTGTAACGGTATAAAAATACAGTATGTCGGCCATAGGAAAAACGAAAGTTGACTTCGGGCGTGCGCAACATAGTAAGTCTAGAAATTTTCTAAAAACTTTAGTAGAAAGGCCATATCGACTTATGTACACGTACCCAATTTTATTAAGTTTCGTTGAAAATTACAGAAGTTATTAAACATAAAGAAAAATGCAGTATTTCAGTTTTCACCCTTTATTCTGGAAACCACTTCAAATATTCATACTTTCTTTGCAGATTTTAAAAGGCCTCTAAGTATCGCAACTTTTGTCAAATTTAACCGACCATGTTTCTTCTATAGTTTTCAAGGTCCCCATGGTGAGCATTGAATTAGTAATAACCCTGTATACAGCAAGATCGGAAGGATGTCGAAGGCATGCGAACGAAGTTGGAGATTACGTTAGAAATGAAAGTGTGCACTGAGAAAAGGATTTTGTTGCTTCAACTGAAAATTGGTTGATGGCAAAAATTTTTAAAGTTTAAAAGAATGATTGCCTTCAATTTGTGTTGCGACCTGGGATCGACTTTCCTATGGTAGCCAATACGCTTAACGTGAAATCAGCTGATTAATTTTTATTGGTAAATTTTATATAAATTCAATAATTTGGGAAACATTTTTTAACATGTTTCTATTTATACAATTGAGAGATTTCTGATTTTATGTCTTATTTTACCGAGATTCAGTGAATTTATTGAATTTATATAAAATTCACCAATAAAAATTAATCAGCTGATTTCACGTTAAGCGTATTGGCTACCATAGGAAAGTCGATCCCAGGTCGCAACACAAATTGAAGGCAATCATTCTTTTAAACTTTAAAAATTTTTGCTTAGTGTACTCAAACCAAATATTTCAAACATCAATAAATCAAAGTAACCTTCAATTTATGTCATAAACGTCAAACTTGAAGTTTTTATTATTTTGACAACGATCCTAGGTCATGGATCGAAACGTAAATAAAATAGATTTTAAAAACTATGAGTGGTTTCATTCCCAAAGAAGATTAAGAAGAATGCTAAACAAACCACAACAAACATACAGGGAGTATTTACAAGTCAAAAATGGCTAATAAGGGTTGAAGTAATAACATTTTTGGTTTAATCAAACTTTTCTTGTGTTCAATTGAGACACTTAGCTGTCAAATCAATCATTTTCTTGCGTTCTACATTATTTAGAAATAGAATTAGTTTAAACATCTAAGGTGGTTTGATTCAATATCCAGCTTGATTGATTTCGACTTAATGAAGTTATTTTAATCAATTTTTTTAATTCAACTTGGCGATCAACAAATGAGTTTGTTCATTCCTAACAGATTTTTAAAAAAAGTTGATTTAAAATAACTTCATTCAGTCACATTATCAAGTTGGATATTGAATCAAATCACCTTGAATGTTACATTAACTCTAGTTCATCGTGCATAATTTTTAGTTTAGCTTTCAGTGATAAATAATGTTCTTTTACAAAATGTTATTTTTATAATCTCATAAAATCTAAAATTAATAGAAGTAACTTCCACTTGAATTTTGTAAAACTAATACTGATTATTGAAAAGTTTATTTATTTCTTGAGGTTGCATTGGGTCTTTGAAGTTAGACGTTCGTTTATATAGTAGAATGCTAAAAACAATGACATTTTGTTATGAGCAATGAAACCAATTTATAGGAAAGTACCTACGTGTTTTTAGACGAAAAGATTTTGTTTGAACACAGCACAATATACTAAATTTATCTTCTGTGTATTTTTATACTTGGTTGAAATACTTTTCTTGAAACTAACACAATAAACAATGTGAAGTAACGCTTGACGCCATGTTGACGTGTGGTAGTCGAAGGTTAGTAGTATATTGAAGATATGATGTGCGCCGTACATCCAATACACACTTGCGCGAAAGCATCGGACACTGACCAAAAACGGTTGGGTTCAACAAATAACCGAGACGTTTGATTTTGCTATCATAGTTTATTTAAATCAACAGGCTATAGTACGTTTGTTTGAATGTTAAATTTGTTACGAAATGTGTTGATTTGACACTTATTCCACCATTCATTTAACTAAAATGGATTTTATTCAACATTAAAAGTAGTATTGGACTAAAATATGAAATTTGTTGGCAAAATTAGTTTGTATTAAATACGACTATTGTTCAATAAAATTGACTTTTGCATTCTTTTATTAACCAACTGTTATTATGCGTTCAAGCAAACAAATTTAAGTCAACTAATTTTTGTAGTTAGTTTTACAATCTACAAGCGGTTCAGTGAATATAGTTTCGTTTACAACGACTAAAAAATACTTGATCAAATGTTTTACTCTTTAAAACAACGGAGTTGTTTGTATCAACCAAATCACTTTTCTCAGTGTGGGATAAATCCACCAGAGTGCAAACACAGGAATATACCGTCTTATATATTTTAAAAGAAACCGAACGATGACATTGACATCCGAATATAGTCGAGGATTGGGCGTGAGGAGGGATCGATAGTAATAAGACGAATTTTATGTGTAAACACGCAAGCGCTACAAAAATATTGCCCTTTACCGATTGGAATCGATCGACAGCTGTCGAAAAACACTCCAATCTCAACTGGAGATTAAATAGGGTATAAACGAGCTATTAGATAAATTTTGCACATAAATACGAAAACACATCAAAATAACGAACTTAAAACACTTTATACGAATATTCTGTGTCGAGCTATATATTCCTGCGCTCTATGAAGATTGTGAACGTTTTATTATGCCACCGTCAAGCATTTTCGTTACTTGCTTTTGTACTTAAGTTTTCTGTATATGTGGCTATCTCTATAACTTTGTATGGATTGGTACTTTGATTTCGTGTTTTATTTGTTACGTAATTCGTGGCAGTCCCTGTTCGGGCGCCAAAGTTATGCTACGTTGGCTAGTAGCCGTGCGTAACACAAAGAAAATCAAAGAAATGACCGGGCTCAATCGGAGATTAGGGGGGGTTGTAGAAAGCAGACTAACATATAATGTATACGGCGGTAAGGAGTTAGTGACAATACCTGCAAGAAAAATAGTTAAGCAAACCTGGAAAAAAAAGAATAAGCATAGCAGCAATGAAAAGTCTAAAATTATTCAGTACTTTGTAGAATGTAAATAAAACTGTTTGGATAATCTATATAATATAATCAGGATAAAAGCATTACAAAAATGTTTATTACAAAGTGAGGTAATATTGGGGAGTAGCAGAAACGTTTCCTCACACACCAATTAAACATAAATCAGACAAAATGTTAACAAAAGATAAATAGGTAAGACACAATAGATATGAGTAATTCAGTAGTATTGACTTTTTTTCTTTCTTTTTTTTTCTTAATAGCAGGCAAGTCTATTGTAAAAAGTATCAGCACGACAAAGAATATTGCAAAACCAACGGATAGATATTTAAAGTAATAACCAGTATGAAATAGTTCAACTTACACAACCAGAAGCACCGGAAGAGTGTCTATAGAGTTGGACTAACTCGGCTACTGATAGCCTTGCAGTTGGAGTTGGTGGAGTGTGGAGTGTCCATGGTTCCATCCCATTATCAACTTGAAACTTTACACTACTATCAACTGCAGATTGTTCTTTTACTTTCTGTAACTGATTGAAAGCCTCCTGATAGCTTGGTAAGCCGGATGCACTGGTGTAGCTTTGCAAAGATTCACAGTCTATTCGCGGGGGTGGCATTTGTGGTACAACCGACAGGAACACATGCAACACACGCAACTAAGAACAATTAAAGTTAGTATAATTCCGATCCATACATCCGTCAAGAAGTTTTCGTATTGCTGATCTACTTCAGCAGAAAGAACTTCGTCAACTTCTGAAGCTAATTTCAGTTGGTAAAGGCATTGTTTGAATACGGTGAAACATTTAAAAACACGGTCACTCTCACAATCTCGTCTTTACAAAAAATGTACGTTCATATTTTATTTACTTATTATTAAATGCAAGGTAAATTTAACGTATCATTAATACGGCATGAGTTAAAAAAGGAGTTTAAAACCTGACTAAAGTGGCTTCTTTAAAAATTCTGTACAAGTTTATTGCACTTACTCTGATAAAAAAGGACCACGAAACTAGATCGCACACACAGTAATCCTAAAAGAATCGGTCAAGTTTAGCAAGCAAGTTCTACAACTTTTATTTCAAAAGAAACTCAACTAAAAACACAATTAAGAAAGCACGCGTAATCACTAAGTAAGTCCGTCAATGTTCCGTAAAACGCACGTGCAGGTCGAGTACAACACTTCTGGTCAACCAAACACGTTACATATTAAGCATCTTCCTTCAAATGTAATCAGAACTACACTCTGTACAGTTAAAATACAACTTTTATTTCACAAGAATACCACTAAAATCGTGCCGCGCTTGTTCAGGAACAATACGAGAATTAATCCCACATTAATTCTCACTATTGTCAAAAGCAGGAAGAAGCAGTATTTTTTAACGTACTTAATATATCGGAACCAAGAACGAACTACAACTCCTCATCTGTTTATTCAACTCGTTCTATTACCACTTCTTATCGTCTCTTATCTAGACTTGTATATTCACATAAGCAACAAAATTTACATTTACGGCAAGACAAGAACGATGCAATCTATAATTAATTACACGATGCATTTGCCTAAGGAGTTAATAAATGTTAAATATAGAGATAGTAGTTACAGAAAAGTATTTGTTAATTGAGTATAGCGTAAAATGTTAAATTACAAAACTGCCCGTTACATATTTTATTAGCGAAAGTTAATTTTTTATTAGGGCCGTACATTATGTCTTTATATTTAACTAACAGATTTTTAAAACTTTCTTTTCCTCTTTATTCAGATGGTCAGTTCTAAATCTTGAGCAGTTAACTTTTGAGTTACTTGATTCCTATATGAAAGTAATTAAATTATTACATTCAAAAGCCGTTGGAAATATTTATAATAATGTGAGTTTAAAAACTTAAGGTCGATCTTTAATAATACTGTTTCTTTAGATGTGTTAGTAAATTCTAGTGGTTACATCGTTTTGTATTGTTTAAAGTCTAATTGGAATTGTATAATATCTGTTGATTAATTTCAGGATAATTATTTGTTCATTAAGTAAACATAGTTTTACTTGCATAATCGTTCTTGTAGATGGTTGCATTCCGATTTTCTGTGTTGTAAAATCTTCTATAAATTTTAATGCGATTTATATTTCATTGTTAAATAATATTTTATCTTTTAAGCTAATGTTGATATTTAATCTTCGTAAATTACGGATTCCGATTATTTCGTAAAAGTTAAATAAAACGAATTCCAACTTTCCTCGCAAGGGATTACAATCTTCAAAATGTGCTTTAAATTTAAGGTTTCTTTTTCCAGTGCATGAAATGAATGGTGTATTGAAATTAACTATTGATTCTGAGAAATAAGTTTCCATTATATAAGGACTGTTTAGTGAAAGATAATCTGTATTACTTAACAATTTTATTCGGGGTTTGTGTATCTCAGTGTAAGGTAACGAATTTGAAATTGAATTATGTAAATCATTTATGTTTCGTCCGGTAACAGGCTTCTCTTTGCAAAATCTTCATTAAGGTGATTTTTTCATTAAATTCCTTGTTGAATTTATTGTTTGTGTTGTTTGTTGTTTGTTGATTATTGTTTGTAAGCCTTGAAATTATTGATATTGGTTCTGGTGTACCTCGAGGTTTATTTGAATTTTCTGGTGCGAATACGTTAGTTGTTTTTGAAAATATTTGTTTGTTTGTAGGAAAACCATTGGGGAATTTGCCTGCTCTGTATATTTATAGGTTGACCTGGGAATGGAGTTTAATTATTGTGAGGGTAATGATTGTTATAGAAATAAGGATTGCATGTCCTTTGTGGATTTTATTGAAACCGATTGAAATGTTTGTTATAGTTAGGATTATACATTCGTTGTGGGTATTGCTGGTGTTGTCGTTTATGATCATTTAGGGAATTTTGGGATGGTTTATTATTGTTGTCGTACCTCTTACTTTTACTGAATTGGGAATTATGTTGCAGTTCCACAGAAATGTGATTTACAACTAATGACATTGCTCCATCGATCATATTAGGTTTTTGTAGCATTAAAAGATTTCTTAATTCTGTGCTCGTATTTGATATTAAAACTGTTATTAAGTTATTACATTGTTTTGTGAAATTAATGCAGCCTTTGTGTTTTCAGATAGTGACGTATCCGAATCTATTTTTAAGCATATCTGCATTCTTATTAATTCTAGTTTGTCGATAATATTTTCTACTTGTTGTTTCGTTAAATATATAAATTGTTTTTACAAAACGTGTTTATCAAATCTGTCACCAAATTTTTGTCTTAATACTTCTTTAACTTCAGGCAAAGTTGATAACTCTGGTCAACATAAAATAAAATCCCTAGCTTCATTTACTATTCTCAAGAACATTGAAACAGAAACAAATTCACTTAAGCTATTATTAGCAGTTCCTCCGTATCTACTATGGAATCTATCTCCTGCGGTAATAATAGACTTGAGATGTTCAGTGAATCTAGAGAAAAGTCTAATTGTATCAGCAATTTCTTTTGCAGCTTGTGCTGTTGCCAAATCGATTATGTTTACTTGATTAGAATTTTCTACTGAAATTTCGATTGCCACGTCGATTGATATAAAATATACAAAAATATTAAGCTACTCACTTGATTATTGTTCTTAAATTCATAGAAAATAATAGAAAACAAAACTCAACACTGTGTTCTAAGTTTTCTTTCTTCAGGTATTGTCTGTTCTTCTGCCCAAAGTTGGTTAAAACTAATAGCTCAGACACTGGTTCATTTTTCGTAGCTATTGTCCTTTAGATCCTACCGCTGCACCAATTTTGTTTTTGAAAGCGAAAATTCTAATAAAAAAGCATTTATTGAAAAGTGAACAAGTTATCACAAATCAAATATAACTGTAACACAATTAAGTACAGTAGTACAAATTACAATATTCAGCAATGACTAGTTAAACTGTTACTGTCAACTGTCGTTTTATATGTTTATTATCATTGAGAAAGTAAATTATAAGGCGATGGATTGGTTATTTTTAAAATTTACCGTAATTGATTTAAATTAACATAATAGTAATTTATTAACAACATGAGTAGTTTAGCTATAAAGAACCTGCTATACATGCAAAAACCTGTCACATTTTTGAAATTTGCAATATTTTTAGATCAAAAAAAGTATATGTGTTGTGGGCATAGAGGTGTACCTGTCTGTGAGAGACTTTTTGAAAAAATTGTTAATAAAAAAAAGTTCCAGGTGTATGGAGCAACTGAGACAAAAGTATAGCTATGGGGAAACTGGGGCACATGCAGAAACTTCTCATATTTACAAAAAATTGCAATAGTTTTTGATCAAAATCAATACACACACAAACGCGCGCGCGCACGCACGCACGCACGCACGCACGCACGCACGCACGCACGCACGCGCACGCACGCTTGCACACACGCACGCACGCGCGCACACGCACACACGCACGTACGTACGCACGCACAAACACACAAACGCACGCACGCACGCACACGCGCACGCACACACACACACACACACGTATATTGCTGTGATACGGCCAGTTAGGTTTTGGCCTTTGAGAGCTGCTTTTTTAAAAAGTGTTCTTCCAAAAACTCTTTATTTACACAGAAACTACAAATTGAAATTTAATTTACAAGTACTGTATCAAAAAAGGCTCTAAGTTGAAATTAATATTAAATGAACTCATTTATAGCGAGTAGCCTGAACAACCAACAATGCTAAAATTGTGAGGCTCAAGACTGATTGACCTCCTTGGGCTCTCTAGGGTATTTATGTTGTCTCTGCTCCTCGCATTGCTTCTGGGATCTGCGGAGCTCAAGTCTGCTTATTTCTTTCTTCATTTATACAATACCAAGTAACAATTTTAATTCTAATAATTGCGGTTTTATAATCTACTGTGACCTGCACCTACAGTCTCACTTTGCGTCTGAAATACAATGTTTTCACATCCGTTCTCATGTCTTCTGTCTGACTTCTATTAACCTTTTATTATCTATTCTTGAATTATACAATGTTGCAAGGTAACTCAAGATTTAATAATTCCATTTAATTATACATATATTTGATTTGGTGATATGTAACTTTTCCCGACGTACGAGACTTGTTCACTTGAAACCCATCTTTGGTCAGGTTAGCCTCGAAAACAATTGTAATCACTTAACTTACGTTTTGCAACGTTAGTGGTGTTTGTAAACTTCCCACTGGTCAGTTTCTCTCGTATATATTTAACAGCGATTTTAAGTATTGTGACTTTGAAATGACGTTTGTTGTTAACAATCCGACCAAATGTGATCAGCGTGCGGTCATTCAATTTCTGTGTGCTAAAGGTTTGCAACCATTGGAAATTCATACACGAATGCAAGCAGTGTATGAAAACGCATGTTTTGCGTATCTAACTGTCAAGGAATGGCGTCGAAAATTTAAGAATGGATGCGAAAGGACGAATGATAAGCCATGACCAGGTGCAGTGTGTACTGCGTCAACAGACAGGAATATGGCATGTGTGAAAAAAAATCTACAGCGAAAGAAATGGAGGATATTAGAGCATCCACCCTATAGTCCCGATTTATCGCCTTGCGATCATTGCATCATAGAGTAAAGCCATACTTGACGGCATCATCTGCAAGGGCTAGTTGAAGGATACCTGTTGAAGATAGTTACCAGGTAACAACTTTTATTCAAACATTGTGTGGTGACTATTTGCAATGATTCTTTTTACTTTTTGTGCTTTGGTGTATTTTTCTTAATTGTATTTATTGAACTATAAATTTATAGGATTTTTGAGGTGAATGAAATTTATTTAGGTTGTCAAGGAGTATTGATTTACAGATAACCAGGATATATTGTATAAAAGTATAAAAGACTTATTTAATTTTGTTTGATAGTGCTGTAAATTTGCACTCATGCTTAAAAGGTTTTACTATGAGCTCATGTTAAGACGAAGGGATAATGTCAGGTATGAGGAATGCCCTCTCACTTTAACAGGATAATTGTTTAATAAGGGTATCAAAGTGAATTATTTCTTTAAAAAAAAATTGTTGATAGTACGAAGAACTCAAGTGTACATAATGGGAAACACTATGAAAATGTAATACTTAGTGTCTGTAAATAGAGTGTGTTGTATTTTGTGAATTGCGTTATTTTGAGTGTGAAGGTAGAGTGGGTTTTCTTTTAGGTTATAGCATGGTATATATATATAAATATTGTTGTGGATTCAAAGGGTTAAATTTGGGGTAAACAATAAAATTTCAACCACCCTGTATAAAGAAAAGAACAAATTATTTACGCGCAAAATTTATTTAATTCATTTTGGGAGAACGGACAAGTATTGACGTATTTTTATAATTAAGAATTGAAAGGTTAAAAAGTACATAAAGAAAAACAGTTTTAGAACAAATAGAATACGCATAATTAATTTGAATTTATTCTAATCCAACACGTAAAAGCATAAGAAAACCCACTAGGGTAAAAAAATCAATAATTCCAAGGCAGAAGTTTTCGTAGTAACAAGCAAACGTCAGTTTTATCTGATACGACAAAATATAAAATCTAAGAGTTGTTGTGCTCAACGGTCGATAATTAACAAACACCTCCGTTTTTAAAAAGGTTGCATTCGTTGAAGTTATGAGCATATTAAGACAGGACTTCATAAAGAAAATATTCTCAACCGTCAGTTTGGTTTAAACAACAAGCTAACAAAGTTCTTAAAAGCAAGGGAGATGTACTATCGGTTATATACTACAGATAGAGACAAAGATAAAAGCGTTGGTATTGAAAGCGCACGTACCATATCCACGTGGAGTAAAGATGAGCTGTCAGCAATATCGATTTTCTATAACTCAAGTGGGGTTTTGAACGCGACAGCAGACATGCATCAGACAGAGATAAAGATAGTTTAGGCGGGGTTTTATGACGACAGAGAGTATTATCATTGGTTAAGAACAGACAGTTTCCCAAACGTAGACACACGCGACAGGTGGGAGCGCTTTCGGATACGGCACGTAGGAAGGAGTAAATTTCAGGAATTTTAAGACGGTTGTATCAAAATTTGTAGAATTTAAATTTGAAAATAAGATTTTCACGGGAAGTGTGTCCGGGGGTAGGATTTTAAAACAATATAAATACTGAATGGGAATTATTAAAATTCTCCTGTCTCCTCTTTGCTTCTATACAACTATACGACAATAAATGTTGACCAACATTATAGTAGAGCTTTTTTGTTGTGAGTATTAGATGTCTTAATAATACGGTAAATATAGTGCTAGCACGTGTAACTTACTAGTAGCGGCCTTCTAGTTATTAACGCGAAATACGTGTAGTGTATATTAATTTAATAGAGGTCCGGCTACTACTATACTAAGCTCGAAAATCAATAAATGGAAGTATAATATATGTGGGGTAAGCATCACAAACAACCAGGATTGTATGCTGATATGAAATGGTACTATGAAACGAGGCGCTTGGCTCGCAATTGGGGTTATCGTCTGTAAATCTGCTGAGTATCACAGCGCATGGTCACGAAGCCAAGGTGTTCTAGTAATCGTCGTTGAAGGAATAGAAGTCTGAAGCATTCTCCAGGTAATTTATTTGAAATTTCTGTTTGATAAACTTTTGTGAAATTTTGGTGCTGTGTGAGTGAATTTTGGGGTTTATTTATGGTTATATAAACTTATTGGAAAAGATACATGTACTGGACAATTTGTTGGGGTTAAATATTGAAAAAGGGTTATTTAAAACTTACAAAATTTTATTCTGGATATAAACTGAATTGTAAAGGGTGCACGGGTCTATAAATCTTGTTTAATTCATGCAAGGTAAAAAGCATATACTAAATAAACTGGGTTATTATGAGCTTACCATACTCCAGTGTACAGTCAATTTAGGGTAATATGTGGCGCCCATCTACTCATATTTTACTGAATTTGTTTGAAAATAATTAGAAAATTAAGGACTCTAAAACATATCACATTTGAGTTTGTAATTAGTGTATCAAAATGTTCTTTTATACATGTGAATAATTTGTCTGTAAGTAACGGTAAATAAAAGATTGTATGATTGTTGTATTATTTGGTGATTTTATTAAATGGTGTGCGAGTGTGAAGGAAGAATGGTTGTATATTTAGGTATCCGAGAAGAGGCACAGCCGATCTAGCCAGGGAAGCTGCTGAAGATTTTTGAAGCAGAAATCAAAGGGTAAGCAATTTTCTTTCTTTAAAAGTTGTGCATTTTTGAAAATTAGTTGATGACACTGGTGGAGCAGAAAACCTTAATTCACGAGTCTACGGCAATATATATATATATATATTGTAGTGGTATTAAAAGGTTAAATTTAACTATAAACAAAGCAATTTGAAACACCCTGTATAGAAGAAACAACCAGAATTTACGTGCGAAATCTATTTCATTTAGTTCATTTTAAAGTAACAAGTATTAACAAAAATTTACAATTAATGAATAAAATTTAAATAGATTCGTAAAGAAAATAAATTTTAGAAGCCAATGCAATTTATTAATTAATTTAATAGAGTTTAATTAAACGGGTCATTACGTCTAATACGCATAAAAGCATAAAAAATCAATAAATCCAAGGCGAATGGCTTTCGTTGTAACAAACAAATATATCGGTTGGGTTGAAATACCATGAAAAGAAGCTCCTAGAAATGTTGTGTTAAAAGTCGGTTAATTAAACACCTGCATGTTTTCTAAATGTCAGGTTGCCCTTATTTTTATAGATAACAAGCAAGTTTCAAAGAATATTGGTTAAACAACAGTCGCAAAAGCACGTATACAAGTCCACATGGAGTAAATAAAGAACGCGGAGAGTAATATCGAATTCTACCACTCAAACAAGGTTAGAAGGAAACATATAATATGAATAAGAAAGGGACAGCGTTAATATGGGCGGGATTTTTAAGACGTCAATGCATATACTATTGGTCGATATAGTTAGTTCTAGAACAGACAAACACGAGAATATTTGAAGTCGGGTTCATTGAAAAATATTGCAACGACGCGCTAAATTTCGGAGATTTCTAAATCGGTTGAAACAAAATTTGAGGAAGTGTTACTTTAAATTAGATTTTTCACGGGAAGAGCGGCCTAAAGGTGGCATTCAGAATCATATAAATACTCGAAGAGAAGTAACATCTTTCTCTTTTAACTTCGATCTCTTAGTAGTTTTACCGCTTCAGAATACGAGTTTGTAAGTATACATATTTTTAAATTAAATAGTACAGTGTTGGCCTCATAATTTGATACGCAAATAGTGGCGAGTCTAAATTTTAATTTGAGGTGCAACATTTATCTTAAACAAGCTCATGAGGTGACGTGAAGTAACGTAAATTTAAAGTAAATTAAACTAAAGTACGCAATTGTGAAAGAGGTGTGATTGATTTGGATTCTGATGCACCGTGAAGGCAGAGCAAACAGCACAACCTAAATGGGGTTCATCTACAAAGAGCTAAAAGTGGGCAGCAGAGCAGAGCGAAACTATTTTACGGCATCATCAACGGAGTGGAGTTCTTCAAGAAATTCCAGGTAACGCTTTAAAATTGTTGTTGTTATAAACTATGTAACTACGAAAATTGTGTGACGTGTGAGAGTGAATTTGAAGATATTGTGCATTATTTTGCGTATAGAAAATAATACCTATAGCTAACTTTATTATGGTATTTAAATAGAAATCTAAAGATGTATATAAAGCTTATTAACGTTCCATCAAGAATTTAAAATTTTTGTTGTTACGAGTACATGGGTTTTTTTGTTTGTTATAAGAGTATGCGAAGTACAAAAGCATACATTATTCATAATTAACTGGGTTATCATGAGCTCATCATACTCCGGAGTATACTAATTTAAAATAAATTATAAATAAAGAAAAAAAGTAAGGTATTATTCAGGGTCCATTTACTCCGGGTATATTCAATGTGTTTGATATTTTAAATTAAAATCCAGGACAGTACAAAAATAGGATTTATTGAGGTGTAACTTGATCTCTGAAAAGTGGATAACCTTGAATTTTATTTGTAAATAGTGACAAAATAAATATTGTAAGGTGGTTGTATTATTTTGTAGTTTTATTGAGAGTGTGCGTGAACGATACAGAGTATAATAGTGAATCTAGGTATCCAAGAGGAGGCCCAACTGAGTTAGCCTGGGAACTGAAGAAGAATTAAGGTGATGAAGAGAGGAATCTGGGTAAGAGGTTATTTTTTTATTAAATTTTTCTATTGTGTGAAATTTATTTTCGAGTTTTGGAAAATAAATAAAATTTTCGAATGTATTTTTGTTACTGAGGCTTGATTAAGAGAAGGTTCTACGGCAATATATATATATATATATATATATATATATATATATATATATTGTAGTGGATTTAAAGGGTTAAATTTGGGGGTAAACAATGCAATTTTAAAACACCCTGTATAGAGAAAGGAACCATTTATATACACGCGTAATTTATTTCATTTATTGAATTTAAATTATCAAGCATTGACGTATTGTTATAATTAGGGATTAAAAGGTAATAAGTTCATAACGAAAATCAGTTTTATAAGCCAATAGAAATGCATAATTAGTTTAATTTATATTAATTCAACGGATAATAACGTCCGAAAACGCATCAGAGCATGTAAAATCAATAATCCCAAGGCAAAAGCTTTCTTTACAAACAAACAGACGTCGGTTGTATAGAATACCGTGAAATGTAAGCTCCGAGAACTGTTATTTTAAAAGATCAATAACTAGGCACACCTGCATGTTGGAAACGTTATCTTCTGCTTATTGGTAAACATAATAAGGCGAGCTTCAAAGAAATATTGTACAACCGTCGGTGGTTTCGCATAAACACTAACAAGAGTTTCTTAAAGAGCAGAAGGGATGTACAATCAATAATATGCTACAGAATGAGACGGGTTTAAACGCATTCGATTGAGTACGCACGTATTCGATCCACGTGGAGTCCATAAGACGCGGTCAGCAATATCGATTTTCTACAACTCAAGTAAGGTTAGAACGCGACATCAAATATGCATAAGACAGGAAAAAAGATATTACAGGCGGAGTTTTATAACGTTACTGAACTGTATCATTGGTCGAAATAAATAGTTTTACAACAGACGAACACGCGACAGTGGTTGCGATAGTTTGTATGATATAGCGTGTTGACGAGGGAATATTTCTGAAAGTTTTAAAACGGTTATACAAAATTTGCGGAAGTATTAATTTCAATTAAGTATTTCACGTAAAGTGTTGCCAAGGGGGCATGGTTTTGTTGTATAAATACGGGAAAAAAATTAATAGGGTTCTCTTTAATTTCGCATCGCTTAACGACGTATAATAATCAACCGACGAAGCTTTTAGTAACGCGAGTAGTGGCGAGTGATTAAATTTAACTGAGGTCCACGAATACTTTAACAAGCTCGTAAAATAATAATGCGATAATAAACAAGTGCAATACAGATGGATTTGGATGTTGGAATTGATGTATAATCGGTAGCACGAAACTCAGCTTAGACTGAGTTTTCATCTATAAATGTCTGGTGGAGCAGCGCGAAGCCGAGGGGTTCAGGAAGATAAAGCAACATCGACTGAGATGGAGTTTTAACGCATTTTCCAGGTAACTCATTTGAATTTGCTGTTTTTTTTTATATACTGTTGAAATTATTTGTGATCTTTGAGTGAACTTTGATGGTCATTTTTCGTTATTTAACGTAGTGAAAAAGATACGTATAACTGATTATTATTATAATATTTTGAATATAAAACAAAAGGTGTACGTAAAGCTTATTAACTTTCATGATGAATTTAAATTTAATTGTTAAGAGTACATGGGTTTACTAAGTTTGTAGTAATAGTATGCAAAGTGGAAAGCATACTATAATAAACTGGGTTATCATGAGCTCACCATACTCCAGTGTGCAGTAATAAATAAAGATAAGGTATTATTTGGGGCCCATTTACTCCTGTTACATTAAATGTGTTAGAAATTTCAATTTTAAAAACAAGGACTTTACAAAGATAGCATGTATTGAGGTGTAACTAGAGCACCGAACTGTAGATATCTATAAATTATTATTTGTAAATAGCGGTAAATAAATATTGCATGATTGTTGTATTATTTTGTGATTTTATTGAATGGTGTGTGAATGCCTAAGAGAATGATAGTAAATTAAGGTATCCGAGAAGAGGCACAGCTGAGCTAGCCAGGGAAGCTGCTGAAAAAATTAATTTGATGAGGCAGAATCTGGGTAAGGAAATTTTGGTGAAAGTTATATATTTTTGAAAATTAATTTTTTTTTACACTGGCGATGTTAAAAGGTTTTAAAAGTTAAGATCCACGGCAATATATATATATATATATATATATATATATATATATATTGTCGTGTAATTAAGGGTTAATTGGGAATACATAAGGGCATAAGGTTAAGCTAGAAATTAGAAAATAAAATTAGTCAGGGAGATTAGGATATTTTAAGCAATTATTTTAGAGCTTAAGTAATATATAATAATGTAGGGTTAATTTAGTTTAGTCATAGTTAGCTAGGAATGATGTAATATAATATTTATTTAAATATAGGGTATAAAAATTAATAATAATGAGGTAAAAGTATAGCATATTTATTATTATAAGGGATTGTAAAAGCGTTGAATATATGTTCAAATAACAGTCTTATTTTCCCAAGGTAAAACTCAAACGTTAAAAGCAGAGCAAAATATTAAGGGGAAATATATTTCTACATAACATTGACACAAACAAGCTTTAATAGCTTACAGGAAACCAGACGACCGTTGGAATTAACGTAGTCAATTTGCAACAGGGACAAAGCAAAACTACATAAATCTGACAAAGACGCAGTATGTTTGTTAAGATATCGATTTTAATTCTGTAGATAGTATAGGAGAGAGCTAGATACATTTGTCATGAAAGAACAAAGATGGATCAAAAGCGTATGCATACTAGCGGGATACATAGAGTTAATCACGGAGCTAGTATTGTAAGGAGACTTGAACAAATTTTTTGTAGCGGGGGAAGAAAATCAAGAGTTTCAAGGAATTTTAGAAGCAGGAACGCGTCGGTTGAAAGCGGGAGAAAAGAGCCAAGTAAGGTGATTGGAGAATATAGATATACGTGCGACAAGTTTAGATGGGAAAGATTAAATATTCAGCTGGTGGAGGCATATACGTGAAAGGAAGTTATAAGTACAAGAAAGATGAAAGATGTTTTGTTCTAGTCAGAAGACATGGAAGTAGTGGAAATGAACTGAAGGGTGGAGGCTAATTTTCATAGAATCGAAGTGGCAGGTGGCAGCTAGAAACGTTTTACCGAGTATTTGTGTGTCTTTGTTATCGTAATTCAGGCGAAACCGAGATCCGCTAGAACTTTTCTCTAGAATACGAGGCGGTTAACAAATAATTTTAAAATTGTTCAAACGGGTACTAGCTGTACGTGCAATTTAGACGAAAGAAATACAAAATCTTCGATCACTGTACTTTCACAGTATATGTATGTTTGCTTTTAGCAATAAATTACTAAATACATACTCATTACCAAGCTACAATGCTCGAAGTACTTCGCAAAAGCCATTACAAGTACCAAAATTTAATAGAACTCTCTGTCAAAGACTACCAAGCTATACTATACCCAGCATTTTTAATCAGTTGCCAATTGAAATTAAACAGCTTAGTAAAATAAAACAGTATTCATACAAATCAAAAGAGTACATATACAAAAACTACAGCAAATTATTGAAACTCTTATACTAATTTACCTTGTTACAATTACTAATCTATACCTATACGCTTACTAACACCATCCAATACAACCTGTTTCATCTGTTTATTACATTTAATAATTTATGTTTACTATTATCCTAGCACATACAAGTGTTTAATCACTTAGGTGCTTAATTTTGTATATACATAACTATAACACCATGTACAATATTATTTAATTTTAAATGTCTTTAATTGTATATAATTATTCTCCTAAAACTGTCTAAATTCTATAAGCTATAATTGTAATTGTACACTGTAATTGTAACGTATATGCAATAAATAAATCCCCAAGAATCCCAATTAAAAAAAGCAGGTTTAAAAATGCGTAAGATAGCAAACGCATATAATTTAATACATAAATTATATTAAGTCTACGCTACTAGAAAGCGAAAATCAGCACCTGATATATTGGAAACAAACACGGCATGGTGATAAAATCAAAGTTCACTAAATTTATTTAAACAAACAATGGTCTACGTGATCTAGAAATATGAAAATCCAAGAGAATGAATGCAATTAACTCAAAATGCTACGTGCCGAAATCAGACCGTCAATTTCATTATACAATAAAATACGATAGAAGTAGCCGAAACCTGGTATGTAAGAATCACGTATAATAGTGAACTCTGCGCTTGTCAATAGATAGGCGATTCATTTAAATACGACCGGATTTGTAAACAAATTAGTTCAACATAAATTAAGGCTTAGTTCACATCACTTAAAAGAAAATATTTAGGTGAAGTAATTAATTGTGAAGTAATAAATGGTACGATGGTAATTGTGAAAAATTATAAGAGGTTTGTTGTTTTAGCTTTTTAAAAGCGACTCTGAATAATTACTGGATCTAATGAAGAAATACAACAAGCATTTAAATCAATTATTAATTACCAGGAACATTAACAAAGGACGCTAAAATAATTTAAAGCTATGCTAAGAAAAATGCAGACTATATCTAGAACAGATCTGGATTCAACGTTGAAAGTATAAAATCACTAAGCTAAATACGGGAGCAGTTGGCACAGGGACTGATTCAAGCTTAAAACAACAGGTTAGCCAATTTGAATGTTTTGTTATTTTTATTTGTGATTAATTCGTTGTATATTTCTATTTTGAATAATTTAAAAATTACTTTCATGAAAATTTTATGTGAGGGTCAACAAAGACAGTTTTTTGAATACATGTTATAAATTACGTAAATTTTTACAGAAGTTGAATAAACGTTCATGGGGCTTCAGATAATAATAATAAGGGTGATTTTTAATGGCTTTTTGATTAACTTTGGGAATGATAATTATTAAAAGAATTTTTATTCAATTATTAAAAGGGAGCTCTATTTAGTGAATTTTTAAACATTTCATACATTGTAAATATTTTTGAAAATATAATAATTGTGCTTAATGGTGTTTTGGTTTAAAAAACCGCAAGTAAAAGTAGAAGGTAAATTTAAAGTCATTGTTTGTCGTATTCTCGTAAGCTCCGTGCGTAATTAAAAACTGAGCTAGCCAAGGTAATTAAAATTATATATTGAAAATCAAAAATTGACAGAATAAAACTATTAACATTGACACAAACAAGCTTTAATAGCTTACAGGAAACCAGACGACCGTTGGAATTAACGTAGTCAATTTGCAACAGGGACAAAGCAAAACTACATAAATCTGACAAAGACGCAGTATGTTTGTTAAGATATCGATTTTAATTCTGTAAATAGTATAGGAGAGAGCTAGATACATTTGTCATGAAAGAACAAAGATGGATCAAAAGCGTATGCATACTAGCGGGATACATAGAGTTAATCACGGAGCTAGTATTGTAAGGAGACTTGAACAAATTTTTTGTAGCGGGGGAAGAAAATCAAGAGTTTCAAGGAATTTTAGAAGCAGGAACGCGTCGGTTGAAAGCGGGAGAAAAGAGCCAAGTAAGGTGATTGGAGAATATAGATATACGTGCGACAAGTTTAGATGGGAAAGATTAAATATTCAGCTGGTGGAGGCATATACGTGAAAGGAAGTTATAAGTACAAGAAAGATGAAAGATGTTTTGTTCTAGTCAGAAGACATGGAAGTAGTGGGAATGAACTGAAGGGTGGAGGCTAATTTTCATAGAATCGAAGTGGCAGGTGGCAGCTAGAAACGTTTTACCGAGTATTTGTGTGTCTTTGTTATCGTAATTCAGGCGAAACCGAGATCCGCTAGAACTTTTTCTCTAGAATACGAGGCGGTTAACAAATAATTTTAAAAATTGTTCAAACGGGTACTAGCTGTACGTGCAATTTAGACGAAAGAAATACAAAATCTTCGATCACTGTACTTTCACAGTATATGTATGTTTGCTTTTAGCAATAAATTACTAAATACATACTCATTACCAAGCTACAATGCTCGAAGTACTTCGCAAAAGCCATTACAAGTACCAAAATTTAATAGAACTCTCTGTCAAAGACTATCAAGCTATACTATACCCAGCATTTTTAATCAGTTGCCAATTGAAATTAAACAGCTTAGTAAAATAAAACAGTATTCATACAAATCAAAAGAATACATATACAAAAACTACAGCAGATTATTGAAACTCTTATACTAATTTACCTTGTTACAATTACTAATCTATACCTATACGCTTACTAACACCATCCAATACAACTTGTTTCATCTGTTTATTACATTTAATAATTTATGTTTACTATTATCCTAGCACATACAAGTGTTTAATCACTTAGGTGCTTAATTTTGTATATACATAACTATAACACCATGTACAATATTATTTAATTTTAAATGTCTTTAATTGTATATAATTATTCTCCTAAAACTGTCTAAATTCTATAAGCTATAATTGTAATTGTACATTGTAATTGTAACGTATATGCAATAAATAAATAAATAAATAAATATATATACTACATATATATATACATATATATATATATATATATATATATATATATATATAATTATATACATAATACAGGCAGCAGTTTTATAGATATTACTGCAGCCTCGCACGAAATGTTAGAAATCATTTGTGATTGAAAATTAAGGTCGAACGAGGAAACGCTCTCTGACCATAAATTAATAACATGAGAAGTTGAAATCAAAACAAACGCAAACGAGCAGCTAACTATATTTCCGCGGTTCTGTAATAAGAAAGCAAATTGGGAGCGGTTTAAACAAAAATTTGGCGAAAGTATCCCTGCGCTCGAAAACGAGCTATTTAACTGCTGAGTGGCAGACGAAATAGAAACACTCGCGGAAATTTTAAACAATGCAGTGGTAGACGCGTCGTCGTACTCCATGCCGCAAAAAAAACATTTAAAGACAGCGTACCCTGGTGGACTCCCGAACTAACGACCAAGCGGACAGAAACGCGTAACCTAAGGCGCCGCTATCAACGCGCCTCGGCAGAAATAAGAAAACAACGGAGACTCGAATATAATCAAAGTAACCAGGAATATAAAATATTAATAGAAGAAACGCGAACAAATAAATTTAAAGAATTCTGCACGCGAAATTCCGAAAAGAAACCTTGGGTTACCGCATACCGCGTAATAAGGAGTAAACAACAGAAAATCGCGCTCAGTAATATAAAGAAAACAAATGGCGAATATACTGAAGGTTTTAAAACCACGGTGGAGTATTTATTAGAGAAATTTTTCCCATCAGATAATCCCGAGGAGGATGAGGGGTTGCACGATTTAGTACGTCGGGAAGCTATTGAGGCGCAAGAAACAGGTGCCGATAAGGCAATCTTAGTTTACGAGGTCGTAAGGGCTCTTAGGAGGATGAACCTTAAGAAGGCACCGGGGCATCACGGAATCACTACGGACGCAGCTCTGAAGGCGTCCCTGTTAGCCCCGTGTGTCTTTGTTGGGTTGTTTAAACTTTGTTTAGAGAGGGGCATATTTCCGCGTTGCTGGAAAGTCCAGAACGTGAAATTTATCTCTAAACCTAAAAAGGCGGATGCGTCATACCCGGGCAGCTATCGTCCAATTAGTTTGTTACTGGTGCTGGGGAAAGCTGTGGATCGCGTTATGACTACGCGAGTTGAGCACTTAGTGCGAGACAGAGTTGGTTTTATTAACCGACAGTTCGGTTTTATGGAGAGATAGTCGACTATCGACGCACTAGAGTTTGTTTTCGGGGAAATTAAGCAGGCGAGAAATGCTAAAGAGTACTGTGTTGTTGTTGCTTTGGACATTTCAGGAGCATTTAGTGCTGCCTGGTGGCCATTAATCGTTGCGAGTTAGATCGTAGGGGTTGTCCGTGGAACTTGATGTCGTTAGTCAAGAGCTATTTCTCGGGGCGACTGGCACATGCTGAAATTCCGGGTGAAGTTTTGTCGAGCGAGGTGGAAAGGGGGTGCCCGCAGGAGTCATGCTCTGGTCCCACTTTTTGGAAGTTTTTATACGAGAGCATCTTTAGGGTCAAGTTGCCCGCAGGATGCTCAATCGTTGGGTTTACGGATGACACGCTTTTAATTATCAGATCGCGATTATTAATGGACATGCGAACAAAACCAAACGAGGCGCTAAATAAATTGCACGAATGGTCGCGGGAAGTAAAATTGAAATTTAATACGTCAAAATCAGAAGCACTATATTTCGGGACGAATCCGGGACAGTGACCCCTTAGGCTAGAGCTATGAGGGGAGAAAATTCCGTTCAAAGACGCCATCACGTACCTCAGTGTCAAAATAGACAATAAATTAAATTGGAAAGCGCATGTACAATACGTAATAAGCAAGGGCGGCGAATTATCAAATAAAATAATGGCGGTGGCGAAAATAAAATAGGGTTTCAGAGGCGAATCGCTGAGGACGATCTATGTCGGAGCGATAGAGCCGGCAATGCTGTACGCAGCATCTGTATAGACGGAAGGTTGCAAAGTCCGATAGATGCGTCAATTGACGAGCGTGCAACGCATTACCGCGGTAAAGGCGGTGAGGGCGTACAGGACCACCTCCACGGAGGCGGTCCTGCTTATCAGTAAAACTCTCCCTATCGAATATGTCGTTATGGAATTTTGAGATAGAAGGTTAGTAGATACCGGGAAAGGACGCGAAATTATCGAAGATATTCGTCTAGGCAATAGGGAGGCAGAGAAAAAGATTGTCGTATCAGAGTTAGGGCAGCCGGCCGATATTAAAGAAATCGAGTTTGTTGAAGGCGATGGAGACACGACGGGTATCAGAATTTATACAGACGGTTCACGTATGGATGAAGGGCAAGCAGGCGCGGCGTTTGTTGTGTTTAAGCAGGAAAGGGAGGTGTTTCGGTATCAAACAAAACTCGCGAACTGGAGCACTACCTTCCAATGCGAATTGGTAGCCATAGGAGAAGCAATCGATTACGTCATAAATCACACGGGCAGAGATGAATATTATATAATCGGTGACAGCAAATCAGCGCTGACGGCTTTGACAAACATGAACACCTTGACAAACCTCCAGGCGGACGTCTGGAGGATAGCGCATACGGCGCTCGAGTTTTGACGTTTAAAGTTCTGTTGGGTTAAGTCGCACGATGGTAACTTAGGGAACGATAGGGCTGATGAATTAGCTAAAGAGGCCAAGACGGGCGACTTTCGGATATCACATTCGTCGATACCGAGGTCTCTAATTAAAAGAAAGCTGCGCGAAAAGTCAATCAGACAATGGGAATAGAGGTGGAACAACGCTGCCACGGGCATGTTGACCCCACAAATTCATACCGAGCTTAGAAGCTAGAGGTAAGATCGAAGTGAAACTCGATCATAAAATGGTTCAGTGGATAACAGGGCACGACGTCCTAAAAGCGTATTTACAAAGATTCGGTTTAACCGACAACGACCGCTGCGAATGCGGCGAGGGCGCTGAAAGCGCAGGGCACGTGCTTTTCGACCGCCCGCTTGAGGCGGCAAATCGAGGGCTAGCTGATAGCAAATTAGCTATTCTAGGTCTAGCATGGCCAAAGAGCCTAGAGGAAGTTGGGGAGGTGACTAATCAGAAGACGTTCTGGACAGCCTTTAAAGAGTTCGCGGGAAGGGTCGCGAGGTTAGACGGCGATAACCGCGCGTAAATGGGAAGGTAGTGGTGGGGAGGACTGGAAATTTTAGATATGACTTTGCGATAAATGATATGAGTTTGATAACAAAAAACTGTATTCAAATAATTTAAAAAAAAAACAAAAAAAAACTGTAACCAAAAAAAAACAAAAACCCAAAACAAAAAAAAAATTATCATAAAATATATAAAAGTTCATATGCACGAAACCCCCGCACCACTAATACAATCTCTATAATCACTATGTAACCTTATACGCGCGGGAAATCGGGAATCAATAAAAAACCTAAAACTTAATCCGGGCAAATAAATAAATAAGAACATATAAATCAAAACCCTCATTAAATTAAACTATTGAAATAAACAAAGGAAAAAACAATAATAAAATAAAATAGAATGGAATCGCGCATTCCTCCAGGACTTAAAAGTGAAGTGATAGTGATTGTGACCCCCCAAGGATGATTAGTGCATACCCACCTAAACTTTAGCAGTGCACATCCATTTCCCCCTAGCAGTAAGTTTAAATGTATGCAGACGACCAGATCTTCGGATGCTGGAGAAATATATTAACGAGGTAAGAACAAAATGGTGGCGGTTGTGGTCGCATAAGCATTGATTTATGATAATTAGTACATTTGAAATAATTTAGGGAGCAGATTTTTTGCGTAATGGCGCTAGCAGGTATAATGCTTATGCTAGTTCACCTGATAATTTGGGTTATGCTTTTTGCAATTTAATGCACTGTTCAACGCTTAATGTTTATAGATGTTTATTTATATATTTACATAAATATTTATTTTTATATTTTTATTTTTGCCTGCTTTTATTGGTTGTGGCTTGATATTACTTGTTTGACGATTTGCCGCCATTTTTGGTGGCAGCTTATATATCGGAAGGATGATTGTTTGAGAAGATTGTAATTACAATATATCAGTTAGGGAATGATAGAGAAAGCTGGGGACGGACTTAGGCTAACAAATTACTTAGACCAGGGAAGACGAATTTGTAAATTTATAGAGCAGGTAAAATAGCTGGATTTACTATTAATATATTTGGCGTATTCTTAAAAAAATTTGAATCCATTTTAAATTAGCTAGCTAGATTTGGATAGTTTTAAGTCGACCCTTCAGGTCGCACCGGTAAGCAGAGTTGGCAGCTGTTATCCGGCATTACAAATCCCTCCTCATTCATTTTGTTTGTGGCTTGTTGATCGTGCATACCCCAAATCAATGCCAAGGATAACATCAATGAAACCCTATTTTAGTTTTTGTTCCAGTTGTCAGATTTTTATTTAGAATGTGTTAATTTTGAAATTAGGGGCACGTCTATATTTTTCGTGTTTAAACCCAATGTAGTACTTTCGGGTGGAGCATTGGGGACGTGACCGCAAGCATAGCGGCCCCTTAATTAAATTATAATGTGTTAATAGGGTCATTTAGGGGTAGTTAGGACCAATAGTATAGCACACTTCATATGAATTACATGAGGACTCAGAAAACGAGACAGTTTTCTGAAGAAAACAAGAAATATGATGACTAGGCTGGAAAGTAATTGACAACGTCTTGTATATAAACCATAATCATAATTAATTTAGTTAATGAAAAATATTTTAGAAGATTTATTTGAATAAGCAAATTCGCAAGTCGTGAAACAACATGAAACAGAAGCTGAAACGCGACACGCATGAATAACGCATCATTATTACGCCAAGAATCCCAATTAAAAAAAGCAGGTTTAAAAATGCGTAAGATAGCAAACGCATATAATTTAATACATAAATTATATTAAGTCTACGCTACTAGAAAGCGAAAATCAGCACCTGATATATTGTAAACAAACACGGCATGGTGATAAAATCAAAGTTCACTAAATTTATTTAAACAAACAATGGTCTACGTGATCTAGAAATATGAAAATCCAAGAGAATGAATGCAATTAACTCAAAATGCTACGTGCCGAAATCAGACCGTCAATTTCATTATACAATAAAATACGATAGAAGTGGCCGAAACCTGGTATGTAAGAATCACGTATAATAGTGAACTCTGCGCTTGTCAATAGATAGGCGATTCATTTAAATACGACCGGATTTGTAAACAAATTAGTTCAACATAAATTAAGGCTTAGTTCACATCACTTAAAAGAAAATATTTAGGTGAAGTAATTAATTGTGAAGTAATAAATGGTACGATGGTAATTGTGAAAAATTATAAGAGGTTTGTTGTTTTAGCTTTTTAAAAGCGACTCTGAATAATTACTGGATCCAATGAGGAAATACAACAAGCATTTAAATCAATTATTAATTACCAGGAACATTAACAAAGGACGCTAAAATAATTTAAAGCTATGCTAAGAAAAATGCAGACCATATCTAGAACAGATCTGGATTCAACGTTGAAAGTATAAAATCACTAAGCTAAATACGGGAGCAGTTGGCACAGGGACTGATTCAAGCTTAAAACGACAGGCTAGCCAATTTGAATGTTTTGTTATTTTTATTTGTGATTAATTCGTTGTATATTTCTATTTTTAATAATTTAAAAATTACTTTCATGAAAATTTTATGTGAGGGTCAACAAAGACAGTTTTTTGAATACATGTTATAAATTACTCAAATTTTTACAGAAGTTGAATAAACGTTCATGGGGCTTCAGATAATAATAATAAGGGTGATTTTTAATGGCTTTTTGATTAACTTTGGGAATGATAATTATTAAAAGAATTTTTATTCAATTATTAAAAGGGAGCTCTATTTAGTGAATTTTTAAACATTTCATACATTGTAAATATTTTTGAAAATATAATAATTGTGCTTAATGGTGTTTTGGTTTAAAAAACCGCAAGTAAAAGTAGAAGGTAAATTTAAAGTCATTGTTTGTCGTATTCTCGTAAGCTCCGTGCGTAATTAAAAACTGAGCTAGCCAAGGTAATTAAAATTATATATTGAAAATCAAAAATTGACAGAATAAAACTATTAACTTTTTTAATTCACAAAAAGGCGCACTGGGTTATTGCTACCGTATCACAACAATATATATATATATATATATATATATATATATATATATATATATATATTTATTGCTGTGGTATGGGACAGTGCTCTGGATCTCCCTATATCATTCAAGCCCCAACGTTGGGCCGTCATAAGATTGCTGTGGCTCGTGGACTTACGGGTCTGACATCGCCAGTGTCAACACTGATTTTTAAAATTTAAAAATTTTAACAAAAAATTTCTTACCCTGATTTCTGCTTTAAAATATCTTCAGCAGCTTCATTGGCAAGCTCAGCTGTGCCTCTTTTTGGATACCTAAATTTACAATCATTCTTCCTACCCACTCGCACGCCATTCAATAAAACTAAATAATACAACAATCATACAATCTTTTATATACGCTATTTACAGCCAAATTATTCACAGGTATACACAGTTTGGTACACTAATTACATCTCAATAAGTGATATGTTTTAAAGTCCTTGTTTTAAATTATTATTTGCAAACACATTTAATACAATATGAGTAGATGGGCCCTACATAATACCCTATATTTTTTGCACACTGTACGATAGTGAGCTCATAATAACCCAGTTTATTAATGTATGCCTTTTACCTTGCATAAAATTACGACAAAACTAATAAATTTATGTACCCCTAACAATCCAATTTATATTCATAGCAAAATTCAATAAGTTTTCAATACACCCTTTTTCAATAATTTAAATAACCCCAATAATTCTCCAGTACACGTATCTTGCGTTAATGACTATAAATAATTCCAATATTCACTCACACATCACCAAAATAATACCAAAAATTTATCAAATAACAGAAAATTCAAATAAGTTACCTAGAGAATGCTTCAAGCCTCTACACTTTCAGACGATGATTTCCAGAAACCCTCGGCTTCGTGATTATGCGCTCTGCTCCTCCACATTTCATAGATGAAAACCCCAATAATCACCAAGCATTGCTTCAAAATACCATTCTATAACAGCATCCAAACTCACGTATATTATGCGTCTATTTATTGATTTACTACTAGCCTGGTATGGTAGTAATTGAACCTCTGCTAATTTGATTTTCACTACACTACTCGTATCTTTACGCTAATAACTAGAAGGTCATAACTACCAATTTATAAGTGCTAGCAGTACATTTACGGTATAATGAATATATTTAATACTCACAAAACTCTACTATAACGTCGGTCTATCGTTGTAAGTAGTTAAAAGCGATGAAAATACAAAGAGGGAGAGCCCAATTCTCTCAGAGTATTTATATGGTTAAAATGTCACCTCTAGGCCACACTTCACGCGAAAAACTTATTTTAAAATAACACTTCTGCAAATTTTAATATAACCGACTTATAGATTCCAGAAATTCACCTCGTATAATCCGAAAATCGCTTCTACCTGTCGCATATTTGTCTGTTTGTAAAACTATTCGTTTCAACCAATGATTCTGTTTCGTGTCGTCATGAAACTCTGCCTGTAATATTTTTATCTTTGTCTTATGCATATTTGATGTTGCGTTCCAAACCCCACTTGAGTTGTAGAAAATCGATATTGCTGACAGCGTCTCATCACTCCACGTGGATTCAGTACGTGCGCTTTAAAGCCAATGCTTTTATATCCGTCTCTATCTGTAGCATATTACTGATCGTGCATCTCACCTACTCTTTAAGAAAATTTGTTAGCTTGTTATTCGAAGCCACTGACGGTTGAACACTATTTTCTATGAAGCCCGCTTTATTATGCTGACAATTTTAAAGAAGGTAACCTTTTAAACATGCTGGTTTTCTTAATTATCAACCTTTAAAACAACAATTCTTGGAGTCTATGTTTCAAGGTATTCTATAAACTGACATCCTTGTTTGTTACCAAGAAACTTTTTGCCTTGGGATTATCGATTTTCTATACCCTGGTGTGTTTTCTAATGCTATTATATGTTGAATTAAAATAAATTAAATTAATTATGCGTTTCAATTTGTTTTTTAAAACTGATTTTCTTTATGTACTTCTAACTTTTCAATCATTACTTATAAAATTACGTCAATACTTGTACGTTTAAATTAAATAAATTAAATAAATTTTTGCGCAATATACATATTGCTGTGGTATTGGGGACAGTCTCTGGATCTACCTAAAAACCATTCAAGCCTCACGAATTGGGCGTCATAGAAGTGCTGTGCAACCGGGGATTAAAGTTTAAGAATCGAGAGGAGCCATTAATTACTTTTCAAAAATAAAAATTTTCAAAAAACATTCCTTACCTGTTACTTTCTGCTTCAAGAATCTTCAGCAGCTTCCCTGGCTAGCTCAGCTATGCTTCTTCTTAGATACCTAAATTTACAATCATTCTTCCTTCCCACTCGCACACCATTCAATAAAATCACCAAATAATATAACAATTATACAAGCTTTTATTTACCGCTATTTACAAACAAATTATTCACAGGTATAAACAGTTTAGTACACTAATTACAACTCAATAAGTGATATGTTTTAAAGTCCTTGTTTTAGATTATTATTTGCAAACACATTTAATACAATATGAGTAGATGGGCTTCAAATAATACCCTAAATTTATTGAACACTGGAGTATGGTGAGCTCATAATAACCCAGTTTAATACTGTATGCTTTTTACCTTGCATAAAATTAATACAAAATTAATATACCCGTTTACCTTTAACAATCTAATTTATATTCATAATAAAATTTAGTACGTTTAAATACACCCTTTTTCAATATTTTTAAATAACCCCAATAATTGTCCAGTACACATATTCTTTCCGATACGTTATATAACCACAAATAACCCTAATATTCACTCACACATCCCCAAATAATACAAAAGTTTATCAGATAACAGAAATTTCAAATAAGTTACCTGGAGAGTGCTTTAGGCCTCCAACCCTTTGACGATGATCACCAGAACCCCTTGGCTTTGTGACTATGCGCTCTGATACTCCACATATTCATAGATAATAACCCCAATATTCACCAAACGTTTTGCTTCAAATTACCATTCCATAACAGCATACAAATTCACGTATATTATACTTCTATTTATTGATTTACTAGTTTGGTATAGTATTAGTTGAACCTCGGTTAATTTAATTCACTCGACACTACTCACGTTAATAACTATAAGGCCTCAGCTACCAAGCTACAAGTGCTAGCACTACCTTCACTGTATTATGAATATTTTTGGACTCACATAACAAAAACTTTACTATAACGTCGGTCTATCGTTGTCAAGTAGTATTAAGCAATGAGAATACATAGAGAGCCTTCCTAATTCACCCAGAGTATTTATATTTTCAACATGCCACCTCTAGGACACACTTCACGCGAAAAACTTATTTTCAAATAACAATTCTGCAAATTTTGATATAACCGGCTTGAAGATACCTTGAAATTTACCTCGTGGACGCGCCGTATGATCCGAAATCGCTCCCACCTGTCGCATGTTTGTACGTTTGTAAAACTATCCGTTCCCAACCAATGATACTACTCTGTGTCGTCATAAAACCCCGCCTGTACTATTTTTATCTCTGTTTTATGCATATTTGATGTCGCGTTCCAAACCCCACATGAGTTATAAAAAATCGATATTGCTGACAGATTCTCCTCACTCCACGTAGATTAGTACATGCGTTTCGAATACCAATGCTTTTATATCCGTCTCTATTGTCACACCTAAATGCGGGGGGTAAAGTATAAGGCGTTGCTGAAGGCGTACTAGGAGTAAATTGTAGCAACGCTGTGCTCGAACCGATGGAAGTGGCTCGAACTCGGAGAGATTAATTTGTTGCTTCCTGTTCCGCGGCTAGTCAAAGAACACATAAGGGTCGAAGGAGTGCTACATAAGAGGTAAGTAGATATGGGCGCCAGGGCTAGGTTCCGCCCAGGAAACAACTCAAGCAAAAAGTCAACCACACCCAACCCGATTAGGAAGACTATGTAATCCAGGTTAGAGTTCCCTGCAGTAATTATCTTAACAGCTCCTGATTTCCAATTAATAAAAGCTTTGTGTCGTACACACTTGCACAATCTCTTTAATATTTATAAATAAAGTAACCAGACAGATTCTAAGCAATATAAGATAATGCGTACCAGTAGCAATGTAATCATGACATTGAGTAACTCAAGACAAAAGCCTCTAGGCTCATATTAAAAATTTAATATTGAGTGTTGTGAATATAAGTTACCAAATATTGATATCCCACAATGTGCGCAAATTGTGTTCACAATTAGACCTAAAATAGCAATTTTCTTTTATAAGCTTTACATTTCTATCGATAGTTAATTGTCACATATAAATCTCTTCACCCTTAGATAATTATTCTCAGTTTTGAAAAATTTAAGACCAACCAATATTTTATTCTAATGAGAAATAACTTTACTACTCCGCATCACAAATAAACTATTTTCTAGGGCTACTCACGATCACCTCTCGGACATGAACCTGTACCGATGAATTGGATTCCGGAACAGCCGATCCAATATCCAACGTCAGCAGTACCAACTAGGGATTAAGCCTCTTCTTCAACTCTACTACCAATTCCAGAACCAAACGCAGAAAGACATTTACAAAACTCACGAATGCGCTGACAACTAATAATTCAGGACAACCTAAGAATCCTTCGCTAAAAAAGGGTTCTTATACAATACCAATAAATTCATGCTCTGACGAAATATAGATAGAAGTGTTAATACAAAAGATGGACGTTCACGTCAAACTATCTTTCCGATAAACGGTCCGAACAGATGTGGAATTTTGATTTGTACCAACAACTAGAAATATCCCTTCAGTAAATTTAGGTGTGCTTACCATCCATTTTCTACAAATCTTTACAACTTAAGTTCGAGTAGTTTCAACTCTGAAACCCTTTTAATTTAGTAAACCACCAAGCGTGTTTTCCGTGAGACCTAATGTTCTACTGCTCGTAAATCAATAATTATGTCCGCGCAGTCTGCTATCATGTTAACAAACCAGTACTGCTATCCCGACTCTTTATACACCACTTCGATTCGATACTACGTCTTCAAACATTGAGATATAGTTTAAACAAAGGTTAAATTCCTTTAAAATAACTTTCTTCCTTTTGACAATACGAGTGCGTTCCTCAACGTTACACCAATCAAATAAAATTAATTTATTTATTACTAGACATTTGCAACTTTATGTACAGAATTATATACAGAAACTGTATTAATTTTGTAACGGTCATAGAATAGTAGTGATGTAAGGCCGGTCTGATTTCAAAACGGTGTACGCGTATGTTTTTTCCATGTAACATACACGTGCACCGTTTTAAATCCAGACCGGCCTTATATACTTTCAATGTAAAATACGCATGGGCACGTTTTGAAGTCAGACCGGCTTTATATTACTTTCAATGAAACATACGTGTGTGACTTCAAAACACACGTATGCTACGTTGAAAAATGTAAGTGCAGAGAAAATGTGGAGCTGTTTTGAATTCGGTTTTCTAGCGAGAAGTTATAAAGTAGGTCAGATGCAAAATATCGCATTCAAGTCAATTGTGTTTAATTAAAGTGGATTCTGATTTATGTTTAGAGACTTTTGTTTAGAAACTGCAAATACACACGAGCCGGTTTTAATTCAAAATGTGTGTTCACTCTTGTGATAGGTTGAAAAGTGGGTTGGCAAAGTACGCAGATGGTGGTAATCTGCTATATAAGGAGATTGCTCCTAATATTAATTTAATTAGTCGAAGTTTACTGCATATATTTACATACCTACATATACAAACATGTATATAATTGATATTCAGGGATTTAAATACAAGAAAAACGAGTTTGTGTGCAAAGAAATTGCGGTTTTGGACTTGTTGTTAGGTGATGTTTGGCATCAAATTTTAAACTGCCAATGCAGTCTAGTTGTTTGAGCCAAGATCATATAAAACATAACGACTGGGTGACAAGGAATATTTATGGTATTTCTTGGGATGAATCTTCAACGGCTGGAATGGTGTCATCATATATAGCGCTTTATTTGAAGCAAATTATCCGACCCGGTGAAGAAGTATTTGTGAAGGGTCTAGAAAAGAAGAAATTGATTGAAACCTATCTAATGCAAAACGTTGTAACTGATATGCTTACACTAGGTTGTCCTAAGCTATCGGAGTTAAAAATCAACAATCGTTTACTATATAACATCCATTGTTATAGACACAGCAATAATAATCTGCAATGTGCAAAACAAAATAGCTTGTTATTAAAAGAATGGTTTGATAATAATAAAAAACAATAGAAAAATTGTGTCTGTATTATTTATTCTAATATAATTTTACAATGTTAGCCTTATTAACTATTATTATAACAACTTCTAGCAAACATTATTTTTATCGATCCAGCTATTGTGTACGTTAGAGAAGCCTAACCATTTTACAAAAACTTTATTTTCACTCTTTCTTAGGACTTTTTCTACCAGGTAAATTCCTGGATGTTTAACCTTTTGCAACTCCATTTCATAAAATGCACCTTTGATTTCTTTCTCGTCTTGATCTTCTGATATATATGTTGTCGGATTGGTTACGTTTACCTTTTTAATTTTAAAAATTTCATTTGACCAGTTTGGCGTGTAACCTTTCGTAAATGCTTCTCTGTGTTTACTAATCCTCACACTGTCTTTAATTAAATATTTTGGTATTTTAGTTGCAAGTTTGATGCGGGTAAATGATGATTTAAGAATAGTTTTTCCATTGGATTTATCAACTTTTACAGGTTTGACTCCGATAGTACTGTGAACTGTATTGTTGTATTGTTTCACAATATCGCTTAAATTTTTTTCCAATTGTAAGAACCGTTCAGGTTAAACAAGCGCCACATTTTTTCCTTTAAAGTTCTAATTACACGTTCCACAATGCATGCTTTCTTTGTAGAAAGAACACTATAATGGTTTATGCCATAAGTCTGCATTAAGGATTGAAAGTGTTTGTTATAATATTCTTTACCAAAATCAGACTGCAAATTTCTTGGTGAATTTTTAAATTTATTTAAAATTGTTTTCATTGCAGCAGTAACATCAATACCCGTTTTACTTTTAAGTGGTACAGCCCATACGTATTTGGAGAAACAATCAATAATTACTAAAATGTATTTAATCCTTTGTTTGTTTGCGAATATGGTAGCATTTCAATCAAATCGGTCTCAATTATTACCCTGAATTTGTTCTGTTTCAGAATAATATCTTCTATTAGCATTTGTTCTTTTCACAATATCAAGGTATGACTTAAGATATTGCGGTCTGTACCCGACAGGACATTTTTTATACAGTAGTTCGTATAATCCAGGAGAACCTTTATATTTCAAATCATTTATTAGAACATTTTCATCATCCAACACGAAATTCGAATTGCCTATCATAAGACCATTTGAATCAGGGTTAAACATAATACCATATTTATGATCAAATTCGTTCTTAACATCTTTAAACATATTGTAAATATATTCTCGAGGTAGCGGATGTGTCATACCAAGTGAATCGGCAAAGGTTTGTATATATTCCTAGGCTTCTTGAGCATTTCGATTAACTTCTGCTTCGTATTAATTATCATCATCATCATCATCATCTTCCTCTATGGCATCATTTTTTATATTCGGTATATGCTGAGCAATAACCGGCGAATCAATAAAGTCAACGTTCCTTTCTAGCAATTTAGGTTTAATTTTTTTTACACTGCTATGAGGCAGTTCTTCTTCTTCTTCTTTAAATTTTTCTTTCTTTACCACACTTTCCCCATCCAGTTTATTAGCAATAGTTTCTAATCGCGATGTTATGGGTAAGATTGATTCTACTTGGACGACTTTACTATCTTTTAACTGGCGCAATTTGTTTTTTACAATGTTTCTTTTCTTAATTAAAATTTTTTTAAGTTTTATCGCTTCCTTGGGCTTTGCGTAAAAAAGTTTATTGTAATAAAAAAATTCTTGGATACTAACGATACTTGCGTCTCTCAAGGTTTAAATATGTATGAAGTGATCAAAACCTATTCGGTACCTTTCTTGACCTGGATCACTATCTTTGTCTACAACTAAGAAACCGTATTTGTCTTGCCAACAAGCAGCACATATTTCACGGAATTTATCATACTTCATGTCAGTATTGACGTGATCGTCATATATGTGTTTTAAGTTTAAATCATCTTGTTTAAATAAAACTAAAAGATTAGCATTATCACGTAGTAAGTGCTTAGGTATACGAGTATAACTTTGACAAAGGTAAAAACTGTCTACTTGTTTATGACGCCCCATACTAAAGTATTCTCTAATGATACCTTGTTTATCGCAAGCTACATCATCAAAAACAAATATAGTGTAACGCGCTACTCCTACCGCGTTTCTTTAATTTAAAACAAGTAATAATAATGGTCTTTATTGCTCACTGTTCACAAGTCTAATTAACAGTATATGCCTTATTCATAGATGTTTTCAGTCCACTCAACTATGAAGCACTATTACACTAATGAATTTACAAGTACTAATATCTTCTTAAATTAACTCCTTTACCATAAGTTCATTAACAACACTAACACAACTATTTGTTTATACACTTCTATTTATTTATGTATACTGCAGGTTGCATGCACATTAGACACAGCATATCATTTATGTATATATTCTAAAAACTCAACTACGTTTACTTTACAACGACATAATTTATATTAGACATTCAAGAATAGACTAGACTCTTACATTCATAAGCGGCCTTATATATACCCTGCATTAAGATATGACTCATTATCTAGAACTTTGTAGAAGGATTCTCGAATGCTGAAGAATACGCTGTGCCCCGGGCGTTTGTATGTTTGACTGGTTTCCTAATAGTGGATCGCAACACTGCCCCCTCTTTAAAACCGTTACGTCTCGTAACTGTAAATCCATCTTGACGCCAATTCGATGACTGGTGACGGTATCGGCAGCTATCTCCTCTGGTGCATCCACCGCGTCGTTGGAAGTAACAGTCAACACTCTTTTTCTGGTCTTGGTAGGCACCCGGTTGATAACAACAAACAAGAACCTGGACGTTGGTTCCCTGGAAAACTACTTCTAGCATATTTCGGACTATCCTCCAGTCTAAGCGATCCAGTCCACAGCCCAGCTTGGGCACCGCTAGTCTCGTTACTCCATGGTTTAAATCCAAGCTGAAGATCACATGGTAGCCGCAATTCACGTCCTAGCATTACGCAAGCGGGCGAGTATCCTGTGCTGTCATGTACCGAAGATCGGTACGCCAGTAGGAACAAATGTAGATATTGGTCCCAGTCCCGTTGATGTTCAGAGACAACTTTGGCCAGGTACTTTCCTAACGTTCTGTTCATTCTTTCAACCATTCCATCCGATTGAGGATGAAGTGGCGTGGTTCTAGTTTTCCTGATTCCAAGATGCTTGCAGACGTTTTGAAACAACGCTGATTCGAAGTTCCGACCTTGATCGGAGTGTAATTCCAACGGAACTCCAAAGCGACAAAACAACTCCCTCACTAGTACATCTGCAACTGTCTCGGCTTCTTGGTTAGGTATAGCATATGCCTCCGGCCATTTGGTAAAATAATCCATCGCAACCAAGATGTATTTATTTCCTTTCTCTGATTCAGGAAACGGACCAGCTATATCAATGGCTACCCTCTCAAAAGGATTCCCGACGTTATACTGTCTCATTGGGGCTTTCCGTTTTGTGACCGGGCCATTTGCAGAGGCACACAATTCACATTTCCGGCACCACTCCTTCACATCTTCTTTGCAGTTCACCCAATAAAATCTTTCTCTCACTCTTTCGAGAGTTCTTTTCACGCCAAAGTGCCCTCCGGAAATACCATCGTGCAAGTGCTGCAACACCTCCGGCACTCTGCTTCTTGGCACTATCACTTGAAGTCTCTCAGTGCCATCTTCAAATTCCAGGCGTCGTTTCAAGATTCTATTTTCCATCATCAAGGAGTCCCACTGTGCCCAGTATGCCTTCAGGCTCCTACTTGAAATACTAATTTCTTCCCAAGCTGGCCGTTGTCCTCTATTTTCCACTCAATAATACGTCCCAATTCGGCGTCATTCTCCTGGTCTTCTCGTATTCTTTCGAGTTGCCAAGTATCATCGGTTACCGTCATTCTATGGATGACACTTATTTTCTCTTCCATCTTGGAGCAATGATTGCAGTCCATCGGACAAGGTCTCCTTGATAGAGCGTCTGCATTCCGATGGCTAGTTCCTACACGATGTTCTGTATCAAAGTCATATTCCTGCAGCCGCTCTATCCACCTTGCCACTTGCCCTTCAGGATTTCGAAACTGCAATAACCATTTCAGTGCAGCATGGTCTGTTCTCAACAGGAATTTACGGCCGTATAAGTACTTATAAAAGTGCTCTACGGATTTGACGACGGCCAACAGCTCCCTTCTTGTCACACAATAGTTCCTTTCTGGCCGCGACAAGACCTTGCTGAAATACCCAATAACTTTTTCTTGTCCGTCCTGCACTTGAGAAAGAACGCCTCCTATAGCTGTGTTACTGGCATCGGTATCCAACACAAATTTTCCCTCCATCCGTGGATAACTCAAAATTGGTGCTGTAACTAGTAGCCGTTTCAGTTGTTCAAATGCTCTGTGGCAGTCGTCATTCCAATCATATTCTTGTCCATCTTCGGTTAATTTTGTTAACGGTTTGGCAATGTTCGCAAACCCAAGTATAAAACGTCGGTAATATGTGCACAATCCTAGAAAACTGCGTAGTTGGTGTATATCTGCTGGTGTAGGCCACTCCTGTACCGTTTTTATTTTGTCAGGGTCAGCTCTTATTCCGGTCTCCGAAACGACATGTCCTAGGTATTTCACCTCTTTTCCAAACAGGTGACACTTCTTGGGGCTCAATGTAAGGTTTGCCCCTTAATCTCTGGAATATCTCCTCTAGGTTCTTAAGATGTTCTTCGAAAGACCGACCTAACACTATCACGTCGTCCAGGTACACCAGACATGTCTTCCAGGACAGTCCACGCAGTACCGACTCCATCAATCGTTCAAAAGTAGCAGGAGCATTGCATAATCCAAATGGCATGACCTTGAACTGCCATAATCCAGTTCCAATTGTAAAGGCAGTCTTTTCTTTATCGTTTGGCTCCAAGCCTACCTGCCAGTATCCGCTTTTCAAGTCCAAGGTCGAAAACCATTTAGATCCGGATAGAGTATCTAAGGTGTCATCAATTCTGGGCAAAGGATAGCTGTCTTTCTTTGTCACATTATTAAGCCGCCGGTAGTCTACACAAAACCTTGTCGACCCGTCCTTTTTCTTGACAAGCACTGTTCTTCCATATCGGTGATAATTTGCTCAGCTTCCTTACGTTTTGCCAAAGGAAGCCGCCTGGGTGTTGTCTTATCGGTTGCGCATCTCCAGTATTGATCTTGTGTTGCACAACATTCGTCCTTCCTTTCTCACTATCATCCAGTGCAAACACACCTCGATATCGTCCGACCAGTTCTTTTACCTTGCCCAGTTGGTCGCCATTTAATCCTTGACACGAGGGTATCAACATATCCAGCAATTTCTGTGAGCAACCGTTGGTTGGTTTATTTTTCGTGTCGTCCACACAACGTTTAATATGACATACTGGAATGCAACTTCCCACAATCATGCCTTTCTTCAGGGTCACTGTATGGGGATTAATGTTCAGCACCCTTACTGGTACCATGTTTCGAGACTTTACCAGCGTTCTTCCAATCAGAAGTCCCTCCTGACCCATTCCCAATTCAGTTGCTTCCATCATGCATACTTGTCCTTCCCGGAGCGTACCATCCGGGTGTCCCATTACTATCATTTCCGCCTTCTCGGGTATTTTACATCGCAAATCATTCGTACTTGCATCGTCTGGTTACTCCTACCTTGAAATGGAATCTCATCATCATCTATCCGAAGCACATTTTCTTTCATGTTTACATGAAACCCATATTCTCTCATGAGATCCATTCCCAAGATCACTTCTTCTGTAATTTCAGCTACCAACACTCGATGATTAATTAATTTGTCCCCAATTGTCAACATAACGGCAGTCTCTCCGTGAGTACCAATCTTCTCACCACTTGCCGTTCGGAGACACACCGATACAGGTAGCACTTTTCCACGACCAACCAAATCTGGTCTCACAATAGTTCTTGTCGCTCCTGTATCCACAAGTAATCGGACAACCCTACCATTAATTCTACCATCGATATAAATGCTGTCCAGACTTTCCACCGACGATGCAGCACGGATGATAATCTCCGGGCACTACGCTGTGCTGTCGAAGTTCGCCCCTTACATGGACCAGCTTTGGCACAACCGGTTGTTTCTTTGGTTGAGTACAGCGTCTCTGCATATGGCCAACTTCACCGCAGCTCCAGCATCGTAGACGCCATCTCCGCGGTCGTTGTCTTTTCAGCCTTTCCGCCTTTCGCTTTTCAAACACACGATTGACTATTTCATCTATGCTGTTCTGAGCTTGACCAGGTTCCTCTAAGGCAGACCGAACTTTGTGACCCATCCTGTGTGATGTCTGCTTAGCTGCTTCAAATTCAAGCGCATGGGCCAGTGCGTCATCCAACATTTTTGGACGTGCTAGTCTTAGCGCTTGCTGTATTTCGCCATCCTTAACGCCATCCACAAATGTTTGGACAGCAAGTTGTTCGAGGAAGCTATCTGGTGCCGTCGGATATGCCAATCTAACTAACCTGGCAATGTCAGCTTCGAATTCTTGCAGGCTTTCACTTGTCTTTTGCGAGCGGTTCTTAACTTGTGCGTGGTAAACCTGGAGAAGAGATCGCCGGTGAAGATTACGTTAGTAAGCTTCGTGAAAGATCAAATAGTATTCACGAAAACGTCCGAAAGAATATACAGGCAGCAAGCGATCGAATGAAATCACAATATGACACGAGAGCACAAGAAGGTGGTTATCAACCTGGAGATTTAGTGTGGTTGTACAATCCACAAAGAAAACGTAGATTGTCGCCAAAACTACAAAGACAATGGGAAGGGCCGTACGAAGTGTTAAAAAGGATTAATGATGTAGTGTACCGGATCAGAAGATCCCCTCGTGGTAAACCGAAAGTGGTACACTTTGACCGTTTAACACCCCACACCTGGCACCAGTGTAACGCGCTACTCCTACCGCGTTTCTTTAATTTAAAACAAGTAATAATAATGGTCTTTATTGCTCACTGTTCACAAGTCTAATTAACAGTATATGCCTTATTCATAGATGTTTTCAGTCCACTCAACTATGAAGCACTATTACACTAATGAATTTACAAGTACTAATATCTTCTTAAATTAACTCCTTTACCATAAGTTCATTAACAACACTAACACAACTATTTGTTTATACACTTCTATTTATTTATGTATACTGCAGGTTGCATGCACATTAGACACAGCATATCATTTATGTATATATTCTAAAAACTCAACTACGTTTACTTTACAACGACATAATTTATATTAGACATTCAAGAATAGACTAGACTCTTACATTCATAAGCGGCCTTATATATACCCTGCATTAAGATATGACTCATTATCTAGAACTTTGTAGAAGGATTCTCGAATGCTGAAGAATACGCTGTGCCCCGGGCGTTTGTATGTTTGACTGGTTTCCTAATAGTGGATCGCAACAATAGAATTATTTTGAGTTTCAGATGGTGATATAATATTATCAGAACTAGAAAATGTATAATATTTGATCCTTTTTATTGGCCGCAGTAGACTTTCAAGGTATTGATACTTTGGTTAATAAAGTGATTTAGAATAAACATATACGTTTTCAAACTTTAAACTATTAGGATGTTCTATCAACCCAATCATAACGTTGGTTTTACCGCAATTTGATGGACCAACAACTAGACATCGAATAGATGAAGGCAGAAGAACGCTATTTTTTTTTAAGCTAAGGATTGCACGTCAATGTCATTATTGTTTATGGTTAAAGATGTTGATTGTTTCACAACACGCATGTTTGCAGGTACTAAATTCGATTGTAAAAAAGTGGAATTATATATATAAGAAACGGCAAGTATATAAAGAATCATTATTTCACAATATTTTATTTATTTACTGCACAGCTTGAGAGGACAGTTGTCCGCTAATGATTACCTATAATAATTCTAAAACTACTGGGAACGGACTGTTAAATACTGTAATTAACAATTTACCATTTGAAGTGCATATTCCGGGTTACAAATTTTGCGGTCCGGGTACAAAACTAATCAAACGGTTAGCTCGGGGAGACAAAGGAATAAACAAGTTAGACGAGGCTTGTAAGGAGCACGATGTTGCATACTCCAAAGAAAAAGATCTATCTAAACGCCATCAAGCAGATTGGAAGTTAGCTCAGTTAGCTACAGAAAGACTAAATTCTGGTGACTCGTCTTTAGGTGAAAAAGCAACAGCATTTGGAGTAGCTACCGCAATGAAAGCTAAAGTAAAACCTGGTATGGGTGCCTGTGCATCACTGAGAACAAAAAATATCAATAAAATAAGAAAACTGATAAAGAAACGTAAAATAAGAAGTACGCTAGGTATGAAAAGTATTATCAAACAAGCACGTACAACTTTTAAAAGGTCTAAAGGATCTAATATTATGGATGCAATCAACATATCAATTAAGGCCGCCAATACAGCAAAACAAAAGAAGCATATTAAATCAGCTCGTATTATATCAATTCCTAAAACAGGGAGTTTTCTACCACTAATACCAATTTTTGCAGGCCTAAGCGCTCTTGGTACTCTTACTGGAGGTGCAGCTGCTGTTGCAAAAGCAGTTTCAGATACTAAAATAGCTAAGGAACAACTAGCGGAAAAACAACGTCATAACAAGGCAATGGATGACATTGCAGTCGGAAACGCCATGTACATCAAACCTTATAAAAAAGGTTTTGATCTTTTTTTAGCCCCTGGAAAAGCTCAAAGGTACGCAACCTGATTTTACCGAATCGAGCACTAAGCAATGTAGAAATAATAGAATTTGTTAAGCAATTAGAAGTACCCTATTTCCGTAGAGTGTTCATGAGAAACAATCTTCCCAAGAAAGTTAATTTAAAAGAATGTGGTATAATTAATTTAGATGGAATAGAAGGTTTAGGCACGCATTGGACCTCTTATAAAAAGTACGGTAGTAGCGCTATTTACTATGACAGCTACGGAAACCTGCGACCACCGACAGAGTTGATAAGTTATTTGAATAGCGGGGGTTAATGTAAAATTCTTTATAATATTAACCAAGAACAATCGTACGGTACTGTATTTTGCAGCCATTTATGCTTACAATTTCTAAGCAGTACATAAAACTGCGTATGAAGTTGTTATGTCGTACACTTTTACTCTAAAGGGAAACACTTCAGTTTTAACAAGCAACATTAATCCGCCTATAAACTTGGATAATGATTCGGAGTACGTATTAGGATTAACAAATTTTGAGTTTTATAGCACAATTCCAAACATTGAAAAAGGAATAAATAATAAATTTTATTATGAATCTAACGGAGAATTCATAGAAATACCAGAAGGTGTTATGAGATTAGAGAAATTAATAAATATCTTTAAAAAGCTTTAGGCGATAAAAGATGGCGTGGTCGTATGGAACAATCACAAAGCGCTAGAAAGACGCCGGTGTATATAGAAATTACAGCTGACAATAATACACTTAAATGTAGTATTAAATGTAGTGAAGATGTGGATTTTACCAAAAACGATTCAATTGGTTCTCTACTTGGTTTCAATCCACGAAAATTGCTAGCATATGCCACGCATCAAGCTGACTACGCGATCAACATTTGTAAAGTGAATGTAGTATTAATTGATTGTAATATTGCAAGTGGATCCTATTTAAATAGTAAACCAGCGCATGTAATACATGAATGTTTTCCTCAAGTACCTGCAGGTTTTAAAATTGTCGAGTGCTCACCTACGATTATATATCTACCAATCAGGTCACGTATAATAAATGAAATAATAGTTAAAGTGTTAGATCAAGATGGAAACTTAGTTAATTTCAGAGGAGAACTGCTAACTGTACGGTTGCATTTAAAAAAAATCTGCAATAGCCATGGGTATTAAGTATAATGTACATGTCAAGAATTGCTGAAAATTTCAAAGCAATCGACACTCGATTGATTGTTTCAAGACCGTTAACAACCCAAAACCGGCAGTTTTTACAATCGTTAGGACTGCATTTATTTAATGAAAAAGTAGAATGAATAGTGAAGTACTGAACGTGCGTGAAAAATATTACTTTAACAATGCAATTGTTGATATTGAAAAACATACTTATCAGCCTTATGCTAACACATCTTTAAGCAATAATGATGAAATTTGAATCCCTATACAACAACAAGATGTATACACCTTACCATCGAAGAGTATGCTGTACATAGAAAGCAAATTAATTAAAACAGGTGGAACGCCGTCTCAGACAGCAAAGTTTGTAAATAATGGGGTTTTGCTGCTTTTTGATGAAGTTAGATATGAGATTGGTGACGTCATTGTAGATAGTGTTCGAAATCCTGGATTAACGTCTATAATGAAGGGATATGCTTCATATAATAGCAATCAAAGTGAACATTTATAAAACGCTGGGTGGTTTCCTATGGATGATTCGCAAATAGTTGATGCCAATGGGAATTTTAATGTTGCAATAAACCTTTCAATGGTTCTCGGATTATGCGAAGATTTTAAAAAAATTATTTTAAACCTCCGCCATGAGTTAGTTTTACTACGTTCTAGTTTTGATGCTAATGCTATAATTAATCCTACACCCGATGAAAAAATAAAAGTTATTTTAAACAAAGTTTTATGGAAAATGCCGCATGTATCCGTTGATAATATTCAACGAATTAATTTAATAGAATGCGTTGCACAAAATCAGGATTTGCATATTCCGTTTAGAGGATGGGAGTTGCATGAATATCAACTTCTACAAAAACACAACGTCATACATGGAACATTAAAACTATAACACAATTAGAAAAACCAAGATTTGAGATTGTGGGTTTCCAAACCAACCGAACGAAGCGTTAAAATGTACTACTGTCGATATTAGATTAGAATTTGAAACTAGCAGAAACGTTTTGCCAGATACATCTTGTCATTATCTTATACTTCATGATAAGATGGTCAAATACAATCCACTCTCAAACGGCATAAGAATATTATAATTACTTTATTATTTCTGTACCTTTACAAATTACGAAAAAAAGAAAAAGAACAATAAATCATTAAGCAATCACAGTCTATTTATTATTATTTTACATGTTTTTTACAATATCAACTGTTTGATTGTTAATGGGTTATAATAATAATTTTTGCTTAAATATTTTTTACATGTTGGAATTATTAAGTGGTTCAGTAAACAGTCATAAACATTGTCAAATTTAAATAAAAGTTTTGTTATACATTTCTCAAATAAACTAACTGGTATGTTATTACCAAACTTAATTTTTTTAACAGAACGGTTACTACTACTATTTTTTCTCTACAATACATTTATACTAATATAGTTCAATTTAGACAGATTGAAAGGTATACTATTTTTAGACACATCCAAAAAAGAAAACGGTGTACTTGTACAGGTATAAACATAACACTGAAGTTTTTATAACTAAAAAAAATATTATATGTTAATCGGGATAAAATAAATTGGATTCTTTACTTGAGCCAGTGGTTGAAGCTTTATAAGTCATTTCTGAGTGTATAGTTATACCCCAAGGTTTAGTATCAGTGGTTGAGGTATTATGAATTCTTTTATCATCACTTGGATTAAGAACAATTTTGTTTTGTTTAATAGTAAACACATCATGTTTGACTGATCTAATTAAACATTGCTATTTCGGTACAGTCTGTTTATAAAACAAAGCATTCTTATAATCATAAAAAGAAATTTGCTTAATATTTGCTAAGGAAGATCCCTTTGACTTTTTTTATTATCCTATCCTGAACTCTGTAAGTGTACATTTTAGATCTAAGCCCTACAAACTCTAGCATGATATCACCATTGTTTTCATCTTTCATAATACCAGGAACCTTTTTATTTGATAATGGAATATGATATTTGTTATGGAGGTCGTAATCGGAAGTATCGAATCTATGAATATCTTGTTTGATATAAGAGTAAATATTTTCAACGCTAAACTCGTATAAAACTATCGGTATCTGTGTACAGAAGCTTTGCTTTGTTAGCAAATTGCGATTCTATATAACTATAGTGAAATTCATATAAATAGGTTTTGAAATATCTAGAATAGAGAAACCCGCATAAATGGTTTTGTTTAAATAAACCTCTAATTTATTCATTTCTATTAAGATAAGATCTTTGTCTAACACAGTGCAACTGTGAAAATTAGGTTTCGCTATGTAACTACGAGCTCCAAACCGTCCTTCCTATTTGGTCACTAATTTCACATTTTTCCATTTCCGTACGTTTTAAATCATTTTTCCATAAACCGAATTTATCATATTTTTATAAAAGCATATATCGAAACTGTTCTTTGACTGTTGTCTTAATTTCGTATTCAGATCAATGTATTTTTTAAGCAAGAAGCTTGTTTAAACCGAAGAACCTTATGAATCTTTTTCAGTTCTAAACCGTAGCTTAAATACATTTTTAAATTCTTGTAGTGAATAATATAGTTGAGTTTTGGATATAAAGTTGTAAGTAATTTTTTTAGGTTTGATTTATTGAAGGTACTGGTGGTATCATATGTTCAGGCGCCAACGGTAAGTCACTGTGAATTTCATGTAAAGATACTGGGTAGTGTAAATCGCATTCAATAATATATCCTACATCAGAATCTTCCGGAATATTAAGTATGTCTAAACGTACTATATCTGGATTGGTGCCATCTAAAAATTCAAATTCTCCATATGGAAGATATTCAGACATTGCAGCCCCATATAAATTATTAACATCAAAATACATTAAACATTTAGAATCGAAATTCGGATCATAATCTGCATTCATATATTTGTTATTTGTTTTGGCATATCTATTCGAACATTGAGAAACGCCACCACGAATTCCTCTTTGTAAAAACATTATTTTTTCAATATCAGTAAGCAACTCGAGTTTAACGTTCGTCGTTTTTAACATTGCATCTAGAGCTATACCAGGAGCCGTAAAGTAGTGAAGTGGATCTAACTTATACGTGAACATGCAAGTTTTTCTAATGTTTTCAAAAATGTCAGTCATGAGCCGCACATCTGCTTTTAAATATAGATCTGAATAGTCCCCGAGTGTTTTTATATTAAATGTTTGCCAAACGTGTTTAGCATGATTGCAGTCTTCATCTGAAACTTCTTCATTGCGCAAACGATTAAAGAATGCTGTTTTACAGGTTAAATTGGTTTCATTGAGCCTATCCCAAGAGTTAATATAATCATAGGGAAATATGCTATTACGCGCAAGTAACCGAAACTCATTATCAGTGTTACAATTTTCCCTGGTGATGGATTTTTTATTATCATCTAAGTAGGAAGCTAATTTTTCGATGCTAGATGCCATAAACCTGAATGAATCGATAAATCTAAAACTAACTTTCGTACCTTTTACATATTTTGTAAAAGATACGTATTTTTCCTTATTTATTGGTAGAATGCTTAACAAACCTGAAAACTCTAACGCGATTTTTTTAATAATGAAATGCGAATCGTAACCTAATAAGTTATGAAAAACTACTGGAATCATATAAGAATTATGATAATTCATGTTGCAATCTTGATGAGCCGCTCCTCGAAATTCACCTGTAAAGTGACAGTGATCGCAAACTCTAATATCATCTATACTAAAAGGTTTATTGCAAATGTGACAGTGAAGGATAAATTTAAATGCTGACTTTTGTTCTTCTGTTAAAGGATTCATAGGCTTTGGGTTACAGAAAATTTTATTCGTCGTTTCTGAAATCAGTTTCAATTGAGCAACAAACCATTCTATACAATCCCTTCCGCGATACAATTGAAATTTGGAATATTTATTATCATACGAGCATTTCAAATAGTACGCTACACTAAAGAGTATATGTCTTTGGTAACGGACTGTGTTTAATATTACCTCTAATATACTTTCGAGATCTGCATAAACTACAAATGATAGCTTTTATTGGTAGTGGAAATGTTTAAATTTTAGATACTTTTCAGATTCTTCGGGTAATCTTATTGAGCAAGTATTCTGTTTTTCACAATGATATGAATGATGCTCAAGTAATGCTGTTGTACTAAAATTATTTAAACATCTATAACAAAAAAATTTTCTATGGTGATGTGAAGACAACTGTTTTGCAAATAATTTTGACATATTATAGCCTTTTTAATTACTAAAGGGGCTTATTTATTAGGTTTTTTCTCCTATGTGACCAGCTGAAAGGCACAAGGATGTTTGACGAGGATTTCCAGTAAGTGTAAACAGCCCACGGCAAGTTTCGGTGGAAAATGGCTCGTAGATGAGGAAACCTCTAAAGGCTAAGCGGCTAGTCGAGCTATTTGCTCTGGGTAGAACATGAGCTGTGGGTCGGGGTTGGACTGCGACCAAAAATGTAAAGAATATGGCGCCACCGAATTTTTGTGTACGAAGAAGACCTTACTTGAGTCTCTTGTATAAGGCGAATGCGGAAACCTTTACTCAATTACCGCTATACAACATATTACTGAAACACAATCCCCAAAGTTTTCTTACCTTATGGCTCGATATTGACCTTTATAGATGCACTGCTACACCTGTAAACAGATTCAAACAAAGATAACACTGTTTGTGCATTTATATCCAAAATTAATAATTAATTAGAATCAACCTTTATTCGTTCCAATTAATAATCATAGTTTTGACCAAAATAAAAATCTATTTCTTCAGTTGCAGTTAAATTATTTACAAGACATCTTCTTTAAATAAGTTTGATTAAATAATATTAATGAAGGATATGTACATATGTACTTGATACTATCAGTATTTCTCACAAATAAAATATAATAATTTTATATTAGTAAAATTTAGCAAAATTTATCTTCAGATGATTGAGTATGAGTTTTTTAAATATTTAACTTTATATTACAACTTCTGTTGGTTTGAGTAGTACTACTTGAACCTCACATTCTATAACAAAATATTTCACTTAACAATTAGTGAAATGTAAAATGTAATAATTTAATTCTCTAAGATTAGAATAATTTATGTTTCAAATAATCACTTCAATTTTCATTAAATATAGAATTTAACCTTTTCTATCTTCATAATGACATCTACCGTATTTTGTTAGTACTAATAAAAAGATTTAATGTGAAACTTTATAGGTTCCTGTTGCATAATTTAAAAATACCTTGTTTGTCATTCACCTAATAAACTTGAATATTTCCACATGAACAAACAAAAAATTGTTTGTCTGCTATACCCAATGCTACAGCTGACGTATAAGAAAACAAATTACATACCAGATGTTAATCCGATGGCAAAATACTTGCTAGGTATAAGGACCATACCCGGAATAATAATTGATAATTTATAATCCTCTTGTTTCAGCAACTAAGAATTTAGGAATTTCCATTACCGCACTATCCAATCAGCTGCATACTGAAAATCCAACACGACATCTTGGCGTCCACACTAAATAATTGAAGCACGCCAATTTGACTTTCATTCAAGGTTAAATTTCACATAGTTACTAATAAATTTTCATTTCTTGCCCAAATAAATTTTATATATTTCTTAAATTTCAAAAGCTAAGATGTACAAATTATCCTAGATTGCACTAAAAATATCAATTTAGTAAGGCTCTAAACTCAGTAATACTTACTGTTAACCTAAGGCCATTCAAATAATTTAACGTCTCGTCAAATGCGAGCTAATTCCAGCCAAGTGTGGACATAAAATTCGCGTCGCCGAGACGATATCATTTTAAGAAAACAACTTTTAATCTTCCGGTGCTTCCAACACATGGACTGCAACAACGTCATGTTTCTTGATTTAAGGACCAATTGACCTACTCTAACGACAGCTCAGTTGGAAGTGATTTCTTGACGTGTATTGCCGTCTGACAACAAGCATGAAATTACAATCATCTAACGGAGGGAACTCTTATGGTGACATTAACAAAGGGCATCTTTTGTCACCGCGTAATTTAAAATCTTATACTTTCAAATCGAAAGCTTATATTTTTTTCAACAGTATATAATATTTATTTTGTAGATCGTGTAGCATTATTATACTTAAGTTGGCTATTAATGAATTAAATAAATTAGTTATCTATGAAAATATTGTGAAAATAAATTGTTACAATATCCTTAATCCAAGTAAAATGAAAGTGATTCTCATTAGCATTCGTCGGACGAAAATATTGTAAGGAATCATTATTTAAAACTAACAGATAAATAGGTTCTATTTTTCCTAGATTTTCACTTAAACAAAATGGCAGTATTTTAGTATTTTCTATACAATATAGGTTAATTGCGAGATTGTTGAGCTTCTCAATTTTTTTATGTCCTTTAATGCAATTGGAAACTGAATTGAATTGTAACGTAATACTGTATCAAAATGTGGATAGCTAGATATTCTATGACTATTTTGTTTAGCAGGATATAAAGCGGAAACCAAGCTCCAAAGAAAAGTGTACGAATTTATGCAACGAATAAACTGATTTATTATAGACGTAAGTAATAACGACTTAATTAAAAATCCATTTCTAACATTAATAAAACAGGGCTTTTAATACTGATATTTAAATGGGCTCTTAATACTGATATTTAAATTGGATATTAAATTATTTTAATACCGATATGGAAAATGTTTTATTACCGAGATTGAAATTGTCTTAAATAACTACATTTAAATGGGATTTTAATACCTACATGTAATTTGGATCTGGATTGTAATTTTGGTTTTGATGTCGACTTCCAAATTCGACTCTCAATTTGGACATATTCAGACTTGGCATGAAAAACTCTTAGGGATGCAGATCACAGGATAGGAGGGACTTACAGAACCATTCTAGGTTAGCAATCTTGATACAATTTATTATTGAAAACTATTTTTAATTCAATACTAACATTTTTGTATCTGTAAGTGTCAACAAAAAATAGTAGGTTGATTTATTAACGTATGACAAAGGTAATAACACCTTAGAACGTTCAAAGGTCCCTAAAAATAAGTAAGAAGATAGTTTTGCCGGCTTCAAATATCATAAATCTGGTATATGTAAATATTCTGAAAAAGGAAAAATTTTGAGAGTTGTAAATATTAAATCATTATATCAGGTCAGTGTATTATTTAATATAAATAGTCACGTAGATTTTACCATCAGTATAGAAAAAAAGTCTATGATATCGATTAAAAAAATGTATAAAAGTCAAGTTCTTTCAGTTGTACTAAAAAAAAGTAAATATTTCAAAAGATTTCTAGGTAAAATTTAATTTTTTTGTTTTGCAATTGACAACTTTAATTTTAAAATATGGTATATACGCGTGCACCGTTTCGAAACCAGACCGGCCTTCCATTAATGCTGACTAAGTGGATTTATTTATTATTCTGCTGATGTTAGCATTAAATTTCTCGCTTTTTATTTTTCTGTGGATGTCAGCATTAAAAAAATTTATACATGACTGGCTTTATTAAATTTTCTGTAGATTTCATATTTCTACAATTGCTATCTAGACAATACCTTAGCATTAAATTCTTGCTTACATGGGTTGAATTTTCTGCTCTTCTTGTTTTTTAATATCCTTATATACTCAAGATATGTGTGTGTGATAATCGTTCAATCTTTATTGCCAAGTTGTAGTTGTGTGTTCTATAGAACAAATCAAAATTGAAAACCTTTTTTTTTTAAATTGTCCTTGTCAGGGAAGAATAATAATAGTGATTGGATTAAAATTATTGAGTAGTTTATAGTCAATCCAAATTAAGTACTGGAGAAAAAAATCGTTGACGCCGTGAGCAGATCCACCAATTGCAACGTACTACCTGATGACACCAATACAGAGTATGTATTCGTTAGCTTAATATATAGATTTAATTTTCTTAATGCATTTACTTGGTCCATTATTCATTTGAATCTTTTTTTAGTCAACAAGAAGAAGAAGAACAACCAGAAACGACCGCACGTCAAAGATGAAGAAGACAGCCCTCATAGAACTGATAATGCAATATTTTTTTACCGCTCAGAGTTGGAGTGAGTTAGAACTGTATATTTGAGAACTTAAGTGAATTATAGTATGTTTATTCTAGAGTACATAACATTATATATATATATATATATATATATATATGTATTTTATAAATTACAATAAAGAAAAATACATTGTGTGTTTCATGTCACATTACTCCCGATTTAATAACTACGTAATCTCAGTTTACAGAACGGTGTAAAACAAATTTTGACTTTTAATCTGAGTGCATATTTCGAATAGATGCTCTCATTTTTTGCGATTAAAGTTAGAAATGCATTTCAAATAGATGCTTTCATATTTTTTGCAATTGAAATTAGAAATGCATGTGATCTAAAATTGCAGAGTTGCCTTCAGTACGTAAATATGGAAATGCAAATGCTGAAGAAGCATTAGACTAGACTATCGTTGACAAGAAAAAAAGCTGTCTGACATGGGTTGAATTTTCTGCTGTTGTTGTTGTTTAATATCTTTATATATATATATATATATATATATATATATATACTCAAGATATGTGTGTGATAATCGCTCAATCTTTATTGTCAAGTTGTAGTTGTGTTCTATAAAACAAATCAAAAATGAAAACTTTTTTTAAAATTGCCCTTGGCAGGAAAGAATAATTATAGTGGTTAAGTTAAAATTATTGTGTAGTTTATAGTCAATCCAAATGAAGTGCTGGAAAAAATTGTTTACTCCGTGAGCAGATCCATCAATTGCAACGTTAGCATATATTTCAATAGATTTATTTCTAGTTTTTTTGAAGTTGGAGCATTTCATAAATTTCCTCGTTTATATATTTCTTGCAGATAAACTGAGTTCGCGATTTAATAACTACGACTTGTTATTCTTTAAAAGCGAGAATGAGAAAATTGGTGCAGTCAGTCTGTCTATCTGTCTATCTGTCTGTCTGTCTTTGGCAAAGTTTTCGAGATACCTGTACAATTTGTTAAATGTTGTAGAACCAGTAAAGAGCTATTGCGTTGATCAATTATAATTGCTTTCAGGGTTGAGAGTCCCATTCGTGCTGTCTGAGTTTAATTGTTTTTTTCTGCAGACATCAGCATTAAATATTTCTTACTGACTACAATAATAATACAGACACAATCTTTTCTATTGTTTTTTATTATTATCAAACCATTCTTTTAGTAACAAGGTATTTTGTTTAAAACATTGCAGACTATTATTGCCGTGCCTATAACATTTTGCAATAGATAGGTTTCCATCCATTTCTTCTTTTCTAGACCCTTCACACATACTTCTTTACCGGGTCGGACAATTTGCTTCGGCTAACATTGTAAAATTATATTAAAATGAATAATACAGACAAAATCTTTCTATTGTTTTTATTGTTATCAAGCCATTCTTTTAATAACAAGGTATTTTGTTTTGCACATTGCAGATTATTATTGCTGTGTCTACAACAATGGATGTTATATTTTAAACGGTTGTTAATTTTTAACTCCGATAGCTTAGGACAACCTAGTGCAAGCATATCAGTTACAACGTTTTGCATTAGATAGGTTTCAATCAATTTCTTCTTTTCTAGACCCTTTACAAATACTTCTGCACCGGGTCGGATGATTTGCTTCAAATAAAGCGCTATATATGATAACACCATTCTAGCCGTTGAGGATTCATCCCAAGAAAGACCATGAATATTCCTTGTCACCCAGTCGTTTGGTTTTATATGATCTTGGCTCAAACAACTAGACTGCATTGGCAGTTTAAAAATTTGATGCCAAACAACACCTAACAACAAGTCCAAAACCGCAATTTCTTTGCACACAAACTCGTTTTTCTTGAATTTAATTCCTTGAATATCAATTATATACATGTTTGTATGTAAATATATGCAGTAAACTTTGACTAATTAAATTAATATTAGGAACAATCTCCTTATATAGCAGATTACCACCATCTGCGTACTTTGCCAACCCACTTTTCAACCTATCACAAGAGTGAACACATTTTGAATTTAAACCGGCCCATGTGTATTTGCAGCCTCTAAACATAAATAAAAAATATAAATCAGAATCCACTTTAATTAAACACAATTGACTTGAATGCGATATTTTGCATCTGGCATACTTTATAACTTCTCGCTTGAAAACCAAATTCAAAACATCTACACACATTTTCTCTGCACTTACATTTTTCAACATACGTGTGTTTTGAAGTATGTATGTTTTATTGAAAGTAATATAAAGCCGATCCTAATTCAAAACGTGCCCACAAGTATTTTACATTTGAAAGTTTATAAGAATTCATGTTATCACAACTATTTTATATTGAAAGTATATAAGGCCGATCCTAATTCAAAACGGTGCACGTGTATTTTACATATGGAAAATACGTCTGAACACGTTTTGAATTAGGACCGGCCTTACCCCACTACTGCTGGGATTAATATAAAGGGGATATCACAGCATTTTATGACGCCCATCGTAGGGGCTGGTTGATCCTAATATTAATATCACAGCAATATATATATATATATATATATATATACATATATATATATATATATATATATATGTATAAGAATGTATCTATTCCTACACTGAAATCGTTATCATCAACCAGATGGAAAAGTAGAGCAGATGCTGTCATACCTCTTAAAATACAATTGGCAGAAATCTATAACAGCTTGGTTGGACTGACTTAACGATAGCCTTCGAAATATGAGTACTAGAAGTTTCACGAACAACCCATGCCAAAAAATCAAGTCCTTCAGATTTATTTCTTCGTTTTTTATCTGACATGAGATTTTGAACAAAATTAATGTGGTAGGTAAAATTAAGCAAAATCCTAAGTTTAATATTGGAAAGTGTTAGTAGATGAATTAGACAATTTAAAAAAATATTTGATAGAATTGAGTACCGATTTCAGGTTTGAAATAACAGTGGACGAAGCGAAAGTAGCAGTCGAATTCGATGTAAAAGAACAGTTTCCAATGGGTGGAGCAAGACGTATAAGAAAACGATGTAACATTATTTTGTAATGTTAACAATTAAACAAATCAATTAATTAAAAATTCAGTAACTTGAATAAAGTATAAACAAAAATTTACACCAATAAATTACCTCATTTTATTTAGGATCCTTTTTAATAAAAAACCACATTTACCGATAGCTTCAGGCTACTAAATTCCAACGGCAGGTCATAATAATTTAAAGCTCTACCCTCGTAAGTCAAATACAATAAACCTCTTAAAGTTAGGTCGGTTACAGACCGAAAAATCTGATACAACTAAAATGTAATAGTACCTTTTAGCGTAAACCAATTTCTGTTTGAAAAGCTTAACCTTCTTAATACTTCCGTTGATTGACAGCGGTTATACAAAAACGAAACCTCTTATAAATAGCGGAAACTATTTCCAATTTGATTTGTTCAAATATTACAAGTAATTTTAAGTAGTCTGGAGACATCCATTGTATTTAAAATCCATTTCGGCTCAAGTAGGTTAGCCGGTCTTTGTTAATGCCAGACTGCTGTCGCCATAGATAGGTTCCACATTGCAATAATTAAGTAATTCGTAGAAGGTAAAAATATCATTTAAACCCTTGGGAAAATAATTGCTTCCGTGATTCTCATCTAAAAAGGGGTTGGATTTGGTTTCTGAAATCTTGTTTTGTGGGAGGTTCTGTTCAGTTATTGGATAACAGAAAATTACGTACATGATTATTAGGGTAGGAATTTAGTCTATATAACTCAAGGCTTAGCCAAAAGACGGAGAGTTTTTCCAATGGGGCCGTCCGTGATCAAGACGTAGAGAGAAACGTAGTTTGCGGGTAGCGTTTCTCCGGCATGACAGCTAGAATATTCCACTTCGTATCACGTTAGAAAAAAATTGGAAAGAAGTGTTACCCTTTCAGTTTCGCGAGGGTTATGCCCATATGTTCGCGGATTTATAGTGATGCAAGATAAATATTAAAAACTTGTAGGCGTGTGACGCACAAGTAAGTGATATTGTCAAAAATTCTGCCGAGTTCGTGTGTCAGTCAAATTTTTTTAAACATTACAAACAGAAGCAACAAGCGAGATTCTCTTCCCAAATTTAATAACTGCTCTACGTTGGAAAACAAACCCTCAAACAATGGACAATTATTAGTAAGTAAGTCTTTATAGTTAAGTAGCATGACCAATTTTTAGTTAGTTTATTTGTTAGGACGTTTTGGCCATAAACCGTAGGATTAAATTAGTGTACGATTTATAATATAAGTTTCTTTCATATACAAGTGTTTGATAACTACTTATGTACTCAAAATTTTCATAAATTCCATAGTCACTTATTCACTTAAATTTTTAAATCAATGAATGTAAGAGGTTCACGTTTATTGCTCTGTGAATTAAATAGTTTTGTTTGCCGTTGATTAAGTCAATAGTTTTTCTTATTTTTTTATATAAGTAGTAGAAAAGTGAGGAATTGATTAAAAGAAATAATTGTCCTCCTTGGGATGACAAGTCTCTCAAGGTTTTGTACGAACATTTGGACATTCTCGACTTGTCTGGCGCCCTTGACAATTGTCATTAAGCCACAATATTTTCTGAAAGGTAAGTGCCGCATTTTTGTAGTAGATTATAAATTAATTTAACCTTTTTTTCAAAATTTTAACCCTCTATATGATCCACGACCTTCCGCTAGCTAGTGCCGGTGACCCCCCTTAATTTTTGTTTTACAGGCCGCCCCCATTTTATAATTTTGCATACGTAGTAACTTTTCCGCCTGTAACAACGTATCCTACAATTTGACTATGAGCATGAAGAAATCTATTCAGTATCTAATAAATATTTTTTTTTCAAAACTCTAAATTGCTTATTAACTATATTAGAAAACAGGTTTAAATTATAAGAAAATCACATTTCTATATTCAAAATACCTCATACTTTTTTCGAATTGAAGATGATAAGATATAGTAAGTTGAATGGAAATTATCCAGCAATTAAAAAAACTCTATCGAATAAGCCTCAAGATCACTTGGATACCGATGTAATCGAATTATCTGAAGAAATCAATGTTGCAAGCGCAAATTTCTTCCAACTAGATATGAAACCTGCTTGTCTTCTAGTTTTTCGAACATAATAGTGCTTTAATGTATTTTTTTAACAATACCTGTGACTGTGGCCACCGGAGACCGTTCGCTTTCCAAATTATAAATTGTTAAAACCTATCAGAGATCGCCTATGACTCAAGCATGCCATCTTCATTGAACAGGAGATTAGTGACAGTATGGCTTATCATCAGTAATAACGAAATTTGCGGATGCCAAAACACGAAGTGCCCATTTATAATGCAATAGTTATCATGCATGCAAATATGTAAGTGCAATTTTTTAAAACCTCTTTATGAGTTTCTGCACATTGAGTATCAGAAAAAAATATTGAAGAGGGTAAATGGAACGAGTAATAGGGTAACGTTTTTTAAACTTGCACACAAGCGTGCAATATATACGCGAGGATATTGGTTAGTGTAATGCAAAATACGCGATTTCGCACTGTGATCTGCATACGCACGTCATTTTAGGCTCATAAACTAGAGAATGTTACGAAATTTACGTTTTGGATATAAACTGACATGAAATTAAGTAGCGATAGGATTATAGCAAGTGACAACCAGAATCATCTCTTCTGCAATAGTATATTTTAATTATTTTTTTATTTTTAATTATTTAGGATGATTCTAAAGATGAGATTTGAGGAAAGATTACATGATCTATTTAACAAAAATCAAGTAATTTTGTTACACAGTAGCAAACTTTGCAATATCCGTTTTTGAAATATATTATCAGAACGGCTGCATAATGCAGTTATGAATGCAAACAATTTTCTACAAGCGAGTAGAAAATTTGCAGCGTAAAGTGCATAACTAATTTAGATTTTTCCAATACAACGGGTAATTGTATGTCAGAAATAGAAAGTAGGATGTATAATGCGAGTATACAGGATATTCTAAACAACAAAACCAAAGTAATATTTCGTTTTCACATGTTAACTCTTTCAGATTTAACTTGAACAGCTACCACCACACTTTACAAGTGGGTGACACGTTGACCTCCATAGAGGCCAAGGACCATCAACCTACCATGGCCGTAAACATAATGTAACACGCTTAAGAAGTGCATAAGCATTACGGTTACCGACCATCCCAAATCATTTAATACAGAATGTATCTCAAAGTAACGTATTTCTTTCTTTTCATCATGCGAGCTACCGTTGGATTTGAAACGACTAATATACTGGGTAAGAAATATGTTAATTTTTAGTGATTGATAAATGTACCTATTCATTGCTTAAACGCAGATTTACTTTCTCTGAATTTGGATGATTCAAGCGAAGTAATTCAACGAGAAGTGCCCAATGATTCCGTCGTTCAAGTTTGCAATTGTACTGGATCATTATGTAAATGCTGTGTAGATTTTGATGTCGTTTTCATAGATTTCGGAGGACCTGGTGAATTAGTTAGTATAATTAACTTTAGTATAATCATAAAAGGCGTTGCAGGTTGTGTTTATATGAAGTATGTATCTCAAGTAGAAGGAATTGACGTGAACGTTACGTACGGCAAAAGTATATTGCACACGATGCAAGTAAAAGGACCGAATCCAGACCTAACTTGTATACCTCTTTTAGAAGATTTAGCCGAAGTTTGTACACAGTTTACAAATCTATATCCAGTCGACAAGGGTTTTAAAGGATGTTTAAAACTCCATCCTAAGCTTCTAGGGCAAATTCAAACCCAATTTAATGTTGGCTGCTTTACTATAGGATCAGAAGGAATGAGGTTTGATAATATGGTCAATTTAACGCAAAGTTCAGCATTAACTGCGAACCTTTCAACAGTATATGATAAGTAAGTTCCTACTCCTTTATAACCAATTTGCTACTTTACTTCAATACTTGACATTATTTTTTTCAAAGCGGGCGCTATCTAAAAACTTTAACCAATTGCTATAAAAGAAGTGGGGTTTTAAATAAGCAAGTATTCTGTAATGGCGTGTGCATGTGCGTGTGCGTATGCGTGTGCGTGTACATGTGCGTGTGCGGGAGCGTGTGTGCGGGCGCGTGTGTGCACGCATGTGTACGCGCGTACGTATGAGTGTGCGTGTGCGCGTGCGTAATCGCGTGCGCGTGTGAGTGCGAGTGCATGCGCGTGTGCGTATGCGTGAACGTGTGCGCGTGCGTATGTACATGTGCATGTGCGCGTGTGTGCGTATGATTGTGTGTTCATGAGCGCGCGTTTATGCGCATGCGCGAACGAGTGCGCACACGCGTGTGCGTGAGTGCGCGTGTGCGTGCACGTGCGCGTGTGCGTGTGTGTAAGTGCGCGTGTTTGTGTGTGTGCGTAAGCGTGTGTATGTGTGCGCGCGCGGGGTGTATGAGTGTGCGCCTGCGCATACGCGTGCACATGCGCTTTTGCGTGTGCGTGCGCGTGCGAATACGCGTGCGAGTGCTCGTACGTGTGCGTCTGCGTGTGTACGTGTGCGTTTACGTGTGCGTGTACGCGTTTATGTGCGTAAACTTAATTGAAAGTTAGGTCTATGTATAGTTGAGTACACGATTTAGATTTGTAAATTTTCTAATTATAGTCATCGGCCTCGCTGACGTAATTGGTAAACACATAGTCCCGAAAATTCTAAAATACAGGTTTAAGTCCTGTCCAAGACGTTATATTTTTTCCTTCTTTCAATTACTAGCTCGATTTAAAATGATCATTTGGGTTTTGCATAAAAGTCTAAGTTATTATGTCATCTCAATAATTGTAATTTGTTAGTATTTATCAACTTACCTTGTGTAAAAAACTACTTAAAATATTTAATACATGACTTATAGCCGTAAATTTGAGCGTTGCTTCCTGTCTATAACTGACATAAGTTCAAACTTGACAATGTTAAATATCATTGACAAAAATGCTAAAGGTAATTGAAGTTTAGGTTTATGTATAGTTGTGTACACGATTTAGATTTGTAAATTTTCTAATTATAGTCATCGGTCTCGATGGCGTAATTGGTAAACGCATTGTCCCGGAAAAACTAAGATACAGGTTCTAATCCTCGCCACGACCTTATATTTTCCTTTTTTCAATTACTAGTTTGATTTAAAATGCTCATTTAGGCTTTGCACAAAAGTCTAAGTTAGTACTTCATCTTATTAATTGTAATACGTTAGTATTCATTAACTTACCTTGTGTAAAAAACTACCGAATATATATATATATATATATATATATATATATATATATTGCTGTGAAACCTACAAAAAGCCTCTCCATTAATCTTAAACTAAGGTTTTCAAATCGAGCCTTACAGATTGGGCGTCAAGAATGCTGTGAAACCTTTTAAATTAACTGGTCCGTTGACTTTCTTCTGTTAATCGCCTCTTTACTCTTTTCCGCCTCGGCTGCTCACCTAGTTAAAACTTTATCCTCATTCAAAAAAAACAAATACATTCCTACCACAAACATCAACGTTAACTCTATTTACATCAATATTCATAATACATTAAAATTTCAAAATTAAATTTCAGCATAAATTTCAGTATCAGAAAACTTCAAGATTAAATTTATTATCATTTTAATGTGCATCCAGAATTAAAGTCCTTGTAGGATGCCTACTAATTAATATAACAATATATGCAGACCTGAGTCTGAGTACAAAGGAAGCATCTCCCACCCCTTTACGTTAATTAACCAGGTTCGTCTAATTGAGCTCAAAGACATACCCAAATTTTTATCATAATCCAGAACATCAATACTAAATACTCCTTTCTACTTAAACAAGAAAATTTCACCTTAAAGTTAAAAATTTTTTGTTAGTACAAATTCATTACTGTCCATTTTAAGTAAACAAATTATAAAGTTATTCAACACACACCAAACATCAAAAATCGAACAACAAAGCATAAGTTACCTGAAGGTTAATGCACTTGGGCTCCAATGTACATCGTCCTCCGTTAATCACACCATTCCAACTGGGTTATGTTTAGGTCCTCGGATTACTGGTCGTCTTTAAAGTTTTCTACACCACCATTCATCTAAAGTTGTTTCAGTGCTTTTCCGGAGATCATCTGTATATATCTGTATCTTGTTTTGTGGATCTAGTCACGTTTACGAATCATTTAATTATTAACACCCCCGAAAAATAGCAAAGAAATTCATACTTCTTTCACGCTATACGCCAAAACCGCCTGCTTTTGTGTATTCATTTGTCGTTGCAAATTTGAATAATTGGTACAGTGATACTAGACTTTATTACCTTGCATCTGCTTTTCTACGTGCACTAAATTACTTTCATCGTAGTACGTAAAGAGCAAACTGTTTTAAAGTATTAAATAATCACCAAAATATACAAGCAAACTGTTTAAATTATTTAGTCAAAATCGAAAAACTAAGAGAGCCCCACTCCTATCAACACGGGTTTATCTAGTCGCTTGCCCGTGCGTCGCTTTTGTCCCCAAAACGGACAGTTTCTAGAATTTCGTCATTCTATGTTCCCTTTTCGATCGCTCGGCACAGCTTCTACAAAATTTGCACACGGCACGCAACGTCTGAGAATAACTAATTAATTTTTATACCGAAATGTTATTTTTACCTCTCATGTTTGCCTCTTATTTTCAACCAATCGCAACCCAGTGACGTTGCTCAACCCACGCCTTTTACTATATGTGTCTCTGTCTTGCGCATATTATCTGTCTCTATCTACCCTGTTTTGAGTGGTACAAATTGATATTCTTTAGTATCGGTTATTTTCAATCCACGTTGACTGTGAAATAACCCACCTTATCAGCATTTCCCGTAAATATTAAGCGACGGTTTCTCCAACATTCTCTGTAACCATTTGTTATCTGCAAAATTTACGCAGAACGAGACTTTTAAAAATACGCAGGTGTTCACTCGTCCTACTTCTAACTAACACTTCTACGATTTGAATCTTATTGGGTTTTTACAAGCTTTTATGCATATTATATGTTACTAATGGTTTAATTAACTCCAATTAAAATAATACCCTTTAATTTTTAGTGAATCCTAATCAAATATTCAATTATTATCTGTACATTTTGTTTAATACTCGTTACCCAAACTTGAATCAATTAATATAAATTTTGCACGTAATTTCCATTTGTTTCTTTACTCGGAATAATTAAATTACACGTTGAGCATTTTATTTCTGCTTCTTTTTATAGCAAGCGTCTTGTAAATAATTTAACTCCCTTATTTTTAATGAAACGAATGAATTTTTATGCTCCACGGTGTTTTTAATAAAGCGTATTATCTAATAAAATTCCTTATACACGGTGATTAAAATTATTTGATGTAATTAATTAATTTTCTACCCTGGTCTAAATATGAGTAATATATATATATATATATATATATATATATATATATATATATTATATATATAATATATATATAAGTCAAGTTATTTGCTGTTCACAATAAGAAATTGTGTAGAACAATATATAAAATAAGATGTATCTGTAAACAAACTCTTACGAAAATAATAAGAGCTTATTGACGAAAACAGATCGGGCTATAATGTTGTATAGCTGTTAACAAAACAATAGCTTCATTACTTCGCAGAGGAGGAAACGTCCACTAACCCGCCGGTTTCGGCTTCCTTAAGCATCTTCAGAGTGAATAAGTTTTCAACCCTGTGGAGTTATCGACGCTATTATACTGATATAATTTCGCAAAAGTAAATAATACCGACATCAGGTGGTAAAACACCAACACTACTAAGCGTGGAAGTAAAAAATTGAATCGAAACTTCATCGTCTTTCTATAGATGGCTATACAAGTATATCTGGCCTTTGAGATTTACGAAATGTTACAGAAAAATTTATTTGCAAACGTAACAAACCTTCTCGTAGCAACAACCGCTTCTTGCCCAAAAGGCAATTCATAATAATACAAGGCAAGTTATTCTCTGTCCGCAATAAAAAATTGCGTAAAACAATATATACTTGTATAGCCATCTATAGAAAGACGATGTAGTTTTGATTCAATTTTTGTACTTCCACGCTTAGTAGTGTTGGTGTTTTACCAACTGTTGGCGGTATTATTTACTTTTGCCATAGTACAGAGATTGCACTAAATTATATCAGTATAATAGCTTCGATTACTTTATAGGGTATTTTATAATTTGTCGGTCAGTCAATGGTGGACTCAATTGCTTGGCAATGCCATACTTTCGAATAGCGTATTGCTCCTTACTTCCTGCAAATTCTTCTTTAAATTTTCCAGTTATTAAATCGTCAAGTACTTGGTCCTGTCTATGGTCGTTCCAATAGTGTTTTAAAAATCTGTCCTCAAAGTCCCCGTATGTCTCTGTCTCCTGTCCTATCAGATTATACCAGGCTTCAGCATGGTCTTTCAATAACGCTTTTATCATGTTTAACTTTGCCTGTTCATCAAAAAAATTACACACCAAACCTCTAATGTTATTAATAAAAATTTGAGGATTTACCCTATCGCCATAAAATTTCATCTGTTGGTTCAGTGACATATTTCCTGTTACAAATCTAAGACCATCCCCCATCAAAGTCATTACATTCTGTTTAATTTTACTTACTTCTCTCTCAACCCTACCTAACTGATCCATCCCTATATGAATCTGTCACCTCAGTCATCTTAACATTAATTTCATCTTCACAGAAGATCCTCACCTCCGTCTGTAATTGTCCCATTTCCTGACTCAAGCCTCTTATATCGCGTTCATTTTTATCCACCCAATTTTCTACTTTCCCCATTTTTACCGTTAACCTATTTTTCAACTAAGAAAATTCTTTCGTCAATTATCGATTTTCTGGCTAATTTGCTCAAACTTGCGATTCGATTCGGCACTCATCTGCTCCACTCTTTTTTTTTGTTCTTCACCCATTTCCCTAATTTCCTCAAACTTCCTGTTCGATTTGTCTCTAACCCTACTTAATGTCTCATTTATTTGATCAAATTTCCGGTTAGATTCTGCATTCATCCTCTCTAGCATTCTCAAAATTAGTTCATTACCTTGTTCTCCTGATTCCGTCCTCGACTGATCCCTACTTCCTCCGGCTTCCTCCATTTTTCCTTCTTTATCAAATAACGCACTGTCGTCACTTCCAATTTCGACTCCTTGGCTTCTTAATCACTCCTTTCTCTGCATACGTTCAAATCACTTCCTCACACACTCAAAAATATTTCCAAATTTATACTACATACCCACTCTTTCTTAACTCGCCAGTTTCCTGGAATAAATTTCTCAAATTCTACTTGGAACTTGAGCCCTCACGTTCGGGTAGCCATAAAAGTGCCGTGGAACCTTTTAAAATCTTCACCCCACAAATTTTCCCAACATAAAATTTTTTATGTAAAATAAAATATAAAAAAAAATTTCTTACACTTCTATTGGAACGCCTCCTTATTTCTCTGCTCACCCTGGTTAGCTCAGCAATCGGCCTTTTCTGGAATACCTATCATCTTAAGTATATACCTCTCCTGCTCTCTCACACACACACACAGACACACACACACACACCGTCAAATGAAATTACCAAAATAATACAACAACCATACAACCTTTTATTTACAGATATTAGCAGGTAAAATATTTACGCTTGGGTACAAATGGTTTGGTACAATTGCTACCAGCTCAATTATTAAATGCTTTAAAGTCCTTGGTTTTTAAATTTTACATGATACGAGTAGATGGGCTCCACATGCAACCCTATTGTGACTTCATACTGGTCTATTGTGAGCTCATTATAACCCAGTTTTGTAAATGCCTTTTTAACCTTGCACTTTATTGAAAACAAATTTAATGACCCGTTTACTCCTTACAACCACAATTTATAGTATGAATAAATCTTTATATATAATCAATAAACACTTCTTTTAATAATCAAAATTGATTGTCCTGCACATGTACCTTTTTAAACAATTTTTAAAAATAATAAATACGCCACTAATAAATCAAACACACAAACACAAAAATATCAACACCATTGTTTATACAAAGACGGAAGTTTTTCGTTGCCCGGAGTCGCTTTTATTCTTCGTCACCAGTGAAGTTGGTTTCCATAAACCCTCGTCGTTGTGTCCATCTACTACGATGCTGCCTGGCTTCACAGATCCCCACCATTCAAATCTCTGTTACCACCACTATCAGCTTTGTCTCAAACGTAACATTCCATCTCAAATATACTTCAAGCATACAAATTTAGGCTTCGCTTACCTAAAATATCATCTCTTTGTTTAATCGCTTTGTTGTAGTAACGGCACCTTTTCTTTACAAGCACCAATTCGTGCAATATCACTTTTATAACACGCGGTAGGCGACTACAGCTTTCATAATTTTTAAGCAGAATGTGAATGCAGCTTTACTGAACACATAATAATTAATTACAGTAAAAGCTTTTACTACTATATCTTGTAGATTTGAGCCCGTATGCAGATCTGAATGGAATGAAAGAGAGCTTTAATATATTCGTTCGTGTATGTATATTATTCTCAGACCCCCCTAGTAGAACCTGTTTCATATTAAAAGCTTGTTTTCGAAGCGGCTTCTTAAAATTTTGAACGTAACCGACTATCATTTTTGAAAAATTTCTCCCGTCCGTCGTGCTGTTTACATGAACTTTTGTTTCCTACCTTACCGTATGCGCACTTCTGGGAAACTGCTCGTTATCAACTAATGATATAATTTCCTGTCGTCACACCGCTCCACCTATCAGCTATCCATTTCTGTTCTACGCAAATTTGGTGTCTCCTTTAGAACCCCTCTTGAGTTACAGGAAATCGATATTGTAGTCGTCTTTCACAAATACTCATGAATATCTTAGGTGACTTCAATCCAACGCTTCATTTATACTTTTTTCTGTCTGTTTTATATTATCGATCGTTTATTCCACTCACTCCTTGAGGTAGTGGTTATTGTAGCAGCCTATCCAAATTGACCGTTGAAAACCATATCTATGGAATTTTGTGCTAACGTTCGTTTTATATTCTATAAACCTGATATATAACACCAGGTGTTTCTTGAAACAACCGACCGTTGAAATAACAATTCTCGGTTTCTTCGCTTCGTAGTATTTGTATAACCAAACGTTGGCTTTTAAAATGAACCACATTTGCGTGTGAAATTATTGATTTTCTATGCAAGCACGCTCCCATCTTGCTTCCATGCGTTTGATTAAGAGTTGTTATAATTACTTATGCGTATCCTTGCGTTATGTACTCTAAAAACTTTTATTACCTTATGTAATTTTAACATTTCAATTTAAATATAGAAAAATACCCTAGTACCCGTCAGTTTTCACTATATGAATTAATTAATTTGGCGCGTAAATAATTTGCTCCTGTTTTTATATACATGTTTGCTAAAATTTTATTGTCTACACTTATTTACCCTTTAAATCTACAACAATATATATAATAAATAATATAAAATATATAATATATCTATATGTATTATATATACATATATATGTATATATATTATATATATATATATATATATAGAGGATACGGTAAAAGCGCTCTAAAAAGATATAGAAGACAATAAAAGGACATCTTTATGGCGCCCAACGTGGTGCGAGAACACCACTAAAACTAAATTAAAAATTGAAAAAGGAAATTAAGAATTTAAAAATTTGTAGAAACGTGAAATTTAAAATTTAATTTTGTAAAAATACTGGTAAAATTTTAATCTAAAAAGGCTGGGAATTTGAAAATCTGAAGGAATTTGAAACATTAATAACAATTTAAAAATTTAAAAATGGAAATGCAAGGGCAAAAAATTGACGCGGAGCCAAAGCGAAGAACAACAGACGTCGCAACAATCGGAAATGCTGCACATTTTACTAGCGTTAACGAGGAAAATGAATGAAAGCGAAGAGGCCTTTAAAAACCAGATTAAAGAAAATGGAGAAAAACTCGGTGCCGAAATAAAAATTATAAGCGACGGATTAAAGGAAGGTAACCAAACGATCGCGGAAATGAAGGGACACTTTGAAAATAAATTCGCTACAATGATGGATGATGTAGATAAAGTCAGAGACGAGGTCTGGATGATAAAATTAGATCAAGAAACATCTGAAAAAAGAGACAAATGACCGTATTACAGACTTAGGTAAAAAGATGAAAGAAATTCAGGGAAATTGTGAATTAGGACTTTGAAACGCTTTTTCTAAAAGCACCAGTCCCACATTGGGTGGCAGTGAAACGATTTTTCTTTATACATCTGGCCCTAGACGTTGGGCGTCAGTGCAACTAAGTCTTCCGACATAACTAGGGGTCTATTCCTTGGGTAGAGCTATGAGAAATGTGGGGGTAAGTCGAAATCTGTTTGTAGGTCAAGCTTAATCTAAAACAAATAGGCGCCACCAAGTCCGGACTTATTCAGGATAATGGCATGGCATATTTCTAAGGGTGGACGTGGAGACCCAAAGAAAAAAAGATCGCCTTTGATGATAAAAACCTGTCTTAATAAAATAAGACGCTGTTCCTGTAAGAAATTATAATAGTTAGATTAATAAAAAAGTAGAACACTATTTGTGTCCCGCAAATATACATAAAGAAGTAGTAAAAAGATATTTTCAATATAAAGTTGGCATCAAAATTCTACTCTTAAGGATGTTAGCTTTCTGTGGTTAGGTTTGATCATATTTGATCAAAATAAAAACTTTAATCTTGAACCAATTGTTTACTAAAAGAATCTCTTTTAAAATAAAAATGAATTGCAACAAAAATTTAATAACTGAATTACTTCGTGAATTTTAACTTCAGGTTTATCTAAGTTATTCATAATCCAACATTTTACAGTATATTGTAAACTTGTTACACAAAAAAAACTCCGACCCGTGCAGATCTGTTCAGGCAGGTTACATCTAAAAATGTTACTACTCAAGTTTTTCCTTTTTAAATTACATGTGCTAGTTTTAGTTTCTAAAAAAGCAGATCACAAAAATACTCTTGTTTACATAACTTGTGCTAAAGCTGTTCAAAGCATTTGCTTTCAAGAATACATCTGTCAGCAGTATACTACAGAAAAATAAGTGACGTCAGTAACACCTGTTGTTGTTACTAACGATTCATAATGGACCACGCGTGGTGCTTCTCAAAACATCAAATTAGTGAATTATAATTTCGACACTGGAAATCCAGCTCAGCAATAGTTGAAATTTTTATTATATTCATGCTTTTACACATTAGAACAAATTAACGTGTTTCTAGTGTGAAACACCAAAAAAGTACTTAAAGCTAACTACGAACCAAAAACTGCATTTTCGTCTTGATGAGGTACTTGTTATTTCATGCAAAGATTACTGCGTGTAGTGTGAACCAAGTTCATACTAAACAACTTCTACCAAATGGAGTTGTTCTACGTGTAGAATCAAATACGGTCACGATACATTCGGCAGCTGCTGCAATCCGGATGTTGAATCACGCCGCCTCACCAAAGTAACATCCTTACGTTGTATAACAAAGTGGTTTTCATAAAATGGGTCAAATATTCTATTTTCAAAGTTGCATTGTTAATTGTAGCATTCTTCTCGTCGTATAACAAAGTGGTCTTCATAAAATGGGTTAAATATTCTATTTTCAAAGTTGCATTGTTAATTGTAGCATTCTTCTCGTCGTATAACAAAGTGGTCTTCATAAAATGGGTTAAATATTCTATTTTCTAAGTTGCATTGTTATTTGTAGCATTCTTCTCGTCGTGCGCTAAATAAATTATTTCAAATTAAACAAGTTAATAACTTTCATACGATACCAACCGCTATTCAAAGATGTGTCCCGACTCCTCAAAGTTGATACGCAAATTGCCGGCCTGCAATCTTTGGTACATCTTATCGCTTCTTCCACGTATGGCCGACTGATTACTCAACTAGCTCGGACGACCGAGGCGTCCGAGGAGGGGACTGTCAAACTGAAACGCGCCTGCGAATAGCTGTAGAAGACACAGATATTTAACCACAAATAAAAAACCAAAGGACGATGCTGCTTTAACGTATTACTTTAGTTGTTGAATGTATTTTACTATTATATTAATAAAAGTGTTTTATTATTCTCGCACTTTTATGAAGAGATTTATTAATCAAAAATAAAATTGTTACAACTTAATGATGTAAATAGAGAGTTAAGTAGTTTAAAATCAGAATTTGAAAATGTGGGTAAAAATCAGGGATTGCAACACACTAAGATAAATAGATCGGAAATTTCAGTAGAACAATATTCCAAATTTTACGGAAACAACAAAATAAATCCAAAAGTATTTTTAAATAATATAAAAAAATTAATACAGGGATCAACGGATGAAAGGTATAATTTGAACTTCGTCAGATCAATGTTGAAAGGAAGCGCTGAGATATGGTTTGATTTAATAGAAAATGAAATCGGGACATTTCAGGAGTTTGAAAGTAGGTTTTTGAGAAAATTTTGGGGGGATAATCAACAATACAAAGCGCGAGATAATTTAATTACAGGGAAATACAATAAAAATTTAGGAATGACCAGAGAAATATACGCTATACAAAAATTCAGTCTAGCGAAGCAATTAGATCCGCCGATGGAAGAAACACAAATCATAAAATACTTAGCGGGACATTTTGGCGAAGAAATCAGACATTATGTAATGATTCAAAATATAGTAAACAGGGAGATTTTCTTGGAATATTTACAACGTTGCGATGAGTTAGGACACAGTCGTGTATTGGAAGGTAGGATGGCACCAAGACAGTGAGAGAGTTTAGGCAGATTGCAAAGAAATACAGAAAACAATAGATCAAGCAATAGGGGAAATTATGGGGGACAATTTTATAGAAACAACCACAATAACTACTATAATAATAATTTTAGAAGGAACTGGAACACGAGAGATACTCTAAGAAGAGAAGCAGAGCGGACGAATCACGACAGAAATATAAATCAGTGTACGCTACAAACACAACATCGGGAACAACCAGAACAACCTATAAGAATGAACCCTACCTATGCAGAAGTTACGAGTCAGGCAAGACCATCTACGTCGAATCAGGATTTTTGAAAAAGGACAAACCAAGTAAGCCTTTAAAAATAAATGGATACGAACACCAGCGTGAATACGTAAAATGTGATATTGAAAAGGAAATGAATAAAAGCTTATTACCGATAACTAAATTAAGAATTGGAAATATTCAAGGTGGAACACTCATTGATACGGGAGCTGAAGCGTCGTTAGTGTCTGAGGACTTTGTTAAACGGGAGAAATTAATAGGGAGCATGATGCCCATGAGGAAATTTAATTTAATAGCACCAAATAGCAAGAGATTTGCAAGTGTGAGCAAAATAATAGTTCTTTCAGGGGGAAACAAAACATTTGAGACATGAAATAGGATACATTAGGGGGAAAAATAATGCAGATAATAACTTAACTTTACAAAACAATTTCGAAAAGATAGTGAATATGAAAAATACAGATAAGATTATTGCCGAGAGAAAACTTTTGATAATGGAGAAGAGTGTACATACTGTAAGATAAACTAGTGGAAATAGGGATATAATTATAAAATAAGATAGTTTAACAATAAATCAGAATAGGAAAAACATAGGATAGGACAATCATAAATTAGGATAGGAGAATTAAATTAGGATATCATCATAAATTAGGATGGATTCGTGGATAGGTATTGTACATATTGTAATATTAGAAAACAATAGAGCATAAGATTGGTTAATAATAAAATTTAGAATAGGTGTATAGGTATAATATAATCAAAATAGGAATAGGAATGTAAAAATAATGCAGGAGTTGTGTACATAGTGAACCGAAAAAAAAAATAAAATATTTTTGACCAATGTAAATTTTGTGTTACGTTGGGCGCCAAAACCACAATTTTCCAAAAAATTTATTTTAATTTGGGGGATTAATGCTGTAATTATAGGGTTAATTTAGGGGTAGGTTAAGTCATAGGGGTCGTAGAATAAGCAAAGGAAACTCCCAAGTAACAGAAGCACGGAATTACAGATATCAGAAGAGTAAATAGGTCATTATAAATAATATTAGTTAAGAGCACGCTGTATATAGCAGTACAAACGATTAAAACACATATCTAAGAGTAGCTACTAGCAAAGATTAAAATTTAAAAATGTAACGAAACGCATTGAAATTAAATCAGTGAAAAACCTGCATAAATTGGCTAGATAAACATTCAAAAAGTGTGTTAAGATTTCATCGCAAACGCACGCAGAAATTATGCATGATTTAAAAGCGTACGTGATCTAAAAAAATCACAGTTGTTCGAAAATCCAATTTATTAGGAAATAAACAAACACCAAATTTCGATTTAGATTAGAATAAGATCAACAAACAATACTACGTGATCGATATGAACGAAAATTCCTGGGATTTCTGAAGTAGATGTGAGGTATAACACTTAAATTACGTGACACAGAGCACCGCGTCATGCAATTAAAATACATACAATTGGTATACTTTCCAAAATAACAAGTGATAATACGCTTGCCCTCGCCTAGCACGTGAAGCCAACACATCACAAACAAAAAGGGGCCAATTCTATAAATATCTTGAAAATTGAATATCGGGTTAGTATACTTTGTAACTGGGCAGTTACTATACTTGAAAGTGCTAAATATTTATGTGAATAATAAATTAAATTAACAATGAATTTCTAGAGTGTATAATTGTGCAAAAAGTGCCGTACTTCTGAGACGGCTCTCAATTACAATCTCAATTACCATCTCAATTACCATCTGAATTACAATCTCAATTACCATCTTAATTATCAACGTGATTAACATTCGAAAACTACCATAACCATCTTAATTACAATCAAAATAATGTTACGATTGCTGTTAGAACTTTAAATTACGAGCCATTACGATCAGAAATACAATTTGAGAATGCTGCCCTTACAAGCAAATTGAATGCAAATATTCTATTGCGGAAATGAGAAACCTTTCATTGGAATAAACGCACCAATAACGATTTGGATATCGACTTCAATTCTTAGGAGCACCGACAAAACCACTTTAGGTTAGAGATGACTTATTTTTAAAACTGTTTTATCTTAAATATTTTGGATATGATTTATTTTTAAACTGTTTTATCTCAATAATAATTTAAAGTGTAAGAGCCGACAAACTGAGGTTGTGTAAATTTATGAAACGAGTACTCTTACCATCTTACAGAAGTTCTTTCGAAGTTATTTTTGCCTATTGTTTTTGGTTGTTTCATAAGGGTTATAAACCACTTCATCCTGATGAGATCCAGTGAGATCGAACCTACTCGATGAATGTTTATTTCCTTTATGAAACAAACAAATTCTTTCATTTATGGCTATGCAAATTACTAGCCTGCTTTGGATAGTTAAAAACCCTCTTTTGATTCTTCGTAAAGTGGGTGTTTATCTATACATCGTATATACTGCTTTATTTATTAAATTTGCTATAAGCAATTATCTTTAATATCATATATATAATATATATATATATATATATATATTGCTATCATAATAGGGTTATTTAAGGGTATATAAAATCACAGGAAAGGTATACTTTATGTAAATAGTATCAAAATCAAGAAAACCAAACGTTTAAGTTTTAAAAAGTACACAATTCGTGAAGTACGCAAAAAGCAAATAGAAAGCAACCTGTATAAAATCAATACCTGGCCACAGTTAATGAAAAAAAGCTCACTTTATAATAACTTAAACACATTGATCAAAATAAATGATTTGTGAAGTCATTCAATCCGTTTCTAACCATTTAAAACATTCTTAAGCGCCAAAGCAAATTCTGATCACCGTGTATGAAATCAAGAACAAACTACAGTCAATAAAAGGAAATTCATTCTGTGATAACTTAACCACATTTAGCAAAATAAATAACTCTGGCCGCAACCCAATTTATTTTCATAAACTCCAAATAAATACAAATTGGGCATCTTTAAACATGAAACAAGTATCTTTCGAACTCGACGCATTTGCGTGAAGAATGAAAATCAATGGAACGCATATAATTTGTACCGGTTTGCAATAATCAAACTTTAGAAAAACAAGCATATTTCGTAACGCAATAGGACATAGATATTGGGGAAAAAAGGCATACGTGATAATAGAAATGTAGAAATTGCCACATTTTTAAAATTCAGTGTGGGTAAACAAAATATAGCATTATAATATTTGGCGTACGTGCAGAATTAAATGTAATGTTTAACAAATTCCAATACAAAAGCTTGAATACATGCAAATTTAAATGAATAGCGTAAGCTGCTTTCAATAAAACCCAACAGGTTGAAAATAGCACGTAATGGCAATGCCTCTGGCATGGTCGACTAACAAGATAGCAAGCAGTTACCGCTTGTTCTGCGGCTTGTAGAGATTTTGCTTGTGCCTTATCTCTACCTGGGGCGCCATACCATTTTTCAAGCCCTTTAATGCTAATTCAAACTCATCCCTAAGTATAGGATATCCCAAGCCATCTTTTTCAATGTCTTATTCCTGTTCTAATGCTGTTAGTTTCTCTCCTGCGTATAAATTTACTATATATTCCTGTCATCTAACCATTATCTCTACATTTTCTATAATGTCGTTTCCTCTCGCGCCCTTCATATTTTTGCTATACGGTGTTATATCCCTAAAATTTATTCTAATTAGTTTGTATGTTTCGTCTGTCTTTCCTATTACCACCTTAGTTTGTACCTCTCTGTTTTCCTATTTCGTCTGATCTATTTTTGTATTTTCGTCTTTCTTCTATTAAATTCAGGATATCCTTTGTTATCCATGGTTTTTTATTTTCTGTTTGTGTATAAACCAGAATATTTCTGGCCGCCATATCTAAGGTGGAAATAATGTTATTCCATTCTGTCTCTACTTCCTTAGTATAAGAAATTTTCCCGATATCTTTGAGCAATTCATTTGACTTTATCTTTTAGTTTCTCAAATTCAAAGTGCATTTTCCGTTCCTTTTTATCAAATTTATTAATTTAAGGGCGTCCTTCATAATCACAATGTTGTGGTCAGTGTCTATATCTGCTTCTGGGTAGCTTCTACAGTCTATTACTTGATTCCTAAAGAATTGCCTAACAAGAATGTAATCTATTTGATATCTTCCTATATCCCCTGGCATCTTCTACGTGTACCCTTTTCTAGCATGATGTTGAAATAACGTGTTTGTAATATTAAATTGTTCTTGTCGCAAAATTCTACTAGCCTATTTCCCCTGTCGTTTCTCGTGCCTAAACCAAATAAATCTACTACCGCTCCTTCCCTACCTTTACTTACTACTGCTTTAAAATCTCCCGTAATTATTACATTTTCATGTCCTTTTACGTATCTTAGTATGTCTCCGATACCTTTTAGATCTCTCCTACTTTTTCCTCACTATAGAAAGCAACTGTTCATAAGTAAAGACAAAGAAAATAATATAATAGTAAACAACAGCAATAAAGAAAGGACGTCTACCACACGAAATGCATATCGCAGCAGCGGTAAAGAGCTATGTAATAACGTCACACCTAAACAATAATGCAACTCTAGATTTTATATCCAAATTCTTATGGACAGTCAATGTTAATCTTATTTTATAACTAGTGCTCAAACAGTAAAAAATACCTTCATTAGAATATTTATAGCATTAAACGAAAACTAAAAATTTACCAGATTGTTTTTACACAAATTTTGTTTATCTCAGCGTGATTTGAAAACAATCACGTAACCACATTTTGTATACCTAAACTATACTTTATAAATAGAACCAGATTATGCAGAATTTCTCACACAATGAAACATATTTCTCCCTAACTTTCTTTAAAAACCCAGGATGATTGTATGGTTAAAAATTAAATTTCATTCCAAAAAAAATTGACTTTTATCCTGGTAAATCTAACGAGACTAAGTATATAATGTCAAGTATGCGAGTTGACTTAAAAAAAAAACAAAATATCAATGCACAGAAAGAAAATCTGATATATTTAACTGGTGGGATTGATGTCTTTAAAAGATACACTTTCCGACATATTGTCTTCGTGCCTTAAAAATTCCGCGACATTTGAGCCATTTTCAAAGGAATTCAGTAAAACAAACACCGCCGCTGCTACCATATAGTCGTTCAGATGGTACCATATGATTCAATCCCTATTTTATAACGCTCATATCCAACAGTAGTTATGACTGGTTTTACCAAACTTTCAACTTGCAGATGGAAACCCTTGGTAGTGCATATATACTTTCACACCAAATAATAATACAGTTCTTCAAAAACGGTTTTAATTGTCCGATGTTAGAATACGCTAAAGTAATTGTTTGTAAAAATTGTAGAAGTTCAAGACGTATTTCCTCAGATTCGTCAATAATTTCTATCGTTTCAATACGTTCTATCAAAATAGTATAAAAAATGTACATTGAGTATTAATCATTTTTAGTCAACTTTTTAACAAAAGAAATACATAAACATAATGAATTGACTTCGTACTACTTCTGTCGTGACAAGTCATAAGATGAAATTTTCACTTTGAAAAGCGTAACAAAATATTTAATATTTGAAATAGCGTGAATTGCAATACCTGTATCACCTAAAATAACAGTCAGACAACAATAACGCGAATTGAAACATTAGGAAACTCAGAGCGAATTACAACACCGTATCGCGTAACCGGACTTCGAAACAACACTCATTTTATAACGAAAACCAATTCTATTCCGTTCCAATAAGAATAGCCGGTTCAATAACAATGACTGCATTCAAATCCTAACTTCCCTCGAAAACATCCATGTCTATATAATAAAATCACATGAATGGTATTTTTCCTCAAAACACTCATCTGTCAATCAGAGAACGAAAAAACAACCTGAACTACACTTGTCTTGGAAAGTCCTTCGGTAAACTCGTACAACAAAGCTTATGATATTATTTTAACAAGCAAAACTACGACCAATAAATGGGAAACCCCGTTAAAGTTGTAACCTACAAGGTGCCTATATATGAGGGAAGAAATATATACAACCAACATCAGCAAAATCACGAAGGACGTGTAGGATGGTTTGCCTAACCTCGCGCATTGAAATTATAGGAACGTAACCTAAACCAACTAATAATTAATATTAAGTAAATATATAGAGATAAGCAAACCAGGCAATTTTAATAGATCGAAGTTCGTTATTGAAAATAACCTTGATGAAACACGTACATAAACTCAATGTAAATATTTAAAAAACCGAACACTGTTTATAGCAGAACCCCCACATTATTAAAGCCATAACAAAACAGGATAGCCTTAAGTATTTAAATTAATTTGAATTAGTAATTAACCAGCAACTGTTTAAACTGAAAAGGCACACGAAACAGCTAATGGATTTTTAATGACTGTAAATAAAGTAGCGGTGTGAAAATTTAATTAAATAAGAACGAAGCTATTCTAATGCAGAAACTGTACGTAATTATATATTAGCAACAAAATCTAAATTGATGACATAAAAACATGTTAAAAGCTTATATTTATTGGAAGTGTTCCTATTTTTGTGTAAAACGCAATTACCAATTTCTGATTTGAAAGTCATAAAGGCTGTTAAGTTTATAGTGGCAGCCAGGACTGCAAATTACAAAATACTAATTAAATAATTTCATATTTTGATTGAAACTTCAACGGTTGCTATACTTCTAGCAATTTGTACTGACAAAAGTAAACTGCTATTATTTGGGCGAGAATAGACGACAATACAAACGACTTTTGGTATTAATTGCGTTTCAATTTTCCCCAAAGTGAAACCTATTTATTTTCCAATTTCTTTTTGCTAACATTTACTAACAATTTAGTAAAGCCATTAAATGCTTTCTTATTTCTTAATATCTTTCCACTAGTTACAATACTAAATGAAATAAATAATATGTTTCGTGTGATTGACGACTTATTCTAGACCGGAGGCCGAAGAATTTAATGAAGAGGAACTAATAGCAACCGTAAATGAAACAGCGGAGAAGGGTTTAGCGTTCTTCGGAAACTGGTTAGGCATTTTTAAGAAGCAAGTTGTCGAATTGAACACTGAATCCATTGCAGCAACAGATCATGACGTGGAAAGTTCAACTGTGGACGTGGTAGAAGAAGCTCGTGCATTTTCTACAATTACCGGTGTTAATAAGGTTTTATGATAAACAGCAACACATAAAAACTGTAATTTATTGATCATAGTAAACTAATTTGAATATTAATAGAAGAGAAGTATTTACAATTTCTTTAGTTCAATAATTTGGTCTCAAACGGTTCAATTTATATGAAACGTTTTAGTAGTTAAGTTTCTAGATATAACCTATATGTAGCACTGTAATTGTTTAGGAGTTAATTATATAACAAGTGATTCTAATAGGTAAATTTGTAGAATGCAGTGTAACAGATAATACGAAAAGCTTGTGTTAGACTAGAAACTGCAGCATCCTCTTTTTTATTCATAATTCGGCATCACAATTAAATCAATACATACGTTTAATAAAAATGTTTAATACATTTCTTTATCCAGTATAAATGCATGCAGTGATATATTATAGAGTTACAATGATTTCCATTAGAAATGAATTGTTGAATACTTTTATACGAAATGCTAACATTTTGTATCAGGAAACTCGAATTTTTGCAGATAAACTAATTTATATAGCTGCTTTGTTAGTAAAAGTATACAAACATAATTTAAAATTTAATGCGCATGTTTAGATTTCATACGATTCACGAGATAGTTCTATAATAGGCGTTGTAACTTCAAAAGCCGCTGGTAAATTATATTTAGAAAATTGCAATAGTTTTATTTCTTATTTAAGACTATTATAGATGGCTTCTCTCTTTCTTTCTCTCGCTCTCCTCCCTCCCTCCTTCCATTTCCCTTCACCATTCCTGCCCTCTCTCCCCACACCCTCCCTCTATCACCGATTTTCAAATGATAGTGGTTGTTGTTTCATTACTAGAATTGCATGCTTCAACTTTGCAAGCCTTTTGCAGTCGAATCCTGAAATGCACCTTGAAGAAGTTCTTAAATACTAAAATGGGTAGAATGGCTTGCGTGTTTGAGTGAGTTAAAGAACCGAACTATAGGTTTTACCAAATTAGCAGGGTCTTTAGTGAGGAACCAGATTAAGATAGGTCCCCGAAAGAAGACAGCAGCTTTTTCGGTACTTAGAGTGACAGAGACCATGAGGGTCGGTATAACATTCTAAAACACACTACTGCGATGTGTAAGGCAACGGGAAACACCACATTACTTCCCAAGTACGCAACGTGCATAAATTGTTATTAATGATAAGAGCATCCTCTGGGATAAAGAATTCCGGAGTTAAAATAGTCCCCCATTCGGATCTCCGGGAGGGGACTTCTTTGTGGGATGTAATGCAAGCCGGAGCGTGGAAGATCAGACTTTAGGGTACTTCATATAGCATCGGAGGAAGGAAATTTGGGTGTGAGGATATATATGCGAAAAAGATAGGACAACGTGTAGAAAAGGACTTACAAAAGAACGAAAGAGTACTCATGGTTAGATTAGAATCTAAACCGGTAAATACGGTAATTATACAAGTATACATGCCCACCTCTAGCTACAGTGAGGAAGAGGTAGAGGCGATCTACAAGGATATCGATGACATACCATAATACGTAAAGACATGAAAATTTAATAATTACGGGGGTTTTTTATGCTGTGGTAGTTAAGGGTAGCGAAGGAGCGGTAGTAGGTTTATTGGGTTTTGGCACGAGAAATGACAAAGGAAATAGGCTAGTAGAATTTTGTGACAAGAACAATTTAACCATCAGAAACACACCATTTTAACATAATGCTAGAAGACGATAAATGTAGAAGATTCCAGGAGGTATAGGAAGATATCAGATAGATTACATTCTTGTTAGACAACGGTTTAGGAATCAAGTAAAAAGACTGCTGAAGCTACCTAGAAGCAAATATATACACTGAGCACAGCAGCGTAATTACGAAGGCCACTCTTAAATTTAAAAATCTGGAAAAGTGGAACGGAAAAAAGTCACATTGACTTTCAGAAACTAAAAGGTAAAGATATCCAAAAAAGATTTGAAAAAAAGTGAATGAATTATTGAAAGATATCGGGAAAATTGTGTATACTATGGAAGTAGAAACAGAATGGAATAACATTAAATCCAGCTTACATACCAGCCAGAAATATTCTGGGGTATGCACGAAATAAAAATAAGAAACCATGGATAACAAACAAATTCTTGATTCTAATAGAAGAAACACGGAAAAACAAAAATAGATCAGGTGAAGCTGGAAAACAGAGACAGAAAACCATAAAATGGGAAATTATTTGCAAATGCAAAAAATCTAAAGAACAATGGATTAATGATAAGTGCAAAAATGTACAAACTAAGATGGAAATAGGAAAGACAGACGAAACATACAAACTAATTAGAATAAATTTTAGGGATATAAAACCGTATAGCAAAAATATGAGAGACGCAAGAGGACACGTTATTATAGAAAATGTAGAGACAGCGAATAGATGGCAAGAATTTATAGGACATTTATATGCAGGAGAGGAACTAAGGGCATTAGAACAAGAATCAGACATTGAAAAGAATGACTTGGGATATCCTGTACTTAGAGATGAGTTTGAGTTAACAATAAAAGGTTTGAAATATGGTAAGGCACCTGGTATAGATAAGATACATACAGAAACTCTAAAAGCTGCCGGACAAGCAATAACAGAACATCTCTTCTAAGCTAATTGTATGAGACAGGCGAGATACACATGGATTTCAAACGTAACCCATAGTCACTATACCAAAAAAGAGGGGCTGGGATGAATGTTTAATTTTTCGAACAAATTTGACATCACATGTGTCAAAAATATTAACTAGAATTGTACAAATACGAATAAAAAAACGAGTTGAAGAAGTACTATGAAAAAATCAATTTGGACTTAAGCGAAACAGAGGAACACGGGGGGCTACTTTAGGTCCGAGGGTGATAATAGAGAAAACAATAGAAAATGGGAAAAGCGTGTATATAAGGTTTGTAGATCTGAAAAAAACATTCGACAATGTAAAATTGAAAACAATGTTCGAAATACGTAAAAAATGAGTTTTAGTGATAGACGGATAGTACATAGCTTATACAAAGAGCAAACGGCTGTAATAGAATTAGAGCAGCAACGTACAGAAGCAAATATTCGACAAGGTATGAGAAAGGATGTGCCCTATCCCCATTAATTTTTAACTTGAACATCGAAGAGACAATGAATACTGTCAAATGTAATAAGACATTTGGAATTATTATGCAAGGACAAAAGATTGAGATGCTTAAATTTGTAGATGACATAGCAGTATTAGCATCTAGCAAGGAGGAGTTAGAAGCTTCTCTTAATGAAATGGAAACAGTTGTAACCAAGAGATACGGTATGAAAATTAACAAAAAAAACTAAAGTACTAGTATGCAAAGGAGGAGAAAAGAAATTAAAAACTAGAATACAAATAGGTAATGAGAACTTACAAGAGGTTAAAAATTTCTGCTACTTAGGAAAACAAATAACGCTAGGAGGAAAAAGCGCAAAAGATATAAAGCAAAAATTAGCACAAGGTCGTGCTACATTTAACAAGAAACAGCAATTACTGTGTTCAAAGGTAACAAACAGAAACAAAGAAAAGATTGCTTAAAACATATGTGGGAACGACAGCACTGTACGGCTGTGAAACCTGGACAGTAGGAGAAGCGGACAGGAAAAAGATAAAAACCTTTGAAATCTGGTGCTATAGACGTATGATAAAAATACCATGGACAGACAAAGTTAAAAATCAAGAGGTACTAGAAGTGGAAGGGGAAGAAAGGAGTATGTGAAAAACAGTAAAAAATGGAAGAGAATGCATGATGGGCCACATACTAAGGCATGAGGGAATAGTGCGAAATATATTAGAAGCAGAGATAGGAAAAAAGGGAGGTAGAGGTAGTCGTAGGTTAGACTATTGCACACAGATGATGAAGGGTTTAGGCTGTATGAATTTCAGGGAAATGTGCTGGCTAGGTCAGAATGAAAATCAATGGAGGTACGCATCCAACTAATTTGAAGATAGAAAATCTAATGACGAAAAATATAACTGTACTTAAACCTGATGATTATTATAAACAACTAATGTTAATTGTGCGAAAGAATTTACTGTAAAACTATTAATTTAACAAATGTCTAAGCGTTGGGAGATCCTTGGTAGCCACAGGTTGCTTAACCCCCTTCACATACCACTAAATCTTGGTGAAATAGGACATATAATTATAAAACAACAGAAGTGGAATCGAACTGTATCTTGGCTCTAAGAATTTCAGGAAACGGTGTAGGCTAGCTAAGAATAGAAATAAGTGAAGGTACGCGTCCAACTAGTTTCAAGACGGAAACCTAATGACGAAAAAAATAATTGTTCTTAAATCTGATGATTATTATGTACAACCACAAGTGTTGGTTTTGAAATATTTTCAACTAATGTTGATTGTGCGAAAGGGTATAATAAAAAACTGTTAATTCAGCAAATATTCAAGTCTTGGGAATCTTAGTAGCCGCAGGCTGCTTAACCACTTTCATATACTACTGAATTTCGGAGAAATAGGGAATATATTTATAAATAATAAAAGGGGAACCGAATTGCATTTAACAAGAAAGATTAGCGGCTATGTTCGAAGACAACAAACATAGAAACAAGGAGAAACTTGTTGATAGCATATGTGTGGAGCACATCACAGTATGTCTATGAAATAGGGGTAGTAGGAGAAGCAGACAGAAAAACGGTAGAAGTCGTTTGGAATGTTGTGCTTCAGATGTATGAGGATGATAGCATGGACAGACAAAGTTAATAACAAAGAGGTTATAGAAATAGTAGGGGAATAAAGATATCTGTGGAAAAAAGATAGGAGAAATAGAAAGGCAGGATACGTTCTAAGGCATTTTTGGGGAATAGTATAGGATATATTACAAGCAGAGATAGGAAAAAGAAGTTACAGGTAGCCCTAGATCAGACTGTTGCAAACAGATGGCGAAAGTAATACAGACTGTGAAAATTTTAAGGAAATGTGTAGGTTAACACAGAATAGGAAACAATGATACTACACGCCTAACCAGTTCTAGGACTGAAGACCTAATGATGATGATTTAAAATTTAATACTTGTTCAGCAGTACAAACTTATTTGTTACTAGTTAAAAGTGAACCTACAATATTTATAATGCCTCCAAAACCTAATAAATTAGTGTTAGCCAATGCTTTAAATGTGGCTGGACTAGAAGAAACTATAGATGTGGGAAATCGTGTTGTAAATAACCCATCTATTCTAACTTTATTTAAAATTCAGTGCCACACAATAAAACATATTTACACTAAGTATAATTAAAATTATTTGGTTACATTGCAAGCCTCTACCAAAGAGGAACAACCTCGTCTGCTTATAGACAGGAAGTAGTTCCTAGGGTGCAACCCAATGTTTTCTCGGGAGACATAAAGCAATGGTTTAGCTTTATTGATTTGTATGATGCGCTCATACACAATTCTGGAATTAGAAACATACAGAAATTTCAGTACTTAATTCTCTCATTAAAATAAGAACCTTTAAATCTTATCCAGGTATACCTGTCACCGTAGATAATAATCAATTGTCTTATAAAGCAATTGCCGAAAGATATTCCAACAGACGATTACTAGCCAATGACCATTGGAATCTAATCAAAGGTCATCCTTGCTTACAAACAGAAAATCCAATGCAACTTTGTTATCTTTTGGATAGTTTTTCTGAAAACTTATCCATCTTGCAATCTTTAAAATTTGAGGTTAAAGATTGGGACTTTGTTCTTGTTGACCTATTACTAAGTATACTGAACGAAGCCACTTGCAGACGGTTTGAATTGTCCTTTAATTCAGCTGAAGTCTCTACGTATGATATAGTGAAGGATTTTTTGATAAAGCTGCGCTCAATTATTATATGTACAACTGCATTTAGTTCTCTTCTCCAGTTGTGTACCACTAGGATAAAGAACATTTTTACTAAGCATTTACCTCAGTTGTTCTAAAATCCTTAAGTGAACCACATGCACTCGCTGTAATTCATTCAAGTTAATATAATACTTGCACTTCTTAATTGTAATTAATACATCAATTTTTTTCATAAATGTGTAATAAAGAACCATAATTTACAATTCAAGTTTTATTGTACAAACCTGCAGCTACAGTCCACTTTCATTCACCAAAAAGTTTGTCTAATTTGATCATAAGTAAGAACAAAAAGCGACTTCCAACAAAAGCAGTGTATAGTTTAAGACAATCTTGTCCCTTCTAAACCTTTGAGAGGACCTATTCCTTCAGGGTCAGCCACAACACAAATTTCTGTGTTCTTCGTCTGATGAGAAACCCAAAACATTTATATTTCAAAGAAATAATAAACAATTGTCACAGAGAAAATCACGAAACTTACCCCTTGTGTTCTTTTGTAAAGAAACGCACTTTTTATATGCCTGAGAGCAATTCTTGAAATTGTCCCTTCCCGAACGACACGAACAAGCCAAACGCGTTGGTGTATGTTTAAACTGTCTTTGTTCTAATCATACGGTGCCAACTTGTTCATCATAGTTTACATGTAACCAATGTCACCGCCGACATCATTCATTATGTATCCTCAAATGGGTCTTACAACCCCCCAACTGATCTTATCCAAATAGATATTTTACCTTCCGACGATTCTAGCCATATTGTGTGCACTGGGATAGTTGATTCCACCGCAACAACTGGTTTAACTCTTCTGCCTACTGTTTGTTGTAAAATCCTTGATATGAATAAGAAACCCCAAATTGTTTATGCTCTTGTTAACATTGGTAGTCTAATCTCATTTATGACCGAAGCGTGTCGCAAGGCAATGGTCAGTTTTTGACACACAAGAACCTCTAACCGGCGCCTCGGATCCAGATTTTTTGCATATTAGTATGCCTCGTCTCGCTGTGGCATTTAGTGCAATCCATGCATCAAGATTTTGGAATCAGTGGCACCATCAGTATTTGCACTAGCTCTATAAACGTAGTTGCTGGTTCAAATCCAAACGCCTAGAGCCAATCCATATAAGCATTCTAATCCTCATAAAGGAGGATGGAAATCCTCCTCCGCTGGCGGTTCGCTTGCATTACCAATCTACGTCACGGAAACGATGACGTTTCCGGACAGCCACCTTTAAAACTGCTGCAGGGTTCTTAAAGTGCCCGTGATAAAATTGTGCGCTTTGCCCTCACAATAACTTAATGTTCATCAAATATATGGTAGGTTTGTGCTGCATTGTACTTGTTTGCAATCATCCTTGGTTGAATTTAATTCATTTTTGATTTATTGTACTAGTTAATTGCAACATGCATCTTTTCTTTGTAATCCTTGGGATTGAGTTTTATTTTGAAAATATCACCCGGATGCTATTTTGGTGGACAGTATGGACCGTCTCCGCGAATAGGCAACCCAAGTTGTTTAAGTTTAAGTGACGTATTATCTTGTGTACGCTCGGTAATCGCTTTGAACTAAACATCGGTGATCGCGAGTGCGCGAGCAGTAAGAATACAACCAACCACCGAGTGATTGTGACGTCGTTTGATAAGTGTGTCGCACTGAAGATCTTCAAAAAAGGTGTATTTAAATTTGCATCAACCCTGTTGTGAATTTCACACGCGTGACCACGCACTTACAAGAAAATCGCCTGTAGACAAGCATTTCAAAAGAAGCCAATTCATGTAAGTGTTTCCCAGATGTTTGTTATCACTTCACCTGATACTTTCATTAATTTTCATTTAAATTATACGGCCTCTGCGGTAGTATAAAGGTAGGTGGTTGTAATCAAATGCTCAATATTCCCTACAGTCCACACCCCAGTAAATTTTTATAACACAATTATGTTACTTTACGAAAACTTTTAGAATAAATAAAGAAGTAACAGTGGGATTCTCAATATACATTATTTCATACAATGATTACTCAATAAATAGGAGAGCTTTTTACAATCCCAGTTGAAGTGAGCACAATTAACGTTCCACGGAACAAGGGTATTTACAATACAAAGTAATCCCATACAAGATTACAGTAATATTACTACAATGTAGTTTAATTACCTACATACAGCCGATGACGTAAGGGAAATTACGGATATGTTACTCGTCAGACATAATGATGAAATAAAATACAATATTAAGTGTTATAGATTGCTAACATAAGAAATGCGTATCAAACCATATAAAATCAGGGTTTTTTTCACGTGATCTTAAATGAATGCAATTACATAAGTTTCAAAGGCATATGAAGTGGGAAAAAGGCGAGAGCTAGATAGTGGACGAAAACACTCATACTATAAGAACATATGTAGAGGGCTACCGTTGGTCGGGTGGTCGAGAGAAGCCCTTAGAGTTTAGAGATTAGTCAACGAAAGGTATACGTAGTGATTCCCGCAGATTATTTAACAACAAATTATTTGGACAGACTGCTTTCAAACCAACAGATGCTGGAAATGATTTACCTATCGCTGAGTGAATTCTATATTGGCTTAATAAAACTCTTTGCCACACGGAAATTAAACTACTAATTTTATTAGGTAGTTTTACATTTTTTTTTGTTATGTTTTGTTGATGGCATTTATGCACAAAACTGGTTAAATAAGATATTGATGAAATTATAAAGCGTCCACACTCATTGTGGAATACTATGTTTATTTTTTTTAGATATATCAACTTGGACATTGTAAGTTAATTTCAAAAGGCGGAGGAGGTAATGCACTGGCTCTAATTGGATAGTAATGTTAGAAAGAAAATTCGTCTGTGTAATTTTAAAGTTGCTTGTGAACCTGTTTACAGGAATAATGTGACGATGATTTTTTTTTCAGAAAGATTTAAGTTGTGCAGTGAAAAGAGATTTTTTTTCATTGAAGATATAAATTGTTTATAAAAAGAACTCCATTCCACTAGGAAGCCGACTTAATTAGGATCCCATTGGAAAATTAGTCTTCCACAAGATTAGACGAATTGGCGCCCATTAATTTAGTATATAGGAAAATCTTTCAAAGTAAGTATTAGTGATAACGCGGCTTGTGATTGCTATGACTTATCTTTCCGTTTATCAAGTCTTTTATTTTTTATCTTCTTCTATAAAGACCCACTCCTGCCACACTGTACTTAGTTGGTGCCCCTTCAATTTGTTACGGGATTCTAACCCCCTTCAATTAATTCAAACTTTAAAAGTATAATAATTCATTGGCTCGTAACAAGTAACTAAATTTAATTTGTCGTATAACTAAAAGTGAGATAGAGAAGCTATAAGCAAGAGAAATAAAATTTGTCACGAATAGTGTATTTACGCATTTTTAAAATTAAGTTTAAAATATTATTAAAAGTGTTGCAAACGTTAAAAATTAAAACATGTATCAATGTTTTAGATTTGCTGTATAGAATATTGACTACTTTGCTCAGCTAAAAACAAAAAGATTGAATTTGAATGTTTGTTAAAAATGAAAATGATAGGCATTTGTAAATATGCCTCTGGGTTTAACGGTGTTACCTAGAAATTAAAAAAGGATATGACCGTGTTAATAAAACTAAGCTGTATTAAGAATAATATTTCGAACATTCGTATGCAGAAAATTTTTGCATTTAGAGTAATAACATATATCGTAAATTAAAAAAAGTAAAAATGAGTTTAATATTTACTTATCTTTGAGAAATAGAAAATAAAAAACATTTACCTTATAAAATTCATTCTATGCAGTTAATAACTTGCTTCTGGTTATTAAGGGAAAAATTGTATAAAATAAAATGTTTCATACAATTCATTACTTTTTACCAGATTTCCCAATGAACCCAGTCAGTCCTAGACTGTAGTATTCTCTAAAATTATGCTGTCCAACTTTACCAAATACATCGCTTTGGGATAATGCGAGTTAAGGTTCGTGGCTTCGAGCGGTCCTTTTTAAAAAGACTTCTTTGAACTTTAACACATTTATTTAATTTTTACACAGAAATTAATGCTGAATTTAGACAATCTTGAATTATTACTCTAAGTCCAAAACTATTAATTAATTGTACAAGTGAGCTATCTACTAACTGCAATGCAAAAGCTGAACGTTTGATGAACTGCCTGCGAGTGGAGCTCCCGGGCCTTATATAACCTCCCTACCCCCTCACAGTTCTGTGGGAACTTGCAGACCTAATGTGCTGCTTACACTTGACTCTATTCATGATACATAGTTGCTATCTTAAAAGCTATTCATAATTACAATGTTGCAGGCTTACTTCTGCGTAATCTCGGTACGTGACTTCCTACGACCGTCTGTGACCTGACATCTGCAGTGTGACTTATCCTTGTGCTACTTTGTAGCGCTTCCATTCCCATGAACGTTTATAAACTGAAATAAATTGTGACAAATTGTCTTTTATGACATTGTTGCACATTTTTTAATATTTACTAATATTTCCCAATAACTATCTTAGATATTAGTTTTATATTGATATAATAAATGGGGAATCACATAACTCCTCCCGACGTACATTAAAAATTAGGGGTTTTTACCTTTTCTTGATTTTTAATTAAATTCGTTTAATTTCACTTAAAATTCATATTTTCTAGGGGTACATTTGTTTCTTTGGGTTTCTTAAATCTAAAATTGTTTCCTTTATTATTCTTATATCTAATACATATTTTGTAAGTTGCATAAATGATCATCCATACACTAATGTTATCGTAGTGCACTGTGGGCGTCTTGATCTCGTTCAGGTGTTCCTTGTAATCTTCCATGAGTTTCATGGCGTGGTTGAGGTTGTCTAATTCCAAGCGTTCCAATTACATTGATTTTTGAATTATTTCTTCGTCTTCGTCTTGGGTAATCTTGATTTGTAAATCGGGTAGCTTTGCTAATTTCTTGCTTTGTACGCGATCTTGGTAAACTCTAATTATTTCGTTTTTTAATTTTAAATAACAATTTTCTTTAAGTGTGATTAATTTACTTCCGGTTAATGCTAAATTACTTTCATCTTAATTGCAATACATTGTTGCGATTACTTCGGTGGGGAAAATGGCTATCCATTTATTTTCCGTTACTTTCTGATTTTTCATATTGGTGATTTGTTCAGGTTTGGCTTCACAATTTTCATAGTGATTGGTAAATTTGAGTAGTTGTACTTCGCAAGGGCCGTCACCTTGAATTGTTGTTGTTGTCAATGATTGGCATCAGTATTGATTGGGTGTGACCTCATTACATTTTTCGTTCGTATAACCATATCTTTGTTCATTTAAGGATAGGAATTTGGTTTTTGGAATAATAACTTGGTATGTGCTAGTCATTTTTATTGGAAAAGCAAATAAGTGATAATAATTGTAATTGTTAATCTCTACTATTGGTATTTCTGTTAAAAATGTTATATCGTTATTTTTTACATAGCCTTTAACTACGGCTATTTTTTCAAATATTAAAATGTTTGATTCTATTACATCGAAAGGTAATTTACTATTAGTTATAAAAGATTTTATTCTCAATAATTCTTTTAATAAATCTATTGGTTCTATTATACTTGAATGTAGGGTATTTAATTTTGCAAAGGTTACTGCGTTTTCTAATGTTGCTTGGATTTGTTGAATTAATGTTAGGGTTGATATTATCTGGTTGTGTATCGTGTTGAATCTGATTAAATCTCGCATGCCTAACATGGTAGTTCGCATGTTATTTTCTAAGGTTTCTATTCGATTGGCTATACTATCTTGATTTCTAACTAATTTTCTTAGGGTTTCATTAAATTTGATGATCGTTGATTGAGTTAACGATATTTGGTTACTATTTATGGTTTTAATGTCGTTTTGATTTTCTATCAATTGTTGTATCGCGTTGTCATAGCGTTCTGCGTCTTGGTTATCTAGATTACCGGTAATTGCTTTGATTATGTTTCCTAATCCGTTGATTATTCCTCTTTTTCTTCTCGTCATTTGTTCTGTAGGTATTAGTCGATTAAATTTGTCTTCTATATTTTTCAAAATGCTTTCTGTTATACTGTCGTAGTTCATCATTTCTATTGCGTATTCTTTTCCGAATTTTCTTGTGTCCATTGATTGTTTTAGTCGAAAATAATTATTTTTGATTATTTTAAATTCTTGTTTTAGCTCGGTTAAATCGAATTTTTGTGCAAAGGTCCAATAATCTATAGTGTTCTGCATACTGCCTAATTTTATTGGTAGTATACCGGGGTTATTCTTTATGTCTTCAATTATAATTTCTGTGTCCGTCTACCTGGGTGGAGGTTGACGGTAAGGGTGACGATTGACCATCTGAAAGTACAGGGTGTCTTAAATTTTTGAGGTGAACATATTTTGTTGTCTTGGCGTCGTCTATTGCGGCTACGTTTTTGTCGGATATCTGTTTGATTTTAAAGGGGCCTAAATTTCTCGGTGTCGTTTTGTGTCTTTTACCTTGGTAATTTTTCTCGAATACGGTTTGTCCTATGGAAAATTTGTTTATGTCTGAATTTTTATTACGGGTCGCGGTAATGCGTTCTTTATCGTTATCTAATTTGTCCTTTACTTTGTCATAAGCTATTTTTAGTTTCTCTTTGTGATCTTTAGCGTATTGCTGATAGATTTCTTTGTTATGATGTATATCGTACGGGTTGCGTGAATCTGAGTGTCCTAGGGTTAGTTCTAAGGGTGTAAAATTTGTTGATGAATGAATTGTGTTATTATACGCGATTAATGCGTATGACATTAAGTTAGTTATGTGTTCTTTCTTGTAATTTATTCTTAATAGTCTGATCTGTTCTAATAGGGTTGAATGTAGTCTTTCAATTAGTCCGTTGGATTCAGGGTGGTTCTCCGTTATAAAGTGAATTTTTATTTTGTGTAATTCCAAAGTGTTTTGAATTGTTTCGTTTTTGAATTCGCTTCCGTTGTATAACGTTATTGTTTCGGGTGTTCCGTAAAATGTAAAATAGTGTAGAAATCCTTGAGTTACGTCTATACTATTTTTAGAAGTGATTGGTATTGCTTGGCCTACTTTCGTAAATGAGTTCACGATTGTTAGGTAACTTTGTGCTTCTACTACTAGAGTATTTGCATGTAATTTTTGAAAAAGTTTGTCTGGTGTTTTAGTCAACATTAAGGGTATCTTCGGGGGTTTTCTGTCATATTTGGCTTTATCACATAATTCACACTGATTGATAAAGTCTGTAGTTAATTCTTTCATGTCCTTGAAATAGTAACGTCTCATAATTTGTTTTAGGGTCTCGTTTATTCCTCGATGATTGGTCTTTCCTTCGTGTTGGTTTCTTATTACATCGTTTATTTCGTCAGGCTCGTCTAGTGTTATTAATTTTCTTGTGCATCTTATAAGTTCAGGGCCAGAATTGTTAAATAGTTTTACATATATTTCTGAAAATCGTTTGTACAAGTTTTTCGTGTTAAAATAAAAGTAAAATTGTTTTTTCTCGGGGGTGTATTCCTTTAGAATTTTAATTATTTGTGACTCATTGTCGTCTTTGGTTATTTGAACTTGGTAAATTTTCTTATTATCCACTTTCGTGTATTTTACAGGATTGGGGTGGTTTAAAACTTCTGTGATTATAAATTGATTGGGCTTCATGTCTATAGCTTCGTTTAAAATTTTAATTGCGGTTTCCGGTTCGTCATTTTGTGTTGAATGTATGGTTTCCATTTCTTCTGGGTCTTCTCTAATTTCGGTTTCGTCTACGTTTCCTATTACTGATTCTGTCTCTAGTGCGTTAAGTTGAATTCTACTTAAAGCGTCTGCATTATTGTTGTAAATTCCCTTTTTGTATATGATCTCATAGTCATATTCTTCTAGTCTGATTCTCCATCTTTGTAATTTTGAGTTAGGTTCCTTGAGTTTGCATAGCCATACTAATGGTCTATGATCGGTGTATATATAAAATTTTCGTCCGTTTAGGTACGGTCTAAAATACTTTGTTGCCCAAATTATGGCTAACAATTCTTTCTCTATCGTACTGGATCGTTGCTCTGTTTCGTTGAGGGTTCTTGATGCGTAACTGATGGGTTTATCGTTACCTACTGTTCCTTGACTTAATACTGCGCCTAAGGCTACATTTGATGCGTCTGTTGTTAATATGAATGGTTTCGAAAAGTCTGAGTATTCTAGTACGGGGTGATTTGTTAAAATGCTTTTGATTTCATCTACTGCTTTTATAAATTCTGGGGTATGTACAATTTTGTTTCTCTTTTTTAAACAATTGGTTAGGGGCTTTGTTATTTGAGCATAACCTTTTATGAATTTTCGGTAATATCCGCTAAGGCCTAAAAATCCTTTAATTTCTTTATTCGTTTTGGGTATGGGGTAATTTAATACAGCGTTTGTTTTGTCGGGGTTTGGCATCACTCCTTGGGGTGTTATTACGTGTCCTAAAAATGCTACTTCTTTCTGTAGAAATTCGCTCTTATCTAGTTGTACTTTAAATTGTGCGGTTCTTAATCTTTTGAACACTTCTCGTAATCTTTCAATATGCTCCACTAATGATGTTGAATACACTATTATATCATCTAGGTACACAATATATTTTTCGTTGTGTATCCCTCGTAGTATGTAATCCATTATTCGTTGAAAAGTTGCGGGTGCGTTCTTCAGTCCAAATGGCATCCGTTTATACTCGTAGTGTCCGCTAGGTGTGCTAAAGGCTGTCTTTTGTGTATCTCCTTCTTCCATTTCCACTTGATGGTATCCTGATGCTAAATCTAGCGTCGAAAAATATTGGCACTTGCCTAACTTATCTAAAATCTCTGTTATATTCGGTAACGGGTATTTATCGTCTACCGTTTTTTCGTTTAATTTGCGGTAATCTATTACCATTCTGAATTTCGGTTTTCCTGATGCGTCTAGTTTCTCCGGTACTATTAATACGGGGCTGCTCCATGGTGAATTGGAGTGTTGTATGATATCTTGATCTAATAGATCGGCTACTTGTCTGTCAGCTTCTTCCTGACTTGCCTGGGGTAATCGGTATGCTTTGGTGAATATGGGTTTGTTGTCTGTTAGCTCAATGTTGTGCTTAACTGTATTTGTAAAGGTTAGGGGTATTCCTTCGAAATGGAATATGTCGCGGTACTCCTAACATAATTTTTGTATTGCTTTCTGCTCTTCGTGATTTATGTCGCGGTTAAATCGGATTTTATTTAAATTTTGTCTCAACATTTCGTCGTTTTCTACGGGGTTGTAATTTTCGTTTAAGTTTTCGTCTATTTCCATTTCATTAAAATTTAATTCTTCTACGTTAATCGGGTTTGTTAAGGATAGTTCTACGGGGTAGTCATTTGAATTTAGTATTGTTGTTGTGGCGTAATTGTTTTTGATTTTTACTAATGCGGTTGGGGTTTCTACTCCTTGTTGAAAGGTTATGTGGTTTATTATTCCTAAGTTATTATTTGAATTTACGGGGATTCTTATCTTTTTTTCTGTTCGGGGTTCTAATGTATATTTTTCGTCAATTTGGGTGTTTTGAAATTTGATGGGGATTCGTCCATATTTGGTTCTTAATAATCGGTTTTTAATATCTATGTTGGCTCCTAATTTTCTTAGAAGGTCCATTCCTAGTAGTCCGTCATATTTGTCGTTAAATTCAAATATGCAAAATTTGTGTTTCATTTTTACTTTAAAGGTGTTTGGTAAAGGTATGTTTGCTACGAATTGGTGCAGGGTTTTTTGATGGGCGGTTTTAATTTTAAAGGGTTCTCTTTCTACATAGTTTAAATAGTGTTTTTTTACTGTTCGCGGGCTTATTAATGTTTTTGAAGATCCGGTATCGATTAGTAATTTAAATTCAGCGTGGGGTATTTCGATATAGGGTAATACAAGGTGATTCATATTATTTAGATTTATTACGTTTGGTCGTTTATAAAATGGTCCATTTGAAAATTTGAACACGCGTTTTCTTCGTCGTCCTCCTCGTAACTTTCATATGGTTCTTTGCATTCATAGTAGTTTGATTGATTCTGTTCATTATTCTTACACGGTCGATTGCTATTATTCTGGTCATCTTCATACTCTTCTACTTCTTGGTGAAATAGCTCTTCTGAAGTGAAAGTGCGTTTTGATTGGGGTTTGGTCTTATGTGCGTTATTTTGGTGTTGGGTCTGGTGTTACCAGATGAGGTATCCATTGGTGTGGGTTTATAATAGTTATTGGGATTATTATTGTTTATCATCGGTGAGTTTCTGTTAGTATTCGCGTTGAATGCTGGTCTTTGCTGATTTACATTTTGATTGAATCTCGGTTGAAATGCGGGTTTTGAAAAGTTCGAGTTAAATGTTGGTTGAAATGCGGGGTTTTGAAAAGTTCGGATAAAACGTTAGTTTTGAGAATTCTTTGTATTGGTTGTTAAAGTTTGAGTTATTAAAATGTGGATTATTGGTTCGCATTTGGTTTGTTTGTGCATCGAACGGGTTGAATTTTTGTTGTGGATTTATTTGTCTTGCGGGTTGTATAGTTTTCATTGGCGTGTAGCTTTTATTCGCGTTGGGGTTATATATTCGGTTTCTATAGTACATTACGTTCTCTTCTTCGATTATCATGTACATTGCTTCTTCTAAGTTTTGGGGACGTTGAAATCTAATTTTATCTGAAAGTCGTTCGGGTAGTGCATTTAGATTGGTATCTAATGCCATCTCGTCGTACATTTTCGTTTTTAAAAGTCTTACGTTTGGGTCGGTTTCTTCGATTTTGAGTTTTGTCAAGATCAAGCTTCTTACATCTTGGCATTTTATTCCAAATTGAAAGGGTGATTGGTTGTTTTCCATCCTAAGGTTTGTCAAATCTCTTACTAAACATTTTAAGTTTTTCTGATCGCCGAAATATGCAATCAATATGCGTTTGTACTCGTCCTATTGGTTTACGTATTCGCGAATTGCAATTAATGTTAGTGCCCTTCCGGTCAGTTTACTGATAATAAGGCGGATAAGCAAAGTGTTGCTTTCGTTATCTCCGGGCTTGTAAAAGGTTTTTAGGAATATTTCGCTGGCCGAAATATAGGTACTTAACATACATTGATCTTCGTTAAAGCTGGGGATCATTTCTAGGTACAGTTTCATTTTATTAGCCATTTTGGCTGGGGTAATATTTGGGTAATTTTAAAAAAATAAAAAAAAAAATTATTTTTTTTTTTAAATTTTTGGATTTATTTTGTAGTTTTTGGTGTTATTTAATGGGTTTTACGCTTGGTATTGGTTTGGTTGAGTTTACTCTTAATTTGCCGATTTTAATCTTAATTTTCTGAAGTTTCAATAGGCTGAGTAGTTTTTGTGGTAATTTATCGTGCTTGAATGTTTTGCGTTAGTTGCGTCAGTTAAAACTTCTCTATTTTTAATTTATGTCGATTTTAGTTAGGTGCGTAATAATTATCTCTTTGGTTTATGCGATTGTAAGGTGTCTGCAATGCTTACAATGTTGTCAATTAATTAGTTGCGTTAGCGTCTCTATTATAGATTTATTTTTAAATGTACTGTTGGCGTTATTCAGTATTTGCTGCGATTTTATACAATGTCGTGTTTGAGAATAATACAATTTGTGCGTTGAAATATTTTATTTTCACGTTTGAATGCGTTCTCAGTACCGTAATTATTTTTATCTTTCCTGAGTAATTTTAAATTGATACTTTAATAAAGTTTCCGATCGTAATTTTATGCTGTGTTAAATTTCACAATGCTGAAAGGTTTCGCGATGTATTTAAATAGCTTTTGTACAGTGATTTATTATTAGATTTTATGCGTATTTATCCAAGGTTAGTTTTCATTTACTTCTGAAGATGATACGATGACCGTTGATTTTGCGTTTGAAATCGCGCTTCGTTATTTCTTTTAATAAGAATGTGGTTTTTAATAATAGATTGAAGGTTGTCTATTTATGGATTGTATTCCGTCTCGCGCTTGAATAGTTGCGTTGTTATTAGGATTTTAGTATTAATTGTTCGTGATTTTAGCTTTCGCTTTCTTATTCTCTGTGTATTTAAATTATTTTTTTTATACGCCAGTTAATTTTTTTATTATTGAATTAGAAATTCGTTTCTTGCGTTAGTTAACGTTGTTGAATTAGATATTCTAAAAATTTCTTGTGTCAGCTAAGATTGCTGAATTAGAGGTTTGGTTTTGTTTCTAAAAAATTTTCTTACGTTAGTTGAAACGTTATCTAGTCTCTTGTGCGCTTTGCGACTTTTTTAATTGTCTCTAGTTTTTGTGTCTCAGAATAGTTTTTCTCAGTTCTTTATCTCAGAATTTTAGTTTTCTCAAGTTGTTATGAATCTTTCTCATATACAAGTAAAATAATAATAAAAGCTTGAAGATAATCTCTAGCAATTGCTAAGTCGATTATTTTCAAAAAATTGCATAAAATATTTGTAACAATAGTTAATATACATATATAAATCATAAACTAGCATATATCAAATGTCTTTGTTAATAATAAAATAAATTTCAATTGGTTTAGGAAAATGAACTTATACTAGTTGCTTTGTTGCTTTCATTGATTTCTTTCTTTGTTTCTGTTTTTCTTTTGTCGAATTCGAACTATTCTTGTTTCTCCTTGAACTGCTGGAATTGAACGATGCGTGTTTCGCCTCCAACTTTTGTTTTGTTCTGCCAAATTCGGAATTGAAATTCCCGGACCACCAGTTCCTCGAAGTTGGATTCGCTAGTGCCCTTTTGACATCCGTTACGGCTGCGCCAGTTAAGGTTCGTGGCTTCGAGCGGTCCTTTTTAAAAAAACTTCTTTGAACTTTAACACATTTAGTTAATTTTTATACAGAAATTAATGTTGAATTTAGACAATCTTGAATTATTACTCTAAGTCCAAAACTATGAATTAATTGTACAAGTGAGCAATCTACGAACTGCAATGCAAAAGCTGAACGTTTGATGAACTGCCTGCGGGTGGAGCTCCCGGGCCTTATATAATCTCCCTACCCCCTCACAGTTCTGTGGGTACTTGCAGACCTAATGTGCTGCTTACACTTGACTCTATTCATGATACATAGTTGCTATCTTAAAAGCTATTCATAATTACAATGTTGCAGGCTTACTTCTGCGTAATCTCGGTACGTGACTTCCTACGACCGTCTGTGACCTGACATCTGCAGTGTCACTTATCCTTGTGCTACTTTGTAGCGCTTCCGTTCCCATGAACGTTTATAAACTGAAATAAATTGTAACAAATTGTCTTTTATGACATTGTTGCACATTTCCTAATATTTCCTAATAACTTTCTTAGATATTAGTTTTATATTGATATAATAAATGGGTGATCACATAACTTGCGTTATAAATTAAAGCATAAAAATTACTTGTGATTAGTTCTAAAGTTCTGTGGCTGTAATATCGGTGCGATGGTTATAAACTATGAAATCCAATGGTAATTTGCAGGTCTATACAAATGGAAACAAGACTTGTGATGTAATAAATTCTACCCGTAAAAGTCGGATGTTAATTCTAGTTATTTCAGACTGTTCTAAGCTTCCCGATTGCAACAGCAGTACAATGCAATACACTAATATATTGGTACGTTAGAAAAACTTGATACCGCGTAAGTATAATAACATGTAGTACTTTATACAGGGTGTTTCTGAAATAAATATCACGATTAATTAAAAAAAAAGTTTCTATAGACATCCGATCTGAAATGGATGTTTGAAGAGATCCAACCCTTTTAATAAGTTTATGAATAGTATTTCTTTAAGCTTATTTTTGAAACGATTGAAGATAATTTAATGTTGTTTTGTACGCTTATTTAATCTTATCTGTCAAATAACATGCGTTGATTTACTTTTGTGATCAAAAATAAAAATGTATCAGTTTCGGATTGTTCACGTAATTATGCTGTTCTTACCGAAATTGGTTATTTTTTAAACATCTTTACATAAGAAAACCTATATCAGCAATAGTCTTCGTACCGAATGAGTTCTGTATAATTTTAGTCGGATGTCATTAAATTTATCTTAAAGGAGCATGCTCTTATAATGAAGTAGTGTTGATGATATTAACAGAAAAGTTTTTAGGTTGCAGTTTTTTATACATTATTACAAATTTATTAAATTAGAGACCACAGGGTGTGCTCAAGTGGACTGGAGGGAGTGGTCACCTTAAGATAAAGGGATCTCGAGAATCTTCCGACTAAGTTAGGAGTTTAATCCTCGGGTAGAGTTTATGAGAAGTGGTCGTGGGTTTTACAACAAAAACATTGTCTACTTACTGACTCTAAAATACAAAATAGTGGTGCGAAGGGGCCTCACCAAGTCCATGAATTTTAATTACGGGTTCGCCCTAAGGGAGGACTTAGAACTCCTTAGGGGGAAATATCGTATCTACTGCTAAAACAAAAGCTGTAAAAAAATAGTATAAATAGAATAATGAAGGACACAAGAGATGCACTCTTGCTACCTTATGGCATAATGGAAAAGAATAGCCATTAATATCAATAACTTAAACCCTATTATATAAACAAATTTAAGCATTAAATTTCTTGAAAAAGCTGTTTAGTGATTAATTACCAAGTCACTGCTAAAAACTTTATTTTTATAAAAGGGTATTGGTGCATTTTTACTTTTTAACTCAGTTACCCTATCCTTGAACTCGATTGTCCAAAATAAAATAATTACTCAAATGAATTTAATAATTGTTCTTTAATTGAATTTAGTTTTCTTTGTAATAAAATTATATATACAAAATATACATCGATAATGTGGTCTAATCTTTTAGACTCAGATATTACTTATGAAAATCATGACTGTCTTTACTAGGAATAAAAGAATATAAATAATGTATTAAACATATCTATGTGGCTTTCTGAATTAATTACCCAAAATACACAGATCTGTTACCCTGGTTTCTAAAAATGTATTAAATATTCAAAGACAAATAGAATTAGTTTTGGTAATTACTTGAGGTGTAATTGAATTTAAATGAAATATTTTATTAGGAGTAAATAAGCATATTCTTAATCATAATCATTTGCAATAATATCATATATAATCCATAAATCATACTATGGAAAATTCCAAATAGCAAAACTTTTCATAATTACATCGTAAAACAAAAGTCATAAAATGTTACACTGTTGTTCTCAATAATCTGCCTCGCTGTTAAGTTATACAAACAGTTGTAATCAGGTCAAGTGGATAGCAAACTCTTACCTTGCAAACTGGTACTTTAAACTGTATTAAAACTAATGCCTTGTGGAAACCACATTGTTTTGGTTTGCAATCCTTCGACAAACAAATGACGTCAGCGTGCTGTTCACATTTTATTGACTAATATACTGGATCTCTATTAGGAACCATCTACACGAACTTGATGTGCATTTCATTTTAGCAAATCGAAACAAAGCTAATCCATAAACAAGCTATTCGAAGTACATCACTATCGACGTTTCTTTAACTTGTGTGTACAGAACGATTATTTAACGATAAATTGAAAAATTAAGCATGATATTTGAGCCCATAAACTCACAAGCTTATCGACGCTGAATGTGCAGAATAGATATTTATTACATTTACGTTAGTGAGATTAAACTTAACAATTTATAAATATTAAAATTCGTCGACCATTTAGATTATTTTTTAATAAGTTCACTGAAATTAAAAGTAACAAGTTTAAGGAAATTATCATTAGAAATCCAATGAGCGCATTATTAGAATACACAGAAAATCAAATGCATCTTGCGCTTGGTTGAGCGGCAACGATTAATGCCACTCGCAGATTGCTGGCGTGGACCTTATGGACTTGCATAATGCTTGTAACTCTACAAGTGGTCGGGCCAAACTGAATCGTCCGGTTGACGAGATGCGCACTACACATTTGAAAATCGCTTAACATTGGAGATGAAATTCAAAAGACCAACGTTTACTAATAGTAACTAGACCAACTTTAATAAGTAATAAATGCCTTGTGACAACGCTATACGGTCATGGTCTGAATATTTATTGACGTCACAAAATTAATGGTTTATTTAAATAAACAATGCAGTGTGTTTTATAAATAAATTTATTAGGATTTGTAATTGTCGAAAAATATTGTTACAATATACGAATGTGTATCATAAGTCAAGAGAACATAATGACAATAAAATGACTTAGCAATCAAACGAGAAAGATCACGAGTAATAATATAATGCGACTGTGGACCCAAAGTAGGTCAAGGTCAACTGGACCCAAAGTCAATGTGACTATAGACCCACAGCAGCTCAGTAGGTCAAACTGGTCCCAAAGTTAATGCGACTATGGACCCAAGGTAGGCCAGTAGGTTAAACCAAAGTAGGTCAGTAGGTCAACTGGTCCCAAAGTCAATGTGACTATGGAGCCAAAGTAGGTCAGCAGGTAAAACTGGTCCCGAAATCAATGCGACTATGGGCCCAATGTAGGTCAATCGTCTAAACACAACGTGACTATGGACCTAAAGTAGGTCGTTCAACTAAAAGAGTGTAATACTTTAGTCCCAAAGTCAATGCGACTACGGACCCAAAGTAGGTCATCCAACTGAGGGTGTGATACTTTGGTCCCAAAGTCTATGCGACTATGAACCCAATGTAGGTCAATGGTCGACTAATAACTGCGTGTATTTATAGCCAAAGTAGATCAGATAACTTGAAACTGCTGCTGGTGCAAATACAGTTGCATAATTTTGGTAGTCGCTTAGTTAGCAGTATACAGGCAAGGTTGCATAAAAAGAGGAAAAGAGAAAAGTGCTGCGCCAAGAGTATTTATTTCTGATCAAATAAGCAAAATTTGTTATCAATATAAATATGAAGCTTTACTTTGTTCGTCATTAAGATAAGACATGTAATTTAAGAATCATAAGTATGGATTTCGGTCATTTTAACAAAAGTACCTACCTCAAACCATTCACACATTGTAAGAACCTTATAGTGAAACAAAAGTATAACGCATCGGCGGCTGGTCGTATGAGGCAAGTGAACCGCCGCCTCACCTTTAATTTTATATATCTTCTTTTCAATCATAAAGAAAAATTCTATTACAACTTGTACAAACGTCTTCTAAACAATTTTTGGTCAAATATATCATAATTCGATTAATAATCAGTATTATATAATGAACGTTTGTAATACAAAATTCATTTCTTAATTCGTGCACGATTTCTGCCAATACAAATTCATCTGAGGCGTTATAAAGTGCGCCACACTTATTTCACCATCTCCATGCATCCAAAGCTACATTATACGCGAGCGCGATGCGTCCTAGCGGTTATCTCTATACATCAACCAACACTTTATACTCGGGTACTGAGGCTCTCTCATCGTTGCCTCTCGGATCTTTGTAATCATAATAACGACAGTAGCAGCTGCGGGATGGCTGGATACTTAAAGGAAGTTAGTCAGTCAATGATCGGTAGGGATGATGAATGTCGGACTTTGTAATAGTTGTTAAACTGCACAAAAGTCGAAAATCAAACATATGTGAATGTTAAATATATAATTTTCTATTATTATAAGAGCTTAAACTTAGGTATTAGTGCAACCATTAACCCCGTAGTGGTTCCATAGTTTTAACAACTGACATTGACAAGTTGGAATTATTTGTTGGTTTCATTTTAAATTATTGTATTGTTTGAAAGCTGTGTTTTGTAAAAACCTAGTTGGGTTAATTCTTCAATAGTGAATTGATAAATCGGGTTAACATTTGTACGTTTGGTGCTTTATGCCTCAAATAGAATACATTACACAGAGTTTAAGTGTTTACTGTTTAGTGTTCTTGTTCCTTATTTAGTACTTTATTTCTCGTGAATAGTGGTTAACCTTAATCTATATAAACAAAACTGATTGTTATAATATAATTCAAATTGTGTAATATCGTTATATTGTTCCAATTTGGATTGATTTCAAATTTCGGCACAGGGTCATGTATATCCCTTACATGATATTCTATTATCTTTATTTGAAACGCCTTTTTCAGTGCGCGGTGAGTTAGAAAAACGGCAAATTTTATTTATGCGCCCGACTCCTCCACTAAATATAGTTAGTACTGATAATCGACAAGGTCGAAGTTTTAATAGAACTTTTCAGTTATCGTGGTAAGAAACCTACAAATGGATTTGCGGAAGTACATATAAACAGAGTCTATATTGTTGGCCGTGCGTTTTGTTATCAAATGTCAATAACAGCTGGACTTGCAGTAAAGGTTTTGCGATTTAAAAACATTTAGCGTAGTGCAAAATGCATGAATGTTTCAAAGATCATATAAAAATGTTGGTTTCAAACGACTTCAACAAAATTGAACAACTATACTAGATGCACTTCAGGAACATGCTGGTTTTAATAAAATTATATATAACGAAAATGTCCGAAAAATAGGTTGTTGCTATCTTATTTAATTGATACTACCATACTTTTGAGTAAACAAGAATTGGCTTTTCGGGGTCATGATGAATCTTCACAATCGCTAAATCGTGGAAATTTTAAAGAAGTTTTTGAATGTTTGATTAAGCGAAACGCAGAAGTATCAGAGCACCTATCAAAAATGAGCCAAATCTTCACCGGCCAGTCAAAAGCAATTCAAAATGAATTAATATCATGCATTGAAGATTTTCTAAAAGAGAACATTTCCCAAGAAATAGCAGCTAGTCCTTTCTTTGCTTTAATATCTGATGATACTACTGACATTGCAGACAAATCTCAGTGCGCAATAACTATTCGATTTGTTACTCGAAATTGTAAATTAAAAGAAAGGTTTATGGGATTTTTTGATGTAAGTAGTGATCGAACCGCCAGTGCTCTCTTCGAAGTAGTTCAGGGTGTTTTAAACCCATTTAGTTAAAGAAAGGCAAAAGCTAAGTCAATTGCACCTTATGCTCTTTTTACTCATTGCTGTGCTCACCGGTTAAACCTCGTTTTACAACAAGGTACACAAAATATTCCGCAGAGTAGAATCTTTTTCTCTACTTTATCAGGTATACCAAGTTTTTTCCATCATTCACCTAAAAGATCAGTAATATTAGATCATATTGTTGGTAAACGTGTGCCACGAGCAGCGGAAACCAGGTGGTATTCAAGATCAAAAATTTTGAACATTGTCGCAAGCGAGTGGGACAACTTCGTAAAAGTTTTCGAAGCAATAGTAAATGATCCGACCTCGGGAGCCGAATCCATTCGTGCAGCTAATACAAATAAATACAGCTTGCGTCCGAATTAGCGAATTAAGGAACGAAGGCAAATTTTTGGAATGTTTTCGGCGTGCCAGAAATTTAACAGAGTTACCTAATCGGCGCGGAACAACATCTCAGCAAGAGATATTTCAAAATACAACATTCTGTATTACGAAATTTTAGACTGCATTAGTCTGCAACTTAATACACGGTTTTCGAATCTTAATAGCTTAGAATTTCTCACTTTCTTTGATCACTCTAAGTATGAATTCTATACCACCAAATTTCCTAAAAAATCTCTGCAATCTCTATTTGAAACTTATCCAAATATTTTTGATAGGGATAGACTTATTAATGAACTTTGTGTTTTTTATAGAGACGAGCAGTTTAAAAATTCAGATTTATATACAACCCTTAAAATACTTTCTTGTGACTTTGCTGATATATTTTGCCAGATTCAAACAGTTCTACAATTAATTTTAACGATTCCTGCTACAAGTGTATCAGTTGAAAGAAATTTCTCGTGTCTAAAACGCATAAAGGCATACTTAAGAAATACGATGAGTCAAGAGCGGCTTGGTGGATTAAGTTTAATGTCTATAGAAAAGGAACTATTATGCGAATTAAGTAAAATCCAGATTTTTATGAAAATGTAATCGATAAATTTGCAAAACTGAAAGACCGTAGAATACATTTGACTTATCAAACTTAATTTGCTTGTAGTTAATAGTATAGCTATGCAAACTAAGGGTATTAGAACCACTTTTGTAAGCTTTTCGTTTCAATAATTACTCTTGATTCCCAATGAATTCAAGGAATAATAAGAAAAAGCACCTCTTAGATAACCTAGAGATTCATTTATATTAAATGTAGAGTTTCTAAATAGACTCATTTTGAGCCTCACCTCTTGTTCAGGTCACGAGCCGCCACTGGTATAACGTTTTGAAAGAGGAATCAATAAAAACAAAATTTGGTGATCGAGTAATGATAGAAACAGAGGAATTTAAATGTATTTTACCGCTACGGTACTTTGAATATCTCCAAGCCGATGGAATTAAAAAGTTAAACAATGGTATTGGTCCAAACAAAGATGTTTACATAATCGGTAAAGGTTGTACATGAGTCACTGTCAATATGGAATTTTCCTAGTAATGTGAAATTGAAACAAACGAAAAAGAACGCAATGTATTTTTCTTTATTGTAATTTATAAAATATATAATTACAAAATACAATGTTATGTACTCTAGAATAAACATACTATAATTCACCCAACTTGTTTATATCTTCGTTTTCCAAATGAGCAAGTATCCCAAATATAAAAAACAGTTCTAACTCTCTCCAAACTTTTTTTTTAAAGTTTTCATTTCTGATTTGTTTTACGGAACACCCACAACTACAACTCTGAATGGTAAAATATTACCTTATCGGCTCTGTGAGAGCTGTCATCTTCATCTTTAATGCGCGGTCGTTTCTGGTTGTTCTTCTTCTTGTTCACTAAAAAATTCAATAAAGACTAGATCAAGTAAATGCATTACGAGAATTAAATCTATATTAAGTCAACAAATACTTACTGTATTGGTGGCATCAGGTCGAACATTGCAATTGGCGGATCAGCCCACGGAGCCAACGATTTTTCCAGCACTTCATTTGCATTGACTATAAACTGCTCAATAATTTTAACCCGACCACTATTATTATTCTTCCTGAACATTTAACAAATTGCACAGATATCTCAAAATTTGCCAATGACAGACAGATAGACAGACAGGGTGATTGCATTAATTTTTCATTCTCGCTTTTAAAGAATAACTAGTCGTAGTTATTAAATCGCAAACTCAGTTGTCTGCAAGAAATATAAACTGGAAAATTCATGAAATACTCCAACTTCAAAACTAGAAACAAAATCTATTGAAATATATACAGATATCTCGAAATTTGCCAAAGACAGACAGACAGACAGACAGACGCGAGTAGTGTGAAATGAAAACAAACGAAAGAAGAACACAATGTATTTTTCTTTGTTGTAATTTATAAAATATATATAATTAGAAAACATACTATTGTTAGCGCTGGGTTATAAAATAATTCAGTTTCAAAAGTAATCACTATTTCTAACTTTTATTAATAATCGTATCAGAACGAAACATTTAGTAATCATACTTTTATAATGAAAATTACTCAAAACTCGTAAAAAACAATTTAGGTAGCTTTGTGACGACTGCACGAATGCCTCAGCGTAATTGTTGTTCCACCAGATAGGAAGCGACCTTGAGTAGCGCTGCGTGTGCGGCTTCGTTAGCGGCTTTATTGGTATTTTTCTACATCAACAGGGTTGAGCGCTAATACGGCCAGACTGACAGGTGACCCGTCTTCGGGGCAAAATTCGCCTGAAGTTTACCCTGTAACAGTATCAGCAACACTGAAATCAATAAGCACAAAACGCCACACGTTGGAGATTGTATACCCTCAACTAATAATCAAACTACATCTCACGTTAGTAAATGTACACAACTCTGATTTGACTGGTGTACACTAAATTGAAGTATTTATTTAATCACTGAGCATCAACTCTTTTCTTTTGTAAATCATTACTCTCGAATTAAAATAACAACGTATTCGATAGTAATCGTGAATGTATACAGACACCAATTTAAAGATTTTCATTTTGTCTTAACAAAAAAATATTCAACATATAGTTGTGGGACTATGCAGACCTCAAAGCCACCAGAACAAATACTTTATTTTAATAAATACAAAAGTAAACTCGAAAATGCTTTAAGGAATTCACTTTCGCCAACATTTCCCACTCGTAGGGATGGTATTTTGCCTTAATCGTAGTGGTACGCTTACTATAATATTCGACCAGTCTGGACCACTCAGGATCGAAAATTACAAGAAGGGGTTCAGAAGTAATGCACGAAATAACATAATTTTTCGCCTCTTCGTGTTCATTAGTCCATACAAAGGGAACATTATTTTTAGTCAATCGGGTTATGCACGCTGTTTTAGAAGCAAAATCATGCACAAATTTTCGGCAATACCCGCCCAAACCCATGAACTGCCTTACCTGTTTTGCATTACATGGTGACTTGACTTGTGTTAAAGCTTCAACCTTTCTAGTTCCCGGCCTGACGCCTTCATGAAATATTTCTCTACCAAGAAATTCAAGCTTGGACTGAGAAAAGCGCATTTCGAAATATTCAAAGAAAAACCGGATCTTCGTAAACACTTTAAGACTAACTGAAGACGTTCCAAACCTTCTTCAATAGTTTCTGACGGGATTAGTACGTCATCAACATAAACGATTGCGAACGAATATTTCAAATCACCTAGTGCGTCGTTAATAGCTCTCTGAAAAACTGGCGGGGAATTCGCAAGTCCAAAAGCGACTCTTAAAAATTCATTGTGCTCGTCAAGCGTTACGAATGCAGTTTCATTAATTGAATCTAGGTGAATCGGGATCTGATAAAAACCGGAAGCCATATCAAGCGACGTAAAGAATATTCCCTTATGTAATTGATCCAACTGGTCATCTATACAAGGAAGAGGATATTTATCTTTAATAGTGTGAGCATTCAGTTCCCTGTAATCCATGCACATACGGTAAAATGAATCTTTTTTAACTAATAAAATTGGGCTAGCGTAAGCTGAACTACTCTCTCTTATGATTCCATTCGAGAGTAAATCACTGATAATTTTGCGCACTTCGGCGCGTTCACTCGCGGCAAGCCGATAAGGATCTCGATTTACTACAAAATTGTCGATCAGCTTAATTTCTAAGTAGGCATTATTAACAGCAGGAACAGCTAAACCCGTAGCAATAATATCAGAAAAGCTTCGTAGTACCATTTTGATTTGTTCAATGAACTCTGAAGGAACATTTATTTGGTTACCAATATCGTAAGCAATTCTTAAAATACCAGGTAGTTGACGATTTATAATCAGTCACCGCTGCCAGGGTCATGTTTGTAAACAAGTTACATCCAATAATAACATCGTAATCTAAACTACAACTAGGCACCAAAACAAAATCCAACTTTGTGTGATTTCCCGTAATTTCTACATCTGCTTCAAATTTATACTTTGAGATAGTATTACCAGCAATACCTTTCAGAACAAGATTATGTGGAATAATTTTGTGGGCAAATGTTTTGGTAAATTTATCAGATATAAGTGAGACATCAGCACCAGTATCAATGAACCCCATATAGATTTGGTTATCGGTTTTAACTTTGACTGGAATAGACTTATCAAAGGAAACAAAATTAACGTTTCGTCTTTTATCAATCGATTCCTTTAGAAAGCAATTTTTAATCATGTGACCTGTCTTATAACAAAAACTACACTTGTTATTTTTTATTTGTGGTAAGTCGGAAACACAATTGTTTTTATTATTTACCACATCATTCAACGATGAGCAATAAGGTTTATTCTTGTGACTAATAGCACGGCAATTACGTTGAACATGTCCCGAACGATTACATTTAAAATATCTAATATTATTAGACATTGCAGTTTTATCTAATCGTGGTCTTTTAGCAATTTGAGAGTCATTAACCTTATGCTCAAAAATACCAGATTTAATAACACCATTTAAATAAGAAATAAGATCAACAATTTTAGTAAAATCGCGCATTTTTACTGCCTCTTGTACATTAGAATTTTGAATACCATAAGCGACTAATTCAATTAAATCTAGAGCTTCCCAATTAGTCCGTAGATTTTTCAATAACGCTAGCTTTTTATGAGTGTAACTTACATACGTATTACACATTGAACTATCAAATGTGGCAGCTTCATAAATCAAGCGTCCTAAAATTTTTCTACGCGGGAAAGACTCTAAAAATTCGCACATAAAAGTTTCCCAATTTTTTACATCAGGTACCCAGTTATCAAACCAATTTTTTGCATCACCTGTCAGAGATCGCCTTATTCTAGTTAATACCTGTATATCAGACCACTCAAATTCGTTTTTAATTGTTTCGACTTGCTCGATTCAAGAATTCCCATCGTCTACGTTATGTTTAAACAATGGCAGATCTATCTGTTCCGGAGCTATCTTGGCCTCCGCAAAACGACCCAGCAGTTATTCGAGGGCAACGAACGACCCAGTATCGGATTCCTGTGTGGACATGGTTGGAAAGTTACGAATAACAACAAGGACCTAAAACAAATTTTAAACACAATTATTGTTTGTGAACGTGAGCAGATCCCAGTTCTGATGTTAGCGCTGGGTTATAAAATAATTCAGTTTCAAAAGTAACCACTATTTCTGACTTTTATTAATAATCGTTTCAGAACGGAACATTTAGTAATAATACTTTTATAATGAAAATAACTCAAAACTCGTAAAATACAATTAGGGTAACTTTGTGACCCCGCCTAGCGGACATCATAACTACGACTGTACGAATGCCTCAGCGTACTTGTTGTCCCAATAGACAGGAAGCGACCTTGAATGGCGTTGCGTGCGCTGCTTCGTTAGCAGCCTCATCGGTATTTTCTACATCAACAGGGTTGAGCGCTAACACTATAATTCACCTAAGTTGTTTATATCTTCGTTGTCCAAATGAGCAAGCATCCCAAATATAAAGAACAGTTCTAACTCACTCCAAACTTTTTTTCTTCAGCACTAAACCTTTCGCTGCATTTCTAACTCGTTCCAAACTTTCACAACTACAGTCACAACTACAGCTTGACAAAAAAAAGATCGAACGAATATCACACATCTTAGAATAAAACACTTTGCCAGAACTTTATTTGCATTGACTATAAACTGCTCAATAATTTTAACCTGACAAGGACAATTTCAAAAAAGTTTTCATTTTTTTGATTTGTATACAGAACACAACTACAACTTGACAAAAAAGATCAAATGATTATCACACACACATCTTGAGTATATAAAGTTATTAAACAACAAGAACAGCAGAAAATTCAATTCATGTCAGCAAGAATTTTAATGCTAATGTATTGTCTAGATAACAATTGTAGAAATATGTAATCTGCAGAAAAATTTAATAAAGCCAGTCATGAAGAAATTTAATGCTGACGTACGCAGAAAAATAAATAAACCCAGGCAGCAAGAAATTTAATGCTGATAAATCAAAAAATAACAAATATACCAAATCAGCAGGAAATTTAATTCTGACATCCGCAGAAACAGTAATAAACCTAATCATCAAGAAATTGAATGCTGACGTCTGCAGTAAAAGAAATAAACGTCATCAGCAAGAAATTTAATGCTGACATCCACAGAATAATAAATAAACCCACTCGGCAACAAATTTAATGCTGATGTCTGCAAAAAAAATGAATAAACCCAGTCATCAAGAAATTGAATGCTGACGTTCGCAGAAAAAATTAATGAACGTAGTCAGCAAGAAATTTAATGCTGTCTGCAGAAAAATGATTGAACCCCAGTCAGCACGAATGGGACTCTCAACCCTGAAAGCAATTATAATTGATCAATGCAATCTAAGATTAGCTAGTTACTGTTTGGTTTCCCATAGATTTTAAACACATTAATTTCAGATAAATAAATATTGCATGAGTTCGTACCTCAGTTATAAATTATACCCTTGTTATTATTATACCATATTTAAAAAAATTTAAAAGTGCTATTCATTAAGAAATGTCAAATTAATGTTGTCAATTGCAAAACCACAAGTTTTTTATATATAAACAACTCATTCGTAAGCCATATTGCGGCATCCTGACAATAAAAAATTCCGACTCGTGTAATGAACTCGGTTGTTATCAAAAAATAAAATACAAACTGCTTTCGATGTAAACGCAATTATTTACCTACCTGTATACGTTAATTTAAATTTATATTATTTTATTGGGAATTAAATGTACAAAAGCCAATTTTTTCAGTTTCACTAAAAAGTAGCTTGGATGTTATCAAAAAAAAAAAATACAAACTGCTTTCGATGTAAACGCAATTACCTTAATTTGAATTTAATTAAATGTATAAAAATCAATTCTTTTCAGTTTTACTGAAAAGTAAATTGAAATATTCTAGATTGAAAAATTTCAAATAATTTCTCGGTAAATTTAATTGATGCATTGTAGATTTTATTCGCTTAGGACAAGGCAGAATAAAGTTTCAATTCACTGCAATTTTAAATTTCCCTAATAATCTAAAACTCATTCAATATAAATGTATTAGTTATTAAGGGCCACTTGCGCCGTATTTACTTTAAACAACGTTTAACTAATCTAGGTTTTATTTTACCTTACGGTTAAAGTGTAGTTGATTTGTAAAGTACTAGATTTATCTCCAATTAACTAAACGAAGTTCAAGACACCAGTAACATTTAACAACATTGTAAAAGTCACCTGGTTGCTAGGCAATTGCATTAAATTATCAACAACGATTTTGAGGTTTAGTTAGGTTTTTATATATTACTTTATATACGGAGCAATTGAAGTGGAGGAATACGTTATTAAAAATTGATTTAGAACTTATTATTATAAAAAATCCGATTAGGTTACCTCAAGAGAAAAAAGTTGTAGGTGGTTAAATATAGCAAACAATTTTAATGCACCTGCGTCAAACACATTTACAGAGGAGCTGAATATTTAAACCGTTTTTTTAAAAATAAAAAATGAAGTATTTAAAATCGCTGCTGCTGAACAAGATTATATCAATTTATCAATAGCAATTATTAAAGTGAGATAAACAAAACGTAAGGTTTTAAATATGAAACTAGACTTTAAACTAGGTTTAATTTAATCCTGGATTAGATGGTAAGTAGGTAATTGCGTTTACATCGAAAGCAGTTTGTCTCTTATTTTTTGATAATAACCGAGTTAATTACATGAGTCACGCATTGTCGGAATTTTTTCATTGTCAAGACGCCGCAATATGGCTTACGACCGAGTTGTTTATATATATAAAAACTTGTGGTTTTGCAGTTGACAACATTAATTTGACATTTCTTAATGAATAGCATTTTTAAAAAATTTTAAATATGGTATAATAATAACAAGTATATAATCTATAACTGAGGTACAAACTCATGCAATATTTACTTTTCTGAAATTAATGTGTTTAAACTCTATGGGAAACCAGTTACCAGCTAATCTTGGATTGCGTTGATCAATTATAATTGCTTTCAGGGTTGAGAGTCCCATTTGTCCTGACTGGGTTCAATCATTTTTCTGCAGACAGCATTAAATTTCTTGCTGACTACGTTTATGTATTTTTTCTGCGAACGTCAGCATTCAACTCCTTGATAACTGAGTTTATTCATTTTTTGCAGACATCAGCATTAAATTCCTTGCCGAGTAGGTTTATTTATTATTCTGCGGATGTCAGCATTAAATTTCTTGCTGATTTAGTTTATTAGCAGTAAAATATTTGCTGACATGGGTTGATATTTCTGCTGTTCTTGTTGTTTAATAACTTTATATACCCAAGATGTGTCTGTGATAATCATTCGATCTTTTTATCAAGTTGTAGTTGTGTTCTGTAAACAAATCAAAAAAATAAAAACTTTTTCAAAATTGTCCTTGTCAGGAAAGAATAATAATAGTGGTCAGGTTAAAATTATTGAGCAGTTTATAGTCAATGCAAATGAAATGCTGGCAGAGTTTTCTATGCCAAGATGTGTGATAATCGTTCGATCACTTTTTTGTTAAGTTGTAGTTGTGACTGTTCTGTAAACAAAACAGGAATGAAAGTTTGGAGCGAGTTAGAAAGGCAGCGAAAAGTTCAATGCTAAAAAAAGAAAGTTTGGAGTGAGTTAGAACTGTTCTTTATATTTGGGATGCTTGCTCATTTGGAAAACAAAGATATAAACAACTTAGGTGAATTACAGTATGTTTTCTAATTACATATACTTTACAAATTAGAATAAAGAAAAATACATTGTGTTTTTCTATCGTTTATTTTCATTTCACATTGCTCGTGTCTGTTTGTGTCTGTCGGTATGCCTGTCTGTTTTTGGCAAATTTCGAGATATCTGTATATATTTCAATAGATTTTATTTCTAGTTTTGAAGTTGGAGCATTTCATAAATTTTCCAGTTTATATTTCTTGCAGATAACTGAGTTCGCGATTTAATAACTACGGCTTGTTCTTTAAAAGAGAAAATAAAAATTTGATACAATCAGTCTGTCTGTCTTTGGCAAATTTCGAGATACCTATGCAATTTGTTAAATGTTCAGGAAAGAATAATAATAGTGGTCGGGTTGAAATTATTGTGCAGTTTATAGTCAACGCAAATGAGGTGCTGGAAAAATTGTTGGCTTCATGGGCTGATCCGCCAATTGCAACGTACGACTTGACGACACCAATACAGCATGTATTCGTTGGCTTAATATAGATTTAACACTCTTAATGCATTTACTTGATCAAATCTTCATCTGAATTTTTTTAGTGAACAAGAGGAAGAACAACCAGAAACGACCGCGCGTTAAAGATGAAGATGACAGCCCTCACGGAACCGACAAGGTAATATTTTACCGTTCAGAGTTGTAGTCGTGGGTGCTCCGTAAAACAAATCAGAAATAAAAACTTTTTAAAAAAAAGTTTGAAGCAAGTTAGAACTGTTCTTTAGATTTGGGATGCTTGCTCATTTGAAAAACGAAGATATAAACAATTTAGGTGAATTATAGTATGTTTATTCTAGAGTACATAACATTATATTTGCTACTTGTATATTTTATAAATTACAATAAAGAAAAATACATTGTGTTCTTCTTTCGTTTGTTTTAATTTCACATTACTAGGAAAATTATATATTGACAGTGACTCTGTAGAACCCTTATAGATTATGTAAACATCTTTGTTTGGACCAATAATATCGTTTAATTTCTTAATTCCACCGACTTGGAGATATTCAAAGTACCGTAGCAGTAAAATACATTTAAATTCCTCTGTTTCTATCATTACTCGATTACCATATTTTGTTTTTATTGATTCCGCTTTCAAAACGTTATACTTTTGGTTCACTATAAGGTTTTTACAATGTGTGAATGGTTTGAGGTAGGTGCTTTTGTTAAAATGACCGAAATCCATACTTATGATGCTTAAATTACACGTCTTATCTTAATGACGAACAAAGTAAAGCTTCATATTTATATTGATAACAAATTTTGCTTATTCAATCAGAAATAAATACTCTTGGCGCAGCACTTTTTCCTTTTCCTCTTTTTATGCAACCTTGCCTGTATACTGCTAACTAAGCGACTACCAAAACTATGCATCTGTATTTGCACCAGCAGCAGTTTCAAGTCGTCTGATCTACTTTGGCTATAAATTAACGCAGTTATTAGTCGACCATTGACCTACATTGGGTTCATAATCTCACAGACGTTGGGACCAAAGTATTACACGCTTTTAGTTGAATGACTTACTTTAGGTCATAGTCACGTTGTTTTTAGTCGATTGCCCTATATTGGGTCCATAGTCGCATTGGCTTTGGTACCAGTTTGACCTACTGACTTACTTTACTCCATAGTCACATTGACTTTGGAACCAGTTGACCTACTGAACTACTTTGGTTTAACCTACTGGCCTACTTTGGGTCCATAGTCGCATTAACTTTGGTACTAGTTTGACTTACTGACCTACTTTAGGTTCATAGTCACATTGACTTTGGGATTAGTTGACCTTAAACTACTTTGGGTCCATAGTCGCATTATATTACTACTATCGCGTATGCGCATTTATGCATAATATCTGTTACGTCCCATCATGACAATAAATTGTACTTTGGTAGTATGTTAGTACATTCTTTTAATGTACCGTGTTATGCTTCTCTTCCCTTCTCTTCAATAACCTCGTAACTTTTTAATTTAAATTCTTTTTTTTAATTAATAATAATAATTTAATTAACGATAGAATGATATGCCACGACTATATTTAAAATGAAACTTTCTCTCTCTCAGGGTCAACTGTGGGTATCACCTTGTTTGAAACCTTAATCCTCTATAGATATAACTGGTACACCTACATACGTATTTACAAGAAAACTCAAGAATCAATTTTAATTATAATATACTGAAATAAAAATTAATAATGCAACAAAAGCAAATATTCAATATACCAAAAACTTAACCTAAAATTAGTGTACTACGATAGGGTTCAATCTTAAAATAGATCATGAGTTTTTTAATTAGCGCAATTTTGAAAGTTTAATGTATTATCGAATGAGCTCACTAACCTGTTGCTGGTGACTTCATGTAGCAACCATAACGATTGGTGCACTTTCGATCTTTTCCACTGTGATCGCATTTACATCAACGTTATATTTTAATTACGACAGCTAGCTGCACTCTACCGTGCATTATTACTAAAAAATGCATACGGTGCATTCAACTTTATGTGGGGTTAGTGGAGTCACTTCCAATTTTCACCCGCACACGTCGACTTGTACTACCCGTCTGTCTGAAAAATTGCTACTCCCCACTATTATTCACTGCACTAACGGGACTTTTTCGCCCCTCGATGACACATACACAGCGCGGCATTCTACATTCTAACATTTTCAAACGCTAATACAATATTTTACAAATGTACATCCTCATATAAAACATTAGGAACATTTATAGTCAAAATTTTATCAAGAACTTACAACTATTATAATTAAGTGCCATTACAACCGTTATAGCTAGGAAATGAGGCGGCCTACGTGCCGGTTTTGCTCTTTCACCCCACCATGCGGTGGCTGTAAATGTCTGTATTTAGTATTCTTGTGTTTGTACCGCAATAAAGATGCTCAAATCTCGTCTCCTGTTTATTTTAATATAAAAGGAAATATTGGTAAAACACCGTTGTGTTCTCGTTACATAAGGCAAACTGCAGTACGCCGTCACCTTGCATTTGGTCCTTCGTAGAGCCAGATCGCTAATTACAGTGACCGTTATTAATTGAACATTAAAGATATCACGCGCGTGTAGACGAAGTTTTATATCTCGGTCGGGTAACAGAAGTTCAAGTAGTGCCATCTTTATCGTAAATTTGGTAGACAAGTTACCTGCTGCAAACTGGACAAGCAACCCTTACAATCGTCTGTCAATTTTAAACACGTTTTAAGAATATATTAAGAGGCATTCTTCTTCTCGTAAGTGGCAATAAGGGCGATTGCTTGCAAGAATCTTTACGAAATACAACCAACGTGGGCAAACAGTAGAGTGTTCCGTTAGGTTACTCTATTGTTCTCCAGAACTTGTCAGCAAAGAAAGGGTCTTCTGTATACATATTTCTCGGTAAACTAAACTTCTACAATGGAAGAGCAGGAAATAGTTACATTTCAAGCTGAAGTTAAGAAATACAAAGATTAACGCACTTACCTGAAACGCAGCTTAACAATGCTAGATCAGTATCTAAATGAGAGTAAGGTAAACGATGACACTCGCAATAAAGCTACAAGACAATTTCAAACATGTACTAAATTGATTAATGCGCTTGAGGAATTATTGGAAAAAATTTACGATAGTAATTTTGATTCCGAATTTCAGGACATTTTCGCGAAAAAGGAATGCATTGACGCAACTTTTTCAAAATTGCAACTAAAATTTAATTCTTTTGCTGAAACAAAGCCACAAAAACTTGGGCAATCAGCTAGTCGTGTGGCTAAATTACCGAATATACAAATACCAACGTTCAGTGAAAAATTTAACGAATGGATTTCGTTCAGAGAGACATTTAATTCGCTCATCGATTCTGATGACTCTTTATCGCCAATCGAAAAACTACAGTACTTGAAAACGAGTTTAAAGAATGAAGCTTGGGATACAATTAAGTGCCTTGAAATAACACCTCAAAATTATGAAAACGCTAAACAAATATTGAAAGATCGCTACGAAAACGAACGCGTCATTGTTACCACTCACATTCGTTCAATTGTTGAATTGCCTGTACTTCACAAAGAGTCGTGCCAAGGTTTGCGTAACCTTATGGATACAACTTCACAACATTTACGTTCTCTAACTGCCATGGGTAGACCAGTGGAATGATGTGGAGCGATATCTTGGTTTATTTAATCACATCGAAACTTCCTCTGCCAACACGAAACGAATGGGTGAATAAATTAGAAGTCTCAAACTTGCCGTCGTACAAAATGCTGTGCGATTTTCTAAATCAAAGGTGCCATGCATTAAACGCAATTAGCTCACGCGAAAACCACAATTTTGCAGTGAAAAAATCCACGTATCAAGGTAATCAAGGTAATTACAAGTCCGGATCCTGTGGTTTAACGTTAAACAAGTCAGGTAATTGTAATTATTGCTCTGAAAATAATCATTTCACTAGCAATTGTCCAGCATTCTTAAAATTTCCGGTTGATTCGCGCATAGAAATAGCTCGAAATAAACGTTTGTGTGTTAATTGCTTAAGACCTGGTCATTTTGGGGTAAATTGTAAATCGTCTCGCTGTAAGAAATGTTCAAAATTGCACAATTCAATTTTGCATTTAACGTCTTCAAAAAATGACAGTGGTCGCAATCTGTCGATAAATGAAAACATTAACCCTAACCAGCCTAAAGTCAACTCAGCACAATCCCGTTATAATGAACCTCAAACTTCAAGTGAACAAGTACATTCACTTCACGCTGTGCAGAATCCTTGTAGTATTGTATTAGCTACCTGTGTGGTAGAAATCGAGGACGGTAAGGGTTCCTACAGCTATGCAAGAGCCTTACTCGACTCGGCTTCTCAAATTAATATAATTCGCGAAGATGTAACAGGAAAACTGAATCTGAAAACGGTGCAAACTAACCTGGCCATTAGCGGCATAAGTAATAAAACAACCAGCAGTAACGTACTCGCGAAAACAAGAATCAAATCAAAACACAATAGTTTTTCAATCGATTTAGATTGTTATGTTTTAAATAAGATCTCAGGGGATCTTCCAACAAAATCGTTTGACCCGTATTTCATAAATATACCAAATCACGTGCAGCTTGCGGACCCACAATATTATATTTCGCGAAAAATTGATATTTTAATTGGGGCTCAAGTATTTTTCAAATTATTGTGCATGGGACAAATACGACTCGTAGATGAAAATATTATTCTTCAAAAATCTGTGTTTGGGTGGCTATTTTCAGGACTAGTTCTAGGTAACATTCCAACCGAATTTTTCACCCCTGCGACATGCAATTTAAATACATTGCAACAAATTTCTAAAAACATTGCTAAATTTTGGGAAATTGAGCACGTAACTGAAACTACGCAAAATTCTTAAGAACAGAAGGATTGCAAATTACATTATCAAAACACTATAAAGCGCGATGACACAGGTCAATTTATTGCTTCTTTACCATGTAAGTCCAACCCTAAATTAATAAGAAATTCGTTAGAAATTGCTAAGCGGCGATATTTAAATCTCGAAAAAAGGTTATTAAAAAATCTCGATATTAAAACGGATTACGATAGGTTTATGTCAGAATATTTAAAGCTCGGGCACATAACCGAAATAGGGAGCTTAAGTACCTGCTCGGGCGAGGGTTATTATATGCCTCACCATGCGGTCTTCAAGGACGAAAGCCTTACATCTAAAATTCGTATTGTTTTTGATGCATCCTGCAAATCCTCAACAAATGTTTCACTAAACGATAGTCTAATGCTAGGTCCGGTATTACATAACGATCTTTTCAGCATTCTTACTCGATTTCGATTTTATAAATTTGTTTTGTGCTCGGATATAACAAAAATGTATAGGCAAATTCTGATTAATTCTGAAGACACGCCGTATCAAAGAATAGTATTTCGCTTTTCTTCAGATGAGGAAATTAATATATTCGAATTAAAAACGCTCACGTATGGTACACGACCCGCGTCGTTTATTGCAACAAAATGTTTGTTTGAGCTTGCATCACCGTATGCAAGTTCTGATCCAAATTTATATAGGACGATAACCAATGACTTTTACATGGATGATTTAATTACTGGCGGTAATAATGAAGCTGAATTGTTGCAATTGCGCAACAAAATAATAAACGTTTTAGACTCGGGAGGGTTTCCACTACGAAAGTGGAATTCCAATAACGGTAATCTATTGAAAAATATAGAATCTGATCAACAAAATCTAATTATTCCGTGTAATGAGGGTGATAGTTTGAAAACTTTGGGTGTTTTATGGTGCCCTACAAAAGATGCGATACTATATAAAACACGATTAGATTGCAAGGAATTGCGTGTCACAAAGCGTATGATTTTAAGTCACATCTCAAAATTATTTGATCCACTTGGATTGCTCGGTCCCATTATTACAATTTCCAAATTAATTATGCAAGATTTGTGGAAAATTAAAACCGGTTGGGATGAAATCGTCCCAAATGAGCTTCACTCTCGTTGGAAAGAATTTAGTTCTCAATTGAACGACATTTCAAATATTAACATTCCTGGCGAACTTGTTTTTGGGAACAATTCACGTATTGAATTACACGGTTTCGCCGATGCTAGTGAGCGAGCATACGGAGTCTGTGTTTTTGTTAGAGAAATTATGTTCGACAATAGTATTAATTGCGGAATTTTATGCGCAAAATCAAAAGTAGCCCCTCTTAAAACAATAAGTTTACCACGATTGGAATTATGTGCTGCTTCATTATTGGCTGAATTAGTCGAAAAGGTGCTAAGTTCGTCCAGTATGAAATTTTCGGTGATTAATTATTATACAGATTCAACAATTGCTCTGTGTTGGATTAAATCATATCCTAGTCGTTGGAAACCTTTCGTAGCGAATCGAATAACAGAAATTCAAAATATATCAAAATCGGAATCATGGTATCACGTTGACACATTCAACAACCCTGCAGATATTATTTCTAGGGGACAATACCCTGTTGATTTAATAAAAAACAATTTGTGGTAGCGAGGCCCTGCATTTCTAAATCAAGCTGATTTTAAACCGAAATTATTTAATTCAATAAAATGCCAGGTAGATGTGCCAGAGTCTAAAGTATTTACTGTTGCGATCAGCGATTGTGACGTTAATGAGTTGCGTGAATTTGCACAGTGCATTTTCTTAAAATATTCATCCATTACTAAATTAGTTCGTTTAATTGCTACCTGTAAAAGGTTTATTTTTAACTGTAAAAATAAATTAAAAAAAGATACCTCAGAATTGTCCGTAAAGGAGCTCAATGAAGCGGAAACTGCATTGTTAAAGATTGACCAAAGAATTTCTTTTAGTAAAGAGATTGAACAGTTGCAAAGTTCTCAAGGTCTGAATACTAAGTCAAGGTTATTATCGTTAAATCCATTTCTGGATGAAAACGGGATATTACGCGTAGGAGGGCGCTTGCGTCATTCGAGTATGCAATTTGATAATAAACATCCAATATTGCTTGCAAAGGGCTTACTTTGTGATACAATTGTCTCTCGAGCTCATAAAGCTAGTTTACATAGCGGTACTCAAGGTACGTTAGCCGCTACTAGATTAAAATACTGGCCTCTGTCAGGTAAAAATGTTGTTAGAAAAATTGTACGGAGGTGCGTGCTTTGTTTTCGACATAATCCTTTAACATCACAACCAAAAATGTCTGATTTACCTGCGTGTCGTATACAAGGTAACAATAGATCATTCTCAAGTGTAGGTACAGATTATTTTGGACCTTTCTTTATCAAGGAAGGTACACGTAAATCTCGGAAAATAATTAAATCGTACGGCTGTGTGTTTATATGCATGGCAACAAAGGCTGTTCATTGCGAAATTGTAGAAAATTTAACCACGGAAGCGTTTATTGCAGCGCTAAAAAGATTCGTTGGCAGACGTGGGGTTCCATTCGAAATGTTTTGCGATAACGGGACTAATTATGTGGTTGCAGCCAATGAACTGCGTGAGATCGTAGATTTTCTAAAAAATGGAAAGTTTCAGAACGCCATCGAAAGAGAAGCTACTTCCCGTAATTTAAACTTTCGTTTTAATGTCCCTGGGGGGCCCCATTTAGGTGGTCTTTGGAAAGCCGCCGTAAAGTCTTTTAAAAGGCATATTTATAAGGTTGCGTCAAATGCTAATTTAACCTTTATTGAGTTATATACTTTATTAATTGAAGTCGAAAGTGTACTCAATTCTCGTCCATTAGTACCTCTTTCTCAGGACGCAAACGACTTTGACTATCTGACGCCGGGGCATTTTTTAATTGGTGACAATTTAATGGCAGTTCCAGAAGTGAACTTAACAATGGAACCTATTAATAAACTATCACGATGGCAATACGTGCAGCGCATCCAGCAGGATTTTTGGTTGAAATGGAAAGGAGAGTACCTTCAGGAGTTGCAAAAACGTCAAAAATGGAAGAGTTCTCTAGGTTTTCCTTTGGCTCCAGATCAGTTAGTTATCATCTCGGAAGACAATTTGCCATCGCGTATGTGGAAGCTAGGCCGTATAACTGAAGTGCATCCAGGAGTTGATGGTGAGGTGCGGGTAGTTAGTGTGCGTACGTCAAGTGGCATAATAAAAAGACCTACTGTGAAATTGTGTGCGCTACCAATCGATATTGACTAATGACTAATGCGCAGCCTAATGTAGTTAGCTTAATGTTAAAAAAACGTTTATGTTTAAATTGAAACAGCTTGTATTACATAATACATTTGTTTGAGTGTAAAATTAGTGTAGTTTATCCTTTATTTAGCCTTTTGAAATTACTAATTTCAAGGGAAGCGGCATGTTACGTCTCATCATGACAATAAATTGTACTTTGGTAGTATGTTAGTACATTCTTTTAATGTACCGTTATAGCTAGGAAATGAGGCGGCCTGCGTGCCGGTTTTGCTCTTACACCCCACCATGCGGTGGCTGTAAATGTCTGTATTCAGTATTCTTGTGTTCGTACCGCAATAAAGATGCTCAAATCTCGTCTCCTGTTTATTTTAATATAAAAGGAAATATTGGTAAAACACCGTTGTGTTCTCGTTACATAAGGTGAACTGCAGTACGCCGTCACCTTACAATATCCAAGACAAGATTTAAGCAGAGTCATCTATGTAAAAGAAATTTAGCAATAATTGTAGTTATCACAACAATTTCATGAACAAAATCACAAAAAATGTATTGAAACCCTACATTACTATGCACGCTATATAGCCCGACGTTCAAACGATTTGCTGACCCATTTCAAAATCTCTTGTGTGTTCACTTATTTTCTATCAAGCCGTTTAAAGCTTTGTGTACATCTAACCAACGCTATCAATTGTTGTCTGAAAGATTTTGTGTTGGACGGAAAACTATTTTCAACATTACTATAATAAATACCCACAGTATTTTAAACTAAACTTTGATTTTATTTAAAACTTGAACAGAAAACTTATTATTAGCGTATGTGATTTAATGTTAAACACGTTGTTTTTATAAACTATTAGAATAAATATTTTAATTATGAACTACTCATTTAAAGCAAAAAAAAACGTAATTTTTTGATATTTATCTAAAATTCTAATAAACTGTAGTAATACATTTGTGAAAATTTGCATTTTAAGATGCTTTGTGCTTATAATAAAAGATTAAAGAAATATGCTCCACGATTCAAATAAAGAAATTGCAGACATTCAATTTGTGTATGGTCATACATCTGGAAATATGGTAAGAGAAGGACGCTTGAGCGCGCAAGTTTATCTAAACAGAAGACTTATGTCGCATATATTTAGAAGTATATATATCAGGTCGTCAGTCCTAGAACTGGTTGGACAAGTATACCTCCATTGTTTTCTATTCTGAGCTAGCCTACACATTCCTTGAAATTCCTACAGCCTACATCGTTCACTATTTGTGTGCAATAGTTTAATCTCGGCCTACCCTACATCTCTTTCTTCTCCTCTCTGCTTCTAACATATGCCGCGTTATTCTCTTATGCTTTAGTGTGTCGAATCATCCTGTCTCCTATGTTTTACTGTTTTCAGCTATTTCTTTCTGCACCTACCATTCCTAGTACCTTTTTGTTCTTAGAAATATACATCGAAGTTAAAATATAGGAGATCTTTAGAAGTTAATGCACCGATCGACGTAGAGATCGCTTTATTAGGACAGTGGATATAAAAGAACGTGTTTTAGGAATTACCGAACAAAATTCTAAAACTAGCGTCAGAAGAGTTGCTCTTAGGTTTAACGCAAGCTTTTCAATTTTGCGGAGCACGACGTTAATAGTTAGTTAAAACCTTTATCGGAAACAAGGTGGGAATATAGAGGAAAATCCGTAAAAGCTCTGAAATATCCGTATATACGCGATGTTCTGCAAAATTTAGTAAAAAAATACAGATTATGTCTTTGTTAGTCAATGCCAATCAATCAAAAAATAAATAACTTCTTTTGGCTTTGTATTGTGTTTAACAATATACTACGACATGTTGTGCAAAATAAATTTAATTAACAAGATGTAACAAGCAAGAAATGTGCATTTAACTATCGTGTTACAACACTCAGTGTTAAATGTATAGACGAAAACCGAGATATTGGCTTTCAGTCGACATCAATTGATGCACTAGAACCTGTTGAACTTGTAGAGACTGAACACGCTTTAAAAGTAAAAGAAGCTAGAGAAGACCGATTTTTTTATTTGAAGCAGAAATTGAGTTTCTAACTACTGTAGTATCACATTCAGAATAATTTTTCGATGTGCTTTTTACACATTGTTAAGGGAAGTGCTTAACTTAAAGCTCCAAAAAGCCTCGTCGGCATTTCACATTTTGCCTATGGTCCTGAAAGCCTAAGGCCCCGTGTGTGCATGGAATAAAACTTTTATAAACATTGAATTGCAAATTTCTATATATAAGTTTTCAACCAAAGATAAATGGCGTTGGATAGCTTGCGATTCAATTCTAAGGCGTTAGTTTATATAGTTTCAACAGAGGGAAAATAACGAGGACTTTATAAAAATTTATATAAACATTGGCATTGCTATTGATAATTTATTTACCAAATTAAATTTTGGTCTACGCAATCCTCAACTCTTAAATGAATGTTTTACGTATAAACGGAAAATCGTTATTGTATTTGATCTAATTTCAAATTAACTAATATTGCAACGTCTTCAGCGCCCCTTCAATTATCTGTAACAATCGTGCATTTTTAGGATGTATTTATTAACTCTAAAAATAGCTATTTAACTTAAGATTAGCGCACACGGTTTGTATTATGATATAATAGGGATTATAATGGAAATATAAAACTTTGTAAGAAATTAGATATTTTCTCAGCTTTCCTGTCTAACTAAGAAATATTCCAATACATGCCACCCTTTGAAACATTTCCTTTTCAGAGCAAAAATCAACACTTTTTTGATACATTAGTTAATGGATGTACTTTTGTAAAACACCATTGTCAGTAAGGAGCGCGTTGGTAAATATTTTAATATAGTATAGATCGTGCTGTTTTAATGAGATCCATTTCTCTTATGCATCAACACGGAAATCTTGTTCACAAAATACGTACTAATATTCTAGTTAGCAGTTGAAACCGTCTCTATTTCTATTGTTCAATACACACTTTTCTGTTAAGTTTAATATGCTATTAGGTAGTATGCGTATTAAATAGATGGGGACCGAACTGCATCTAACAAGAAAGAACAGCGCCTATTATAAAAGACAACAAACACAGAACAAGAAGAAAATTGTTGAAAGCACATGTGTAGAGCACAGCACAGTATGCCTATGAAGTACGGGCAGTAGCAAAAGCAGACAGAAAAACGGTAGCAGCATGTTAGAATGCTGTGCTTAAGATGTATGAGAATGAGAGCATGGACACACAAAGTTAATAGCAAATAGGTTATAGAAATAGTAAGGGAACAAGAATATTTGTGAAAAAAAGTAAGAGAAATAGGAAGACAGAATACGTTCTAAGGCATTTTTGGGGAATAGTATGGGAAAAAGAAGGTAGATGTAGACCTAGATCAGATAGTGATAGATGCAGACTGTGCAAATTTCAGGAAAATGTGTAGGTTAGTTCAGAATAGGAAACAATGATATTAGCGTCTAAGCAGTTCTAGGACTGAAGACCTAATGATAATGATGATATCTTAGCAGGGGAAATAAAGTATTTTGAAGTCGAACAATTTTTATCAGCTGTTTTGCAATGATGTCTAAATACACTAACCTGTCAAGCACATTGTCCTTGGTTCATTACCATCATCATCATCATCAGGTTGTCAATCTTAGAACTGATTAGACGCGTACCTCCATTGTTTCTTATTCTGAGATAACCTACACATTTCCCTGAAAGTCACACAGACTGCATCTTTTACTTTCTGCGCAAAAATCTAATTTAGGTCTACCTATACCTCTCTTTTGCCTATCTTTGCTTGTAATATAAAGTGCACCATTCCCCAAAAAAATTGCCTTAGAACATGTCCTGCCATTCTATTTTTCTTATTTTTATTTTGTGTTACACAGATATATTTCTTTCCTTATTATGTCTAAAATTTCTTCGTCATTAACTTTGTCTGTCTATACTATGATCATCATACATCTGAAGTACAACATTCCAAAAAGATTCCACCTTTTCCTTTCTGCCTCTCCTACTGTCCCTATTTCATAGCCGTACAGCGCTGGTTACAAAATTAAAATGATTTCTTCAGTAATTATGCAGTCTTCCTTGCAAAGCACCTTTCATATATGCTGAGCAACCACTAGACGAAAGCATACTCTCGTTTTATTTTGGTTTGATTCGGTCGTACTTCTAGCAAAATTTCTAACTTTAACATTTGTTAATTTTACCATAGTAACAAAATGCATAATTTTCTATTCCTCTCTTTAAAATCGTGGCCGAGTTACATAAGCATCGTTAATTACGTACATTAATGAAAGGTCAAATAAATAAGTGCATCTAATTTATCGTTTCTCAGTCAGTGCGAATAAACCGAGTGTCCCATTGTGCTTGCGCCAATATATCTCTCTTCCTTAACATAAATAGTTAACATATCCTTGCCAAAGCTGTTGGTAATGTGATTCTGGCACTTTTATTAACAAGAAACTATTTGAATGTATTTACATATTGGCAACTTTTATCTATGAGGAAAATATTTTTGTTTCTTTTTAAACTTTATTTAACCCTTTCCGCTATAACATGGATGGTAACCTTCCACGCAGTATTTATTAAATCCAAACCTGGAAAAGAGTTTTGAAGGCGCAGTACTTCAGAATATTCAGTTTAGTTACATTTAACTGTCTGTAGTGCTATAAACATATCCATTAAAGTTGGTTACAGTAAGTTTTGAAACAGGACGATTCTGCATTAAATTACAACTAATTAAAAACGCTAATCTAAACCCTTTCTGTTATTCTCAAATTATACAAACTTAACAAATACGTCCTGTATAAATTTTCCTCGTACGTGGAATATATCCTTCACCGCGTTTATAAATTCTCGATAATGCTATTTTAAACCACTTCTAAAACCTAGAACCTCGCCATAAGCAATTTATTGTAGCCGCTCGTTATTTCCAATAGTCAATTCGTTAAAACAAGCAAGCATTATCTTCTCCTAAACATTCTTCCTTGAAATACGTGCTAGTTAGTTCGTTATTTCAAATCGTTATTCGTCGAAAGATTAAAGCTTCTCGCTCATTAAATACTTTAAATTGGTTGTTATCTGTTTGTTCTCTGCGCAATTCTATTTTGTTGTCTGCGCGTTTGAGCTCGTTCAAACTATATGGGTAATAAAATCGGTTTGCTAAATAAGTTGTTTCGTGGTACTCTCGTAGCGTGGATCGATAATCATACAAACTTTTATTCTTTTCTAAAAAAACAGGCAACTTTATTTGCTTGACCTCATGTCCGGCTACATAAACCGCGGGAATGTTTTAAAATGTATTTTCCTTTTTCAAGCGAACGACAAAATGCAAAGGAATTAACTATTGTATTTTGCTTTCGTTATTTCTTGCATTTTAGGAAGGTTTCGACGTTGTCTGGAATATATATTTTTGCTTACTTTCAAAGAATCTATAACAATATATTGCTGGGAATGGTTTTATATTATTTTTTCCATCGTTTCAAAGCTGTATAAATACATGTCCAACTTTCAACTCTCACCTATTTCGTCCAGTGACTGATACAAATCTTCTCTTATACAACGTCCTTTGAGCGTTGTAAAGTCGCTCTTTTAAAATGCGCTTTGTGTTAGTATAGTTAAGTTGGTTGTTCCAGCAGCCAGCCGTATTTCCTCTTCCTAAGATGGTACTAAAGAGAAGATAGAAGAAATATATAGATACATTGTATTTTTCTGTTTGCTTCATTTGTATTGCTGTTTTGGAAGATAGACAACTCTTTACTTTTGGTTTGATTCCGCAATAAATTGTAGACCGTAAATTAACAAATGCACGTTAGCAACACAAACAATTATGTACCTTACTCTTAAAACTTGCTGTTTAAAATTATAATGGTTTAGAGCACTTTCTACTGTTTACCTTTTTGTTTAAATTAATGTTAACGTCAACAACTCGTTGTTGAAAAATTTTAATGTTACAAGGTGCAATTACCAATGATGCTATTAGTGTATTTTTGTACATATTTTGGGTTTGACCATATTGTAAGTATTGTTATATTTAGATAATAAGATTTTATTGTCGATATTTTAAAATGTTTACGTTTATACCGTACTGTATGTAAGTTGACGTTTTGTGTACATCACGTTGTAACGAACGATACGTACATGTGTTTTGACTTTAGTAAATGTTCCTTTGCGACTGTATGTTTTACTTACAGGTTGTAATATAGTGTTTTCTGAGGTTTCTTATTTTTTTTCTATATCACCCATCCTACTTTACGACATTTTTGAGCTAGTACAAACTCTAATTCTTTTGGAGTTTGATTCTACCAATCTATTCCGGTTTTTGTTGCCGTACTCGGTTTAAGCGATTTACTCTACTTGCTTTGATGCTTTCTTTCTTGTCTGCATGGAATACCGTAACAAGTTTAATTAAAAAACAAGATAAAGTTGATAAGGTTTATTGAGTGTTGGCAATAATACCCGGTTCTTACTAAATAACATAATTATTGAGTAGTAATTAATAGCCACATTAGTAGTAGGATACCGGCATCCGAGGACAGCGCCTCCTCCGCCGCCGCCTTCTCCGCCTCCGCCGCCTCCTTCGCCGCCGCCGCCTCCGCCTTCGCCGGCTCCTCCGCCGCCTCCTCCTCCGCCTCCGCCACCTCCGCCGCCGCCACCGCCACCTCCTCCACACTCCTCGCGCCTCCTTATTCCTCCTCCTCCTATTCACTCCTCCTCTTCACTCCTCTTCGCTCCTCCTCCTCCTGCTCCTCACTCCTCCTCTTAGCTAGCCGAATCTCTTAGATTGCATCATCCCCCCAGAGAGCTACCCCAATTTTAAGATTTTTTTATAGCCAACATTCTGAATCAAATAGTTTTCTTCGACTAGCCATTTTCACCCACGAGATAAAGTTACATTGTTTGGTATCAATTAATATTAGAATTTTCCAAGCCTACTTGAATCTCTATGAATCTCTTAGATTGCATGATCCCCCCAGAGAGCTACCACAATTTTAAGATTTCTTACCTGTAGCGACTTTTAAGCGTTCTTATAAATTTTTTTAGTCATACGATACATAGCTTAGAATTTTACGCAGAATTCGAATCTGCAAACAGATTTTAAATCGGACCACGCCCTGCAAAGTTATACCCCTTTAAAGCTCTCAAACCTCTAAATTTTGCTCTTTGCTTTATAAGTAAAACTAACAAATAGTTTTCTTCGTCTAACCAATGCATCTTTTGAGATAAACCTATCTTGTTTGGTATCAAATAATATTAGAATTTTCTCAGCCATCCGAATTTCTAGGAATTTTTTAGATAGCTCCATTCCCTAGGGAGCTACCCGAATTTTAAAATTTTTTTATCAATGTTGATTTCTAATCAGCTATCCTTTTTAATATCTACAGTCCTTTAACCAAACTTGTAGCAGTATTAACATAAATAAATTAAGCACGCAAAAATTTAATAATTTATTTTATCCGATTTACAGTTTAATAATCTAATTACAATTTTTACAAAGTATAACATTTATCTTCTTCGTTTAACCAAATCCAAGCAGGTTAAAGTAACCTGTAACAAAAAATAGAAATTAATGTGTTGTTTAAAAAAGACCTCTAACAAAAAGAGATTAATGTAAAAAAGAGGAGACGTGTTTTCGGTCAATAAGACATATTGTTGTTAATCTAACAATATGAGAATAATGTAAAAACATTCCAATGCAATGTGTTTTTAATATATAAATGGGAAGATCGACTTTAACGTAATCATTGCTCCGAATTACATGTGAAAGCTGTATATAATTTTTTTTCAAAGTGTATATCTTCTCCAAACAAATACGGTTATTACAGTAGGAAAGTACGATAAATGCGAGTCAATTAATAGCAATTTAATATTGCTTACTAACCTACCTTAATTAGGTTGCTGTGCTATTAGGAATGATGTACTTTTTGTTGTCCTCGCCCGACAAACTGATTTTATTGATTAATTGGGTATAAAGTTGGTGTTTACATGGTTTCGTTTAAGACCTCGTACATATTTTCCGGATTACTAGAAGACGTTATGATTTAAAATAGGACCACGCTTTGCAAAGTTACATTTTAAAGCTCTCAAACCTCTAAATTTTGCTCTTTGCTTCCACATCTGAACCAAATAGTTTTTTTCGTCTAACCAATGCATCTTTCGAGATAACCCTATCTTGTTTGGTATCAATTAATATTAAAATTTTCTCAGCTACCTGAATCTCTATGAATTTCTTAGATTGCATCATCCCCCAGGGAGCTACCCCAATTTTAAGATTTTTTGCATGCAGCGATTTTATGACCGTCCATATAAATTTTTTAACGATGTGACACATCAGTAATGTGCTGTTTTCAGAATATCGCAAAAACCCAAGACTTTTAAAATTTTTCTGGTTTTAACATAATTACATGCACAATGCTAAATAGTTGGAAAATACGTAGACGAGGACAAACTAATTGCTTTACAATTATGTGACGTATAGTGATAGTAGTGTAAACCTTTCTTTTTTATTAATTAGCGGCTATATGATTTGAGAAATACAATAGATATGCTCAATGCCATCCATTAGAATCGCATCATTGCTGGAGGGTTTATTAATCATACAATGAGCGCTCTAGTATGGTTGTCCTTATAAATTTCTTAACCATGTGACACACCTTGTTAGTCTAGAATTTTACGCAAAATTCGAATCTGCAAACAGATTTGCAATAGGATCAGCCCTTACAAAGTTACACTTTTAAAGTCCTGAAACTCTAAATTTTGCTCTTTGCTTTATAACATAACAAATAGCTTTCTTCGACTAGCCAATGCATCTTTCGAGATAAACCTATCTTGTTTGGTATTAATTAATATGAGATTTTTCTCAGCTACCCGAATCCCTAGGAATTTTTTAGATTGGATCATCCCCCAGAGAGCTACTCTAATTTTAAATTTTTTTACCGGTAGCGATTTTATGGTTGTCCTTATAAATTTTTTAACCATGCAATACATCTATTGAAAACCGCCATATAAATCAAAATCAACTTCTATTTATAACATACACAAGCTAATAATATATAGAAAAATAATTTCTAAATTCACATCATTCATTTCTTATGATAATAGTTGAGGTGGTTAAATTTTTACTTTAAAACTTACAATTTAGTATATATTCCATTTGAATATCTGCCAACAGTTTTATAAACCCCATCTCCTCGATTATTTCCATAAAATCATCCAGATCCACAGGCATTGCTAACACAGCAGTACAGTGCTGTATTGCTTCCTCGTATGACTGACACATAAGACATTTTCTCCTTCTATCGAAAAGCGTTGCCCACATTCTGCTTTTTTTACTCGTAGAGCATTGCGAAATCTTCGAATAACCTCCCCAAAGTCTTTATACATATTTGTTATATCGTCTCTTTAAACTGTACAATCAACAAATAATAACTTCTACGCGAACAGTCCTTTTATATGAGCTACTCCTATTCGGATATGTACCGATTGTACACGATTTGTGTGCACGCACGAAACAGCCGGTAGGCTAAACAGAAACTGAATGATATTGTATCGCACGGTGTTTTTGTACCTGGTTGGTATAATTGGGTAGTTTACTTTTAAATTAGGAGAAACCCGACGTTGTTTTGACCTCGAGTTACATTTCAAACCAGTCTATTTACCCTCCCGCTCGCCCGCCCGACCGCCCTCCCGCTTGCCCGCCCTCCCGCCCTCCCGCCCACCCACCCGCCCGCCCGCCCCGCTCTCCCGCCCGACCGCCCGTAACGTTCCAGTTAAAAATAATAATGGGCGATAGCTCGATAGTTATAAATGAATTGGAGTACCGTAAACTATTCCATATGCGGGAGCTGTTGGAGTATCAATTTAAACAGTTGGAAAGTCGTGATTTCCCAGCATTATACAGCGAATTAGTAGGGTTTGTTGCTAATTCTAATTTAAATAATAGCGAACGGTTTACTACTCTGACTGAAGGGAAGAAACGAATTAAAATCTTGGTTGACGGCGAAGTTCAAATTGGCAATATTTTATTCTACAACGAATTGAATCAGAGCGCCTAAATGCATTGGAGCTGGTTATACGTTTTCCGGATATATTTGTGCGGGACGTGATACGTACAAGAACATTAGTGGAAATGTTTAGACGTTTAAATTTGCCGGATTGTGAAGATTCAGGTTATGGTGATAACTAGAAAGAGTATATTATAAAAGGCAGCTCAAGAGATGTTGATGTAAATATATTGTAAATATATTGTTTAAGTAGTTTATGAAACTATAATATATTGTAAATTTTTTGAAAAAAGTATAAATAGACTTGCTGTTGTTTATTTATTAAGTATAGTTTGAGATTTTTTCTGAGTAAACACATGATTATCTGTTCTGGAGAGGGTTTAATCAACAGCGCTATAAGTTCTTCGCCATATAGTCTCACATGCTTTGTGAAAGAAATGAACCCCCATGCGCACTGCCCATGCGGACCCCTCTCTGTGCGATTGCTATTTTGGGGTAACGTCACAGCCTTTTATAAATAAAGAATAATATAATAATCAAATAATAGATGTCTGTCAAATTCCGATGCGATGTTTAAAATTTAAACCATTGTTTTTTGAAGAAATTTCTGTCAATATATTTCTGCATATTACAGTTTATTCTCTTATACGTTTCTAAATTGTTATACTTCAACTACAGATATAGATCGAATTATGTTAAACTCGATCGGTTTTATATTCACTGGCTACAATATTATTACTTTAGTTTATATCGGATATTGAACCGTAAAGCATTGTAACTTGAAAATGATTTCTAGAAAAACGTATACTAAGGAATGCCTGCAAGAAGCTCTTAATGAGGTTAAACGAGGTGTTGCAACAATGTACTCTGCTAGTAAGAAGTTTAGGATTCCAAAGTCTACATTGCGCGACCATCTCATACGATCACAGAGTAAAAGAGATAAAAGTGTAGACAGTTACATCTCTGATATACAAACAACTAATTTACAAACTGCGGAAATGGGCACAGGAAGTACTCTAAGATCTACAGCAACACCTATCTACTCAGATGGTAAAGATGATAAAGTAGTTTGTAAAAAAAGTTTTAAGATGCAAAAACAAAAGTTTAATATTGAGGAAATGAATTCTGCAAAAAATAATGGAAACGCTCGTCATAAACTATCAGAGCAAATAATAAATGAATCAAGTTCTATGGATTACACCCCAAATTCTGAAGATGTGGATTCAACACAGGAAAGCAATAGTCGGGACACTAAAATACCGATGTATATAAAAAGGGGTGTTGTATTAAAAAATACACATCGTACTGAGCACAGTTCAGATGGTGCATATATTCACTTTAATGTACATGGGTTGATTGAAAGACTGCAGTTGCTAGTTACTGTTGATTATCACAACCATCGAGATATGCATAACCTAAATGAAATTATTTCTATAATATCTAAACTTCGACAAAAAGGAATTATAGAATAGAACGACAACAAAGTTAGATGGGGGTAAATATTTATACATATTTTTCGAAATTGTAAAATTGGAATAGTCTGCATTTGCATTTTGATAAGTAAACATCGTAATAAAAATGAGCGGGGAAAGAATTATATCTTTAGATGCTATAAAATTTTTAGAAGAAGTTGTCAAGGAGATGAAAAAAAGTTCATCAAACAATTCAACTAGCCAACACTTGAATGGTATGTCTAATGAAGCTCTGGCAAATACTAAAATAGTGCAAGATAAACCTACACATGATAATGTTGATGCGAAAGATCAGAACATAGACTCCAAGTCAGACGTTTCTGACAGAAAAAGAAAGAGACAACTTAAATCGTATACTAAAGAGGATTTAAATAAAACCCTTGACGAAATAAACAAAGGATGGATTACTGGTTCAGAAGCATCCGAAATCTACAATGTTCCAAAAGCTACACTCTACACGAAACTCAGATCAAACGAAAATCGTGTACAAAATTTGGATATGTATACTACACATTTCCCAAATAAAAGGAAGAAAAAGTGACTTTTGTGTGTGTGTGTGTGTGTGTGTGTGTGTGTGTGTGTGTGCGTATTAGTTTTAATAAATAAAAATATATTTCTAGGTGAAGTGTACTTGTTAAGTATTTGAATTGAAATATAAATATTGTTTCAAACGTTTTGGTTTTATTTATATAATGGTATTGTTAGGATACAATTACTCGGAAGCAGTAGCAGAATCTTGGTTTATGTAATATCATAGAAGTCGAACAAAAAAAAATTTTAAACTAAAAGGTATGTTTCAAACACGTAGTTGTACTCATTTTTATTAAAATTAAATGTAGCGCTCTTTGTTATAATTCTTTTCATAAGAACTTAGATACCCATTTCAGTTGCGTGGACATTTGAAAAATTAAACAATACTTCGGATATGTACCGATTGTACCCGATTTGTGTGCACGCACGAAGCAACCGGTATGGAATGTATTCTATGAACTTGCGCGCGCGCAAGGGTGCGCATGGACATGGGTGCGCATGCGCAGGGGGTGCGCACGGACACATTACGAGTTAGAGGCCTTGGTATAAAATTTCCAGTTCTATGTTAAAATTTTTCTAAGTCAGAACTACTAAAAATTTTACCAAGTCCCAAAATATTCAAAATCTAAAGTAGTTACGAAAATGTATTCGCTCTGTTGTTCCAGACACCTCAACTTCATTCACTAATAATGTGCATGACTATACCCCTAATAGCTTCGCATACTACATTAATTGCGGTTATGATGACAGAACATATGTTGGACACCGCCATATCGCGTACATTCTCTTGATTAGGAACAGTTTTGCTATCCGATCTAGGTCGGATTAAAATCCGATCTAAGTCGGATTAAAATCCGATCTAGGTCGGATTAAATCCGACCTAGGTCGGAGGGAGACACTCTCACCCTATGGGGCAATTTCACCCTATTCTGATGAAGGTAAATTCAAGGAACTTTGCCATTAATATACCCCACAACCAGACTTAGATCCGATTATGCACATAAAGAAATAGTTTAATATTATTGCAATATCACAAAAGTTATACGCAACAACCAATTTTATTAGTTTTAATGAATAAAAATATATTTCTATGTGTAGTGTACTTGTTGCATCCGTCCTAGGTTGGATGTGGTGCTGTCGGGGGTAGGTTAGCTAGTGTTGTCCGGAGTTAGGCTAGGTTAGCTGGGTTTGTGTAGACTTAGGTTAGATAAAGGTAAAAACTGATTGGTTAGGCTGTTTTTAATGAGTTTTCTCATTAAAAACCCATTAGCACTAATTGCTTTTTAATGAGTTTTCTCATTAAAACCACATTAGCACTAATCGCTTTTTAATGAGTTTTCTCATTAAAACCCATTAGCACTAATTGCTTTTTAATGGGTTTTCTCATTAAAAACCCATTAGTACTAATTGCTTTTTAATGAGTTTTTTCATTAAAACCCCATTAGCACTAATTGCTTTTTAATGGGTTTTCTCAGGAAAATTAATAGGTTAGGTCGCGCCGCGGCGCTGACCCAACCTATTAATTTTCCGTTTATCTAACCTAGGTCCACACTTGGTTTTAATGGAAAATTCATTAAAAGCAATTAGTGCTAATGGGGTTTAATAAAAAAACTCATTAAAAAGCAATTAGTGCTAATGGGGTTTTAATGAAAAAACTCATTAAAAAGCAATTAGTGATAATGGGTTTTTAATGAGAAAACCCATTAAAAAGCAATTAGTGCTAATGGGTTTTAATGAGAAAACTCATTAAAAAAGGGATTAGTGCTAATTTTTTCGGGCGGGTGGGCGTTCGGGCGGGCGGGGGGGAGGGTGAATAGGCTGGTTTGAAATGTAACTCGAGGTCAAAACAACGTCGGGTTTCTCCTAATTTAAAAGTAAACTACCCAATTATACCAACCAGGTACAAAAACACCGTGCGATACAATATCATTCAGTTTCTGTTTAGCCTACCGGCTGTTTCGTGCGTGCACACAAATCGTGTACAATCGGTACATATCCGAATAGGAGTAGCTCATATAAAAGGACTGTTCGCGTAGAAGTTATTATTTGTTGATTGTACAGTTTAAAGAGACGATATAACAAATATGTATAAAGACTTTGGGGAGGTTATTCGAAGATTTCGCAATGCTCTACGAGTAAAAAAAGCAGAATGTGGGCAACGCTTTTCGATAGAAGGAGAAAAATGTCTTATGTGTCAGTCATACGAGGAAGCAATACAGCACTGTACTGCTGTGTTAGCAATGCCTGTGGATCTGGATGATTTTATGGAAATAATCGAGGAGATGGGGTTTATAAAACTGTTGGCAGATATTCAAATGGAATATATACTAAATTGTAAGTTTTAAAGTAAAAATTTAACCACCTCAACTATTATCATAAGAAATGAATGATGTGAATTTAGAAATTATTTTTCTATATATTATTAGCTTGTGTATGTTATAAATAGAAGTTGATTTTGATTTATATGGCGATTTTCAATAGATGTATTGCATGGTTAAAAAATTTATAAGGACAACCATAAAATCGCTACCGGTAAAAAAATTTAAAATTAGAGTAGCTCTCTGGGGATGATCCAATCTAAAAATTCCTAGGGATTCGGGTAGCTGAGAAAATCTCATATTAATTAATACCAAACAAGATAGGTTTATCTCGAAAGATGCATTGGCTAGTCGAAGAAAGCTATTTGTTATGTTATAAAGCAAAGAGCAAAATTTAGAGTTTCAGGACTTTAAAAGTGTAACTTTGTAAGGGCTGATCCTATTGCAAATCTGTTTGCAGATTCGAATTTTGCGTAAAATTCTAGACTAACAAGATGTGTCACATGGTTAAGAAATTTATAAGGACAACCATACTAGAGCGCTCATTGTATGATTAATAAACCCTCCAGCAATGATGCGATTCTAATGGATGGCATTGAGCATATCTATTGTATTTCTCAAATAATATAGCCGCTAATTAATAAAAAAGAAAGGTTTACACTACTATCACTATACGTCACATAATTGTAAAGCAATTAGTTTGTCCTCGTCTACGTATTTTCCAACTATTTAGCATTGTGCATGTAATTATGTTAAAACCAGAAAAATTTTAAAAGTCTTGGGTTTTTGCGATATTCTGAAAACAGCACATTACTGATGTGTCACATCGTTAAAAAATTTATATGGACGGTCATAAAATCGCTGCATACAAAAAATCTTAAAATTGGGGTAGCTCCCTGGGGGATGATGCAATCTAAGAAATTCATAGAGATTCAGGTAGCTGAGAAAATTTTAATATTAATTGATACCAAACAAGATAGGGTTATCTCGAAAGATGCATTGGTTAGACGAAAAAAACTATTTGGTTCAGATGTGGGAGCAAAGAGCAAAATTTAGAGGTGATGGGAGATGGGGTTTATAAAACTGTTGGCAGATATTCAAATGGAATATATACTAAATTGTAAGTTTTGAAGTAAAAATTTAACCACCTCAACTATTATCATAAGAAATGAATGATGTGAATTTAGAAATTATTTTTCTATAATTATTAGCTTGTGTATGTTATAAATAGAAGTTGATTTTGATTTATATGGCGGTTTTCAATAGATGTATTGCATGGTTAAAAAATTTATAAGGACAACCATAAAATCGCTACCGGTATAAAATCTTAAAATTAGGGTAGCTCTGTGGTGGATGATGCAATCTAAGAAATTCCTAGCGATTCGGGTAGCTGAGAAAAATCTGATATTAATTGATACCAAACAAGATAGGTTTATCTCGAAAGATGCATTGGCTAGTCGAAGAAAGCTATTTGTTATGTTATAGAGCAAAGAGCAAAATTTAGAGGTTCAGGACTTTAAAAGTGTAACTTTGTAAGGGCTGATCCTATTGCAAATCTGTTTGCAGATTCGAATTCTGCGTAAAATTCTAGACTAACAAGATGTCACATGGTTAAGAAATTTATAAGGACAACCATACTAGAGCGCTCATTGTATGATTAATAAACCCTCCAGCAATGATGCGATTCTAATGGATGGCATTGAGCATATCTATTGTATTTCTCAAATCATATAGCCGCTAATTAATAAAAAAGAAAGGTTTACACTACTTTCACTATACGTCACATAATTGTAAAGCAATTAGTTTGTCCTCGTCTACGTATTTTCCAACTATTCAGCATTGTGCGTGTAATTATGTTAAAACCAGAAAATTTTAAAAGTCTTGGGTTTTTGCGAAATTCTGAAAACAGCACATTACTGTTTGAAAAAATGGTTTTAAATATTAAGCACTTATGGCTTATAAAGGACTCATTTCTAAAATCTTTGCGGTTTTATATTTCTAGGGAAATGGTTGTTTAAAGCATATGTTATAGATAAGCAAAACAATTTAAAGAGGTTTGAGACTTTGAAGGAGTAACTTTGTAAGGGATGGCCCGATTTTAAATCTGTTTGCAGATTCGGATTTTACGTAAAATTTTAGACTAACAAGATGTGTCACATCGTTAAAAAATTTATATGGACGGTCATAAAATTGCTGCATGCAGAAAATCTTAAAATTGGGGTAGCTCCCTGCGGGAGGATGCAATCTAAGAAATTCATAGAGATTCAGGTAGCTGAGAAAATTCTAATATTAATTGATACCAAACAAGATAGGGTTATCTCGAAAGATGCATTGGTTAGACGAAAAAAACTATTTGGTTCAGATGTAGGAGCGAAGAGCAAAATTTAGAGGTTTGAGAGCTTTAAAATGTAACTTTGCAATGCGTGGTCCTATTTTAAATCATAACGTCTTTTAGTAATCCGTAAAATATGTACGAGGTCTTAAACGAAACCATGTAAACACCAACTTTATACCCAATTAATTAATAAAATCAGTTCGTCGGGCGAGGACAACAAAAAGTACATCATTCCTAATAGTACAGCAACCTAATTAAGGTAGGTTAGTAAGCAATATTAAATTGCTATTAATTGACTCGCATTTATCGTACTTTCCTACTGTAATAACCGTATTTGTTTGGAGAAGATATACACTTTTAAAAAGAAATTATATACAGCTTTCACATGTAATTCGGAGCGATGATTACGTTAAAGTCGACCTTCCCATTTATATATTAAAAACACATTACACTGGAATGTTTTTACATTATTCTCATATTGTTAGATTAACAACAATATGTCTTATTGACCGAAAACACGTCTCCTCTTTTTTACATTAATCTCTTTTTGTTATAGGTCTTCTTTAAACAACACATTAATTTCTATTTTTTGTTACAGGTTACTTTAACGTGCTTGGATTTGGTTAAACGAAGAAGATAAATGTTATACTTTGTAAAAATTGTAATTAGTTTATTAAACTGTAAATCGGATAACATAAATTATTAAATTTTTGCGTGCTTAATTTATTTATGTTAATACTGCTACAAGTTTGGTTAAAGGACTGTAGATATTATAAAGGATAGCTGATTAGAAATCGACATTGATAAAAAAATTTTAAAATTTGGGTAGCTCCCTAGGGAATGGAGCTATCTAAAAAATTCCTAGAAATTCGGATAGCTGAGAAAATTCTAATATTAATTGATACCAAACAAAATAGGTTTATCTTAAAAGATGCATTGGTTAGACGAAGAAAGCTATTTGTTACTTTTGCTTATAAAGCAAAGAGCAAAATTTAGAGGTTTGAGAGCTTTAAAGGGGTATAACTTTGCAGGGCGTGGTCCGATTTCAAATCTGTTTGCAGATTCAAATTTTGCGTAAAATTCTAAGCTAGTTTAATGTATCGCGGGACTAAAAAAATTTATAAGAACGCTCAAAAGTCGCTACAGGTAAGAAATCTTAAAATTGGGATAGCTCTCTGGGGGGATGATGCAATCTAAGAGATTCATAGAAATTCAGGTAGCTGAGAAAATTCTAATATTAATTGATACCAAACAATGCAACTTTATCTCGTGGGTGAAAATGGCTAGTCGAAGAAAGCTATTTGATTCAGAATGTTGGCTATAAAAAAATCTTAAAATTGGGGTAGCTCTCGGGGGGGGGGATGCAATCTAAAAGATTCGGCTAGCTAACAGGAGGAGTGAGGAGGAGGGGGAGGAGGAGCGAGGAGGAGTGAGGAGGAGTGAGGAGAAGAAGGAGAAAGGAGGAATGAGGAGGTGTGTAGAGTGAGGAGGAAGCGGCGGTGGAGGAGGCGGCGGAGGCGGATGAGGTGGCGGCGGAGGAGGCGTCGGAGGTGGAGGAGGTGGCGGAGGCGGAGGATGCGGCGGCGGAGGAGGCGCTGTCCTCGGATGCCTGTATCCTACTACTCACATTAACGCTAAAATAAGTTTCATAAAACTTTCAAAGATTATGGCAACATTGTCGCTAGATCGCCTAGTTTTGAAAGAAATAGAATCTTTAAGCAAACAGTAATATGATTCAGAGCTAAAAAAGCGCATTTACAGAACCAATAGAAAGCGAAAAAAAGATAGTTTCGAGTATGATTTCACGCTTTCTAGAACAATAACGGCGGCGTGTTGCCAAATATAAAAACCGTGATGGTTTGCTATTTTATTCTTAATTGATATCACATATAAAGTAAACTGTTTCATTAAATGTTAAAATAAATACCGTGAGTATCTATAGAGATTAATATATAACAGTTTGTCGATAAACGCTTGTGTAAATAAACTAGTGGTGCTTCGAAGTACGCAATTGTATAAGTACCAAACATATTGTACTTGTCGTTGTAACAAATACTTCAGTGCAGTAAAAATTCTTATTAACCATAGATGGAATTAAATACCTGTAGCGACATTTCAGAAAACTAAGAATCCTCTGTAAATATTTCAGAATAACTAGAGCTGTATTAGAACAAATAAAGAAATTTAAATTCAATTCAAGTACGTTCAGTGGTGTTAAGAATGAAAAGTGGTATCACACTGGGGTTATATGTGCAACTAGTGCAAGTTTATAGTCAATTGAACGATATTTTTATGCTTTATATCTGTTACTTATAACCAAAAGCAAAGAAAGGCAGTAGTTTAGCAATTGAGATCTTGAAACAAATGTAAAAACGGCTTGTATTTCCTAAATTTGCAGTATTTTAAAAAAAAAAGTATGTATGTGTTGTGGTCATGTAGGTGTACCTGCGTGTATGAGGTGGTTTTGAAAAGGTGGTAATACAAAAATTTTATGGGTGTATGGGGAAGCTAGACCAAAAAATAGCACTGAAGAAGCTGAGACAAATTTAAAATCTCTCATATTTATAAATGGTGTAACATTATTTTGTAATGTTAACGATTAAACACATTAATTAATTAAAATTCAGTAACTTGAATAAAGTATAGACAAAAATTCCCACAAGAAATTACTTTACATTCAGTCAGGCTTTCTTGTAATAAAAGACCACATTTACCGATAGCTTCGGGCTAGTAAATTCCAGCGGCAGGTCATAATAATTTAAAGCTCTACCCTCATAAACCAAGTTAGGTCGGTTACAGACTGACAAATCGGATTAAATTAAAATGTAATAGTACCTTTTAGCGTAAATAAAGGAAAACCAATTTCAGTTTGAAAAGCTTAATACTTTCGTTGATTTACAGCGGGTTAGACAAAACAAAACATTATAATAGCGGAAACTATTTCCAATTTGATTTGTTCAAATATTACAAGTAATCTTAAGTAGTCTGGAGACATCCATTGTATTTAAAATCCATTTCGGCTCAAGTAGGTTTGCCGGTCTTTGTTAATGCCAGACTACGGCCGCCATAGATAGATCCCACATTGCAATAATTAGGTAATTTGTAGAAGGAAAAGATAAGTTAAATTCTTAGGAAAAATAGTTGCTTCCGTGATTCTCATCTAGAAAGGGGTTGGATTTGGTTTCTGAAATCTTGTTTTGTGGGAGGTTCTATTCAGTCATTGGATAACAGAAAATGCCGCTCATAATTATTAGAGTAGGGAATTAAGTCTATATATTTGAAAGCTTTAGCCAAAGACAGGGAGTTTTTCCAATGGGGCCGACCGTGGTTAAGAAGTAGAGAGAAACGTAGTTTCGCGGTTAGCGTTCTCTGGCATGACATAGAATATTAAACTTCGTATCACGTTAGTAAAAAAAATTGGAAAAAGTGTTACTCTTCCAGTTTCGCGAGGGTTATGCCCATATGTCGCGGATTTATAGTGATGCAAGATAACTATTTAAAAACTTGTAGGCGTGTGACGCACAAGTAAATGATATTGTCAAAATTCTGCCGAGTTCGTGTACCAGTCAATTTTCTTAAACATTACAAACAGAAGCAACAAGCGAGATTCTCTTCCCAAAATTAAGAACTGCTCTACGTTGGAAAACAAACCCTCAAACAATGGACAATTATTAGTAAGTAAGTTTTTATAGTTAAGTAGCATGACCAATTTTTAGTTAGTTTATTTGTTAGGACGTTTTGGCCATAAACCGTAGGATTAATTTAGTGTACAATTTATAATATAAGTTTCTTGCATATACAAGTGTTTGATAACTACTTATGTACTTAAAATTTTCAAGAATTCCCTAGTCACCTATTCACTTAAATTTATAAACTAAAAGCAATGCATGTATGAGGTTCACGTTTATTGCTCTGTGAATTAAATAGTTTTGGTTGCCGTTGATTAAGTCAATAGTTTTTCTTATTTTTTTATATAAGTAGTACAAAAAGTGAGGAATTGATTAAAAGAAACAATTGTCCTCCTTGGGATGACAAGTCTCTCAAGGATTTTTACGAACATTTCGACATTCTCGACTTGTCTGGCGCCCTTGGCAATTGTCATTAAGCCACAATATTTTATGAAAGGTAAGTGCCACATTTTTGTAGTATATTATAAATTAATTTAACCCTTTTTTTTCAAAATTTTAACCCTCTTTATGATCCACGACCTCCCGCTAACTAGTGCCGGTGACCCCCCTTTAATTTTTGTTTTACAGGCCGCCCCCATTTTATAATTTGACTGGAAAAGATACACTTAGTAGCTTTTCCGCCTGTAACAAAATTCTTGGCGCCCAACGTCCTTGGAATTGCTTATGTAAGATTCTTGACGCCCAACGTCTGTGGGATTACTTATGTAACAAAAGTCTTGACGCCCGACGTCTTTGGGTCTTGTTTTTTGAAGAATTAGAAATTTTTTTTTATTTGCTTATTTCATTATCAATTTGTATATAAACTCAACCTTTCAAAAATATATGTGGCATTTGAAAAAGAAAGAAAGAAAAATTCGAGTGTGAAATAATTCTAAGGAAATTTTTTGAGATATATTATTTTTTACTTTTTAAAGAAAATTTTATGATAACATTGTATACATTCTTTAATTCAAAGATGGAATTTACATACAGTGTTGACAGGTTACTAAAAGATGAACTAATTTATGAAATAACTGTACGAGGAATAAAAACGGAAAATATGACAGTAACTGATTTAAGAAAAACCTTACGGAAAGCGATTAGACTAGAAACTGAACCAGATGAAGATTTTGACTACCCATTTGACTTTACAGAAGATGTGACAGTTGTTAAAAATGTTTTAACGCTTTTACATGAACAAATTTTAGATTTAAATGTTTTAAATTATGATAGTAATAAAGCAAGAATAGAAACAAAATTTGCATATTGTTATTCTAGACTTTCCAGGAGTTTAGCAGTTGACGATAATGACGAAACAATTAGGAATAGTTTACAATTAGAGTTAGGACGTTTAATTGAATCTTTTCGTAAAGTAGGAAATGACATTTTAAAGACAAAAACACAAATTGCTTCCAAAGAGGATAAACCAATTTTAGACGAACTAGAACAAAAGGAAACATCAGAAATATTTGACATAAATAACGTAGACTTGATCGAATTTGACAAAAAATTAAACTTAGCATCATCTACAACAAAACAAAAAAAAATTAGGGCCGTAGACGAGCACACGCAAAATATAAATAGATCTTTTCAAAATAATAATCAAAATTTATCTCATAATAGTTCTGTAGTTTATAAGGTTACTCCAGTTGCAAAATGGGGAATAACATTTAATGGCGATACATCGGTAAACGCATTTTTAGAACGGGTCGAAGAATTAAAATTTGCTAGGAATATGTCAGACTCTCAACTTTTTGCAGAAACATGTGATCTTTTTGCACATAAAGCACTAATATGGTATCGTGCAAATAAATGTTTAATAAATAATTGGACCGAACTAAAAGAGGCATTAAAAGACGAATTTTTACCACCCGATTATGATGAACAATTAATGACCGAAATTAAAGCGAGAACGCAAGGAGAAAATGAAAGTATAGGACTTTACGCAGCAGTAATGACAAATATGTTTGCTAGATTATCAGAACCACTCACTTTGACAAAACAACTGAAAATATTACGAAAAAATATGTTACCTTTTTACCAGTCACAATTGAGTTTAGTCGAAATAACTTCCACACGAGAACTAATAAAGTTAGGAAAAAAATTGGAAGAACATAAAATATCAATAGAAAACTTTATCCCACCAACTCGAAAAACGAATACTTTAGAAACTGACTTAGCGTACACAGACGTTAACGTTTCACAGAGTAGGTCTTCCAATAGAAACCAGATTTCGGTAATGCAGAGTGTTAATTCAAACAATTATGTAAAAAAACGTGCACCCACGTGTTGGAATTGTCACCAGTTAGGACATTTTCAGATCGATTGTAGACAGATAAGACGAACGAACTATTGTTATAAATGTAGCACTGACAATGTTACGTTGAACCGTTGTCCGAGTTGTCAAAAATATAGAAATAATTTTAAACTAAAAGAAGGAGCATTAGATAGTCGTATAGTGTCCCGCACATTTTATAATTCGACGAAACATGTTCAAAATATGATTTATGATAAAGAAAAAAAATTTCAAAAAAATAAGGTTATGTTAGATTATGTAATAGAACAGTCTAAAAATGACGAACGTCCTTATGTAAGTGTAGATATTTTAGGAACAGAGATTTTAGCTTTATTAGATTCAGGAGCAACAAATACAATTTTAGGAGAAAACACTTGGGAATTTTTATCAAAATTAAGTTTAAAATTAAAAAGGAAAGAAGAAGAATGTCAATTGGCAAATGGTAAAATTTTAAAAGTTTTGGGAACAGTTACGTTGCCCATTAGATTAAAACAACGTTTAGTGGTGTTAGACGTTTTAGTAGTACCAGATGTTCAGCATACTTTAGTTTTAGGAATAGATTTTTGGAAAAATATAGGAATAATACCAGACATTTTTAAAGGCGAATACACCTTTGCAAAATTAGATACTATCGAAAAGAAAGAACCGATTTTACATTCGACATTAGATTTAACAGTAGCACAAAGAAAACTGTTAGATACCAGTATTGAAAAATATTTTTTTGATTTACCTGAATTAGGCCGTACCGATTTAGTATATCATAAAATTAAAGTTAATAGCGAACCAATTAAGCAAAGATATTATTCAGTTTCACCTACAAGGCAAAAACATATAGATAATGAGTTAGATAAATTGTTACAATTAGGTGTAGTTCAAAAAAGCAACAGTTCATGGTCAAATCCAATTCTTTTAGTGAAGAAAAAAGACAATTCATATCGTTTTGTAGTAGATTTCAGGAAATTAAACAAAGTAACAGAAAAAGACGCGTATCCAATTCCGTACGTCTCCTCCATATTAGATAAATTGCGCGACGCGAAATTTATTACAACTTTAGACATTAAATCCGCTTATTTTCAAATTCCACTAGATAAAGATTCTTATAAATATACAGCTTTCACTATACCTAATCGAGGGTTATTTGAATTTACACGTTTACCTATGGGTCTTTCAAATGCACCCAGTACATGGTCTAGATTGATAGATAAAGTATTAGGTCCAGAATTAGAACCTTTTGTATTTTGCTACCTAGATGACGTCATAATTTTGACAAATTCTTTTGACAAACACCTGGAAATATTACAAGAAGTTTTTAACAGACTTTCACGTGCAGGACTGACTTTAAGTAAGGAAAAATGTCACTTTTGTAAGAGTGAATTGAAATATTTAGGTTACGTAATAAATGAAAATGGTCTCTTAGTAGATCCAGATAAAGTAAAAGCTATTTTAGAAATACCAACACCAAAAACCGTAAAAGAAGTAAGACGAATAATCGGAATGGCTTCTTGGTATCGTCGATTTATCGAGGGATATAGTACCATTATAGCTCCATTGACCGCATTGTTGAGGAAAAGTAGAAAATTTGTCTGGGAAGAGTGTTGCAAAACAGCCTTTTCCACTATAAAAAATTGCCTAATTTCAGCACCAATTTTAACTTGCCCAAATTACGAATACGAATTTACAATTCAGTGTGACGCATCAGATTATGGAATTTCCGGTGTGTTGACGCAGAGTATAGATGGAAACGAACAAGTAATATGTTATATTTCAAGATCTCTAACTCAAAATGAAAGGAAATTTACCGTAACAGAGAAGGAGTGTTTAGCAGTTCTATTCAGTATAGAAAAGTTACGTCCATATATAGAAGGAACACATTTTACCGTCATAACAGATCATTATTCTTTAATTTGGTTAAACAATTTACAAAATCCAAATGGTCGACTGTGTAGATGGGCCATCAAATTACAACAATACGAGACTTTGAAATAATTCATAGAAAAGGCAAAGATAATGTAGTCCCAGATGCATTATCGAGGGCTGTACCAATAATTGAAACTTTACAAATTAAAAATGACAACAACAACTCTGAAAATTCTATGCAAATAATACCAGACACAAAAATTGTAAACGAAAATACTAAAAACAATAAAGAAGAAATTCAAAAATTAAACATTCAGTATGATAATTGGTGTGAAAAGATGATTAATAATGTTGAAAAATATCCAATAAAATATAATCGTTGGAAAGTAATAGACCACAAACTATTTAAACATGTTAAACCAAAATTTCCAAATTTAACCGAAGAAACAGACAACTGGAAGGAAGTAATTCCAAAATCACAAAGGAAAGAAATTTTAAAACGTTTTCACGATGAAGCAACGGCTGGTCATTTAGGAATTTTTAAAACTTATGAAAGGATATCTCAGAAATATTTTTGGCCGAAATTACGTGCAGAAGTAGCGAGATATATAAACCAATGTAAAATTTGTATTTCACACAAACCAGAACAAAAACTCCCAGCAGGAAAAATGTCAAGACATCCAATAATTTCCAAACATTGGCAAATGATATCCATAGATTTAGTAGGTCCACTACCTAGAACTACTAAAGGACATACATGTATTTTATCCGTAGTTGATACATTTACAAAATTTCCCTTATTTTTTCCGTTAAGACAAGCCACTGCATCGTCCGTAGTTCAAAAGATAGAAGAGTTTATAATTTTACTTTTTGGAGCACCACAATATGTTCTAGTAGATAACGGTGTACAATTTCGAAGTCATTTATTTAAAAATTTAATGAACAAATACAAATCAAAAATTATTTATAATGCATATTATCACCCACAAGCAAATCCTGTTGAACGAGTCAACCGCGTTTTAAAGACAATGTTGGCATCTTATGTGTCAGATAATCAGAGAGTATGGGACAAGATATTACCCATGGTTTCGTGCGCTGTTCGTACCGCAGTTCATGAAGTAATAGGCATGTCGCCATATTTCGCAAATTTCGGTAGAGAAATGGTAATAGATGGTTCTTCTTTTGGTGAAACTACGGATTCAGAAAACTTAAGCGATGTTCAATTTTCAGAAAGAAAACAACTAATAGAGAGTATTCCAGAATTAAATAAAGTATACCAAGAAATAACAAAGAAATTAGAAATAGCGTATAATAAATCAAAACTTAACTATGATTTACGTAGACGAGAAGTAGTATTTTCAGTGGGAGATACCGTCTGGAAGAAAAATTTTGTACTCTCAGACGCATCAAAGTATTTCAATGCCAAATTAGCACCGAAATATGTAGGTCCTTTTACCATAACAGAAAAAGTTTCAACAAATACTTATGAGTTAGCCGACGAAACAGGTCAATCCAGAGGAGTTTGGCATGTTAAAGATTCAAAAGCAAATCCAATAGGATATGACGAATAAAAATAGTTATAAAAACCTAATATTAATAAAAATAACCTAATATTAATAATTAAGAAACTTGAAAACGACGCTTATAGTGTTAAAAATTTTTTAAACAAAAACTTAGTTTTAAGAATACTAGTTAGGATAAAGATAAGGATAGAAAACGATAAGTTAGTAAATAGGAATGAAAGAGTGAATCTCTTGACACAAGATTTTTGGAAAAAATCTGCTTTTGTAAGGGGAGTGTAACATTATTTTGTAATGTTAATGATTAAACACATTAATTAATTAAAATTCAGTAACTTGAATAAAGTATAGACAAAAATTCCCACAAGAAATTACTTTACATTCAGTCAGGCTTTCTTGTAATAAAAGACCACATTTACCGATAGCTTCGGGCTAGTAAATTCCAGCGGCAGGTCATAATAATTTAAAGCTCTACCCTCATAAACCAAGTTAGGTCGGTTACAGACTGACAAATCGGATTAAATTAAAATGTAATAGTACCTTTTAGCGTAAATAAAGGAAAACCAATTTCAGTTTGAAAAGCTTAATACTTTCGTTGATTTACAGCGGGTTAGACAAAACAAAACATTATAATAGCGGAAACTATTTCCAATTTGATTTGTTCAAATATTACAAGTAATCTTAAGTAGTCTGGAGACATCCATTGTATTTAAAATCCATTTCGGCTCAAGTAGGTTTGCCGGTCTTTGTTAATGCCAGACTACGGCCGCCATAGGTAGATCCCACATTGCAATAATTAGGTAATTCGTAGAAGGAAAAGATAAGTTAAATTCTTGGGAAAAATAGTTGCTTCCGTGATTCTCATCTAGAAAGGGGTTGGATTTGGTTTCTGAAATCTTGTTTTGTGGGAGGTTCTATTCAGTCATTGGATAACAGAAAATGCCGCTCATAATTATTAGAGTAGGGAATTAAGTCTATATATTTGAAGGCTTTAGCCAAAGACAGGGAGTTTTTCCAATGGGGCCGACCGTGGTTAAGAAGTAGAGAGGACCGTAGTTTCGCGGTTAGCGTTCTCTGGCATGACATAGAATATTAAACTTCGTATCACGTTAGTAAAAAAATTGGAAAAAGTGTTACTCTTCCAGTTTCGCGAGGGTTATGCCCATATGTCGCGGATTTATAGTGATGCAAGATAACTATTTAAAAACTTGTAGGCGTGTGACGCACAAGTAAATGATATTGTCAAAATTCTGCCGAGTTCGTGTACCAGTCAATTTTCTTAAACATTACAAACAGAAGCAACAAGCGAGATTCTCTTCCCAAAATTAAGAACTGCTCTACGTTGGAAAACAAACCCTCAAACAATGGACAATTATTAGTAAGTAAGCTTTTATAGTTAAGTAGCATGACCAATTTTTAGTTAGTTTATTTGTTAGGACGTTTTGGCCATAAACCGTAGGATTAATTTAGTGTACAATTTATAATATAAGTTTCTTGCATATACAAGTGTTTGATAACTACTTATGTACACAAAATTTTCATGAATTCCCTAGTCACCTATTCACTTAAATTTATAAACTAAAAGCAATGCATGTATGAGGTTCACGTTTATTGCTCTGTGAATTAAATAGTTTTGGTTGCCGTTGATTAAGTCAATAGTTTTTCTTATTTTTTTATATAAGTAGTACAAAAAGTGAGGAATTGATTAAAAGAAACAATTGTCCTCCTTGGGATGACAAGTCTCTCAAGGATTTTTACGAACATTTGGACATTCTCGACTTGTCTGGCGCCCTTGGCAATTGTCATTAAGCCACAATATTTTATGAAAGGTAAGTGCCACATTTTTGTAGTATATTATAAATTAATTTAACCCTTTTTTTCAAAATTTTAACCCTCTTTATGATCCACGACCTCCCGCTAGCTAGTGCCGGTGACCCCCCTTTAATTTTTGTTTTACAGGCCGCCCCCATTTTACAATTTGACTGGAAAAGATACACTTAGTAGCTTTTCCGCCTGTAACAATGGCCCATGTAATTAAAAACAACCATTATACGAAATGACATTGCAAAGACCGCCCGCAGCCGTCTTGACATAACTCGCATACTCCTTAATATGTAATAATTTCCTCTACATATTTAAGCCAAGCGTGCTCTGCTGGCAAAGAAATTCGGGTCTCGTTGATCCTACGGATGCATTTGTATGTTTCAAGCTTCTTTAAATAATACCGTTTTGGTATTATCGACGTCGTTTATGCAAACAAGCTGCCCTCGTTCTAAAGATTGTAAATTTATAGACATAGTTATCATGCCTAAGTCGCAGAATTTACAAATTCGGACTAACCGTGCCGCCAGAATACATCATAGAACAATAGCCCAGCAATATATTCCATTCTCCTCTGTGCGTGGATAAATTAGATAACATTACGTTGAGTCCAGTGGATCATGCGTAAGCGCCGCTTAATTCTTTGAAAAACACGCACCCTTGCGTTTGTCTAGAGCTTCAACGCGAATAGTCAAGTTTAAATGGGTATAGTTTACGGGGACGATCATCAGCATTAGCAGCACCACGCGTGCACAACATCCACCATAGCCGTCAATAGACCAAAAAGAAAATCTTCCCGTTGGGTATCGTTATCATCGTCGTTGTCAAGAACAAACTTATATAAAACACAAAAAACGTTCTTGAAAGCAGCACTTGTTCGCAAGTCATCGTTAGACCCTAACAAAATAAAAAGTTGAAGAATCGTGAAAAAGCGGCACCAGTAGCGTCAGGACACTTTATCAATAATATTAAGAAGAAGAAAATCGTTCTTAGTGGCGTAGATGCAAATTTTTTAAAAGTACTTGGCTACACTCATTTGCATCCAAAAGATAGACAACAACAACAACAACAACAACAACAACAACAACAACAACAACAATAACAACAACAACAACAACAATAATCTACAGCATCAAAATCGAAAAAATAAGGAGTATTACAAATGATCAAACGCGATAGTTAAATACGTGGAGATTTTAGCCATATAAAAATGACCGCAGATCATATTTTGTCGGTAATTAGTTTTCCTTTGAAGGAACTACGGTTCAACAAGGTTGCCAAATTAGACATATTTAAAAGACCTCGCTACCAAGAAACAATTTTGAAAGATTTTTATTATTTGTATTTGTCCTTCACGAGAAACGCAAATCACAGTGATACGGTGATTATAGAAATTCACAATTCCGATGCTATAACCGCAACCTACGACAGTTATATTATTATTAAGGGTACGTTTTTAGTTGAAAACCAAAGGTAAGCCGTGTACGATAGCGAACAACTCAATAGATCGCAATACAACGCAGTACAAAATGGGAAGCGCGCATGTCATTGACGTTGGTAAGTAACCTGGAAGAACGTGCACCATGAGGGGCTTGTTTTGTATCACGAAAAATACAACGGTGTGAAAATAGTTCCTGGGATTCAAGAGCGATATAAACGTCGACATTTTAAAAGAATTATAAATGAGCCAACATGAATATTCCTCAATAACTGGTGTTAATTAGATCTAAGAGCGACGTCAATTGTTACAAGAGGAACGAGAACGAATAAACATTTAAAATTACCAAAATATCGTGGGAGGTTAGATAGATTTTGGGCCTTTGAGGACTTCTTTAAAAAAACATTTATTTCCAAAAACACTCCGATTAAATTTATTTTAATACAGTAATTACAAAAGTGGTTTATTTCTTCTATAACAACTTGTACGTTATGTTCATCAACGTGACTTAATTTGCTCCACAAGAGAAATAATCAAAGTTAATATTTTAACTATCAATAATTACCAATGAGTAGCTTGAACTACCAACAACGTTAAATTATGAAGTTTGAAGACTTGCTATGTACCTAGACGTAGCCGGAAAGAACGTAAATACCAGGCTATCTACCAAACGCGGAGAGTGGGGAGATTCACCTACATACCAAAAAAACAAAAAACAAGTACGTCGCCACGATTATGTATTAACAATAAAAATAAATAACGAGTTCTGTACAAACAACCCAAAGAAATAAATTAAGCGTTACTATTTCAAAGAAAACAATTATGTGATACGAACAATTTTGTACCTTAGACAAAATAACTAATCAGTAGAACATAAACATGTGTGAGCTTTTGTCAAGCGTTTTTACAATTGCACATAATACCTTATGTAAAATAAACTAATCGGTAGAAAAGAATTAACGTGCGAGAGCTTTTATCAAACATTCTTTTAAATTGTATATAATACGGTTTGTAAAATAAACTAATCAGTAGAAAACAATAAACGCGTGGGAACTTTTGTCAAACACTTTAGCAATGGTACATCACACCTGTAGAGCGATAATATCGATTTGCAGCAACAAACAATAGTCCTTCAGTGTCACGCTTCAAATCACTTAACTACACCACACGCTGATAAAGAATATGCCCTTGATATACATAAAATAAAACAAGTTGTATACCTGTATGTGTCGGGATACTTAGCTTGCACGCTATCGAGAGTGAATCAACACCGCATCGCCACGACCGTCGGGATCTATTTACTCTGTTACCATAAAGGCATTAGCGATCTACAGGCAACGGCATTTGATCTGAGACCAAGAACAGTTGATCCTACATAAGGAAAGAACCAATTTGGCCTCCAGCTAAGAGCTAAAAACAGGATCTGTTTAGGATTGGTAAGCGCAAATAAACTCACCGATACACGCAAGATACCTCCTACTTGACGAACAGAAAAACGTGCATCGCTCTTGAAGTACTGGGACGAGTAATGTAGAAAATATTTCAACGCACTACCTGCAGAATCAAATTAAAAATCGGTTTAAATAACAGGACTTCAAACTGCAATTCTCGCGTTATTAAAGCGCGAATAGCAAACTTGAAAACACGCTATCAATAATAGTAGGATTCACTATTTTAACAAGTCTTTAGATAAAAAACACAAGATAAAGGAATTATACGTTATCGGAATGTTTAACAAAATAACGGATACCTAAAACAATGTATTGGCTATTTAATTTACCGAATAAATTTTCGTTTTAAAAATGGATTTGAGTTAAAATTATGTTAAAGCGGGCTTATTCTGAAGAGGCACCCTATATAGGGTTGGAGAATTTAAGAATAGAAATGGAATTTATTCGAGCGGGTAAAGACGTAACCATGCGAAAAAAAGGGTATTTAATTTATGTTGAAAAATAAACGTAACAACCTCTTTCCCCCCGCAAAATTAACAGGTCGGCGTAGGAAAGCCAAAATCCGGAAATGGGCAGGTCCAAAGAAAACCCCAAACAAAACGGAAAAGAAAGAAAATTTGCTTCAAACTAAAAGAACATTCGTTACGGAAACAACAAAAACATAGAAAAAATAATAAACCTCCAAAATAACAACAAGACCTACCACAAAAGATTCCGGATAGAAAGGTGAACAAAAATAGACACCAAACAAAATCCGGCTCGAAGGAACAATAATAAAAAGAGAGAAAGGGAGGAAAAAAAGGAAGGAAGGGAAGACGGGCAATAAGCAATCAATGGGGACTAAAGTGGAGCGGCCTTAGCACTGCGGAGTCGTCAAAGGACGAATGTTTTTTAGAAGAAACAGTAAGGTTATCAACCTCAAGAGAAGAAAAGAAACGTGGAAGAAAACCAACAGTACTAACCACAACAGGACTCAAAGTTCAAGCCTCAAGTAAACAAAGGGACAACAAGGGAGAACGAGAGGCAGAGAGGGAGACCGCTGGTAAAAAGAATCAATGTACTATTAACTGTGGTAACCAAAACCAAAGAACCAAAGAAAAGAAATGCTAACTAGTCCTAAAGTCGTGGTTTCCAAAGATAGAAAAACGGACTAGAAAGCACCTACTACAGGAGCGGATGGACGAAACACAATCGGACTAGGGACCGACAGCAAAGAAGACCAGCAACAGGAAAAAGGAGAGAAATGTGGAACGAAAGGAACAAGAAAAGGAAAAGAAAGGAAACCAAAAAGAATAACACCAAGCACAAAGTACAAAACCAAAAAAAGCTAAGAATTGTAAAAAAAAATAAAACAGAATCCCAACGTAGTTATGTATAAGTAGGCGTGTGCGTGTGCGTGCGTGTGTGTATATATGTGTGTGTGTGTGTGTGGGTGTGTAGTATGTGTAGGTGTTGTGCGTTTATAAATTGTGGGTGTGTGTGTGGACGAGTGAGAATTGTGTGTGTATGTGTTGTGCGTGTATAAAGTGTGTGTGTGTGTGTGTGTGAGTGTGTATGTGTTGTGTTGGACCGCTGTAGTCGCTTCTTACGACAGGCAGGTCGTACCATGGGGCTGTTCTATTCCCGGACCCACACGGGTTAAGACAAAGCAAGAAAATGAAAGAAACCCTAGCAAAACAGGGAAGTAAAACGAAATCGTAACGTCCAAAAATCAAGTCCGAAGGAGCGGCATAAGAATCTGGGGCGCGAAGACTAGATATTGGCTTAAGGCGTTTACATCGCCAGACGGAGAACGAAAAGAGATCAAGGACATTAGAACTCCGCCGATATACATCTTCCGGTTCGGAAAGAGTATAGAATAATGTCCGCTTCTGTAGGGCAGTTTTCTGCCACACAGGAACAGCAGTGGTGTAGGAGTTGTAGCACGAGGTTGAGAAAGTGGGGGCGTGGGTGGAGATAGTAGTGGTTGTCGTAATTTATGGAACTCAGAACACGTTGTGGAAGAAGGTTGTTTGTTTTTAGAATTGGTGATAAGAAAGTGAACGGTAGAAAGGAAAAAAGTATGAGCTGTACGAGAAACAACGCTACGAAAAGAAACACAAGCAGAGCACATTCAGTTACGTTAACTAGAGGGACAGAAGGAGATATAACTTCAACGACGTTAGATAGAGGACTAGAGGTATTACAGTTAAGAAAGAAAACAGCATTGGCTGTAGGAATATCAACCCTAGGAGATGGAGCCGAATACGATAATATTTCAACCATATTACATAAAGGAACAGAATCAGGTAGAAGTTCATCAACGTTACAAGAACAAACAGTATCAGGAAGAACTTCATCCCCAATAGATATGACAGCAGACTCAGGTTGACCTTTGTCAACATTAGATAACAGGACATTAGCTAGGATTTCACCGACCTCAGCTAAAAGAACAGAGGCAAGTAGCATTTTGTCAACATGAGAAAAATGAGTAAAAGTCGGTATCGTTTCGTCAACATCCGATAAAGGAATAGAAACAAGTAAGACTTTATTACTGTTAGACAACAGAGTAGGAACAGACAAAACTTCAGCCACAGTAGGAATTGATTTCTTAACAATAGTAGATAACGAAACAGGATTATATAAAACTTTGACGTTGACAGCAACAGGCACGACAGATACGGGTTCTCTAATTTCAACAGGACCTTATCTATCCGTATTAGAAATTATCTTCACTTCAGCTACGGCTGTGATTACTGGCACGACAGAAATTTCTTGAGTAGAAGCATTTAAGAAAGCAGGAACAGGTAAAATTTTGACAAAAACGGGAAGAGACATTAAAGATACATGTTCATGGACTTCAAGAGAACCTTCTCTGACTGAATTAGAAGTTATCGTCACTTTAGCGACATTTGTGTTTGCAGACACGACAGGGATTTCTAGGGTAGAATCGTTTAAGAAAGCGGGAACAAACTCTTAAGAAGCTAGCTACAAGTTACTAATTAGAAGCATGGGTTGCAATGGTGGTGGAGGCACAGTTTGGGGTGAGAGTGAACAAGTAGGGCGAGCAGAAGGAGGAGTAGAATAGGATGTAGAACTAGAAACAGAGGAAATTTTGTTCGAAGCTCTATTCGCCGAAGAAGGGTAGGTTTTGATAGAAGTAGCAGTATGACTTGGCTGAGGGACAAAAGAAAACGTAGAGCGAGAAGCAGAAGAAATTAGGCAGCTAGAGGCGAGGACAGTATTTGAAGTATGATTTAAAGACTTATTAGTAGTAGGATAACAGTGTGGACAGTTGCGGCGAGAAACTCTCTTATATCCGCAACCATAACAATGGAGTACTTTAGGATGAGTACAACGTGTCGAAACATGACCAGGTTTATCGCAATTATAGCATACGACCTGACGAGTAGAAATAGAACTAGGATTAAGAACAGTAGAACATACGGAAGAAGTATCGGATCTACTCGTAGATGTAGGAGAAATCTTAACAATTCGGTCAGGTGAAGTTATAGTATTTTCCTCAATAGTAGCACATTTATGAGCACAATCCGGGGGCTCAAAATGTTGAATCAGTAAATAAGACAACGACTTCCAGTCAAAAAACTATGCCGGTAACCACGATACCAAAGTAACGCTTTTGCCTCGAAGAAGTCCACTGCAGACTCAAATAACTGCAATTCTGACACATGGTGAGTTCGTCAGAGTTCTTCGACCCGTCCCAAAAAATCATGTACGGTAAGAGTGTTTGGGTTACCACAAAATTTCAAATTCCACCCCTACACAGGAAGACCTTGGTGTGAAGTCGAAAAAAAGTCATTTTGAATACGAACAAGTAAGAAATTGGTAGAAAGTAACTAAATAAAGGCTAACCGTAACTCTATAGAAACCAAAAGAAAATTATTGCGAATACAGGGCATCTAAAGCATTTCCGACGGATAAACTTCAGGCACACCAATGAAAGCGAAACAACAAAACAGAAGTTAGAATAGGACTGTAGAATGAAAGAAAAATCGGAGAAAACCAACTCTAGACTTAACAGGGAGAAGAAAATGTACCGAAAGGGAAGGAAGAAAAAGATAAATCTTGAGCGTCAGCGTTCTCAATGGATTAGGATTATTGGTGAAAATACAAGTCCATTAATCTGACATAAGCTAACCAATGATATTTAGTAATTATAAAAGAGAACAAAATCAAAATTCAAGAAGATTGAACCCACACAAGAAATAAAGAAAACCGATCCTCATATGAGGAACACCAAAGAGTCGAAAGAAAAAGAAAAAATAAACAATAGGTCGAACGTAAAGGAAGAAAAAACAAGTAAAATCAGGACGAGAAATGCGGGTAATGTAGGAACTTAGGCACTAACAAGAAAAAAAATTCGGAGCAAAAATTAACTAAAACGAACTCGGAGCAGAAATGAATCAAAACCAAATTGAAGTAACCGTTAACTAAAACAAAATCGAGACCAAAGTTACACAAAACAAAATCGGGGCCCCATGCCAGGGCATCAGAAATTGTGCTACGTACCTAGACGTAGCCGGAAGAAACACAAATACCAGGCTAACTACAAAACGCGGAGAGTGAGGGGATTCACCTACATACCAAAAAAACAAAAAAAAAGCACGTCGCCCACGATTATCTATTAACAATAAAAATAAATAAAGGATTCTGTACAAACAAGCCAAAGAAATAAATTAAGCGTTACTATTTCAAAGGAAACAATTATGTGATACGAACAATTTTGTACTTTAGATGCGAAGTGCGCATCTCGTATTTTACACAAAATAAAACTAATCAGTAGAATATAAACATGTGTGAGCTTTTGTCAAACGTTTTTACAATTGCACATAATATCTTTTGTAAAATAAACTAATCAGTAGAAAAGAATTAACGTGTGAGAGCTTTTGTCAAACATTCTTTTAAATTGTATATAATACCGTTTGTAAAATAAACTAATCAGTAGAAAACAATAAGCGCGTGGGAACTTTTGTCAAACATTTTTAACAATGGTACATCATATCTAGAGCGATAATATCGATTTGCAGCAACAAACAATAGTCCTACAGTGTCACGCTTCAAATCACGTAACTACACCAAACGCTAATAAGGAATATGTCCTTGATATACACAAAAGAAAACAAGTCGTATACTCGCATGTGTCGGAATACTTAGCTGGCACGCCCTCGAGAGTGAATCAGCACGCATCGCCACGGTCGTCGGGATCTATTTACCTTGTTGCCGTAACGGCACTAGCGATCTACAGGCAACGGCAGTTGATCTGAGGCAATGAACAATTGGGCCTACATAAAGAAACAACCAATTTGGCCTCCAGCTAGGAGCTAAAAGAGAATCCGATTAGGATGGGTAAGCGCGAAAAAAACTCACCGATACACGCAAGATACCTCCTACTTGTCGAACAAAAAAACATGCATCGCTCTTGAAGTACTGGGACAAGTAATCTAGAAAATATTTCAACGCACAAGCTGCAGAATCAAATTAAAAATTGGTTCAAATATCACGAGTTCGAACTGCAATTCTCGCGTTATCGAAGCGCGATTAGCAACCGAAAACACGCTTCAAATAATAGTAGAATCTATTATTTTGACAAGTCTTTAGATGGGAAACACAAGAGAAAGCAATTATACGTTATCGGAATCTTTAACAAAGTAACGGATACCTACAACAAGGTATTGACTATTTAATTTATCGAATAAATTTTTGTTTTAAAAGCAAAATGGATTTGAGTTAAAATTATGTTAAAGCGGGCTTATTGTGAACACGTACAATATATAAGGTATTGTTGGAGAATTTAAGAATGGAAATGGAATTTATTCTAGCGGGTATGACTTATCCAAGGAAAAAAAGAGTATTTAATTTATGTTGAAAAATAAACTTAACAGACTGACTGACGAGCAAGGGCTCCTTACAGTATTTATGAAGCCTCTGGTCTCACTTAATTTTGTGGGAAAATACAGATCTTGCTGTCTGTAGTTTCTTGATACTCGTACAATGTCTTATTCTAAGTAATTTCAATTAAGACTGCTTTATTGCAGTTCATTGTTTTTGCACCTGCAGTATCGGGTTGCGTCTGGAATACAAAGTAGTCGTTTCCTTTCTTATTTCTGACATGAACTCTGATTAACCTTTAATTATAATCTTCATTTAATACAATGTAACATACTATTGCAAAGACATAATAATTACATTTATTCTTATATGTATTTTAATACGGGGGATATGTAACTGGTTCGGCATTTAAAGCTTATCGATGCATCAAAACTAAATTTATTCCATCATTAGCTTAAAAATCTTGAAATTGTATTTTGTTTTCGTCGCTAGGAACTTATCGAGTTGCCTGAATTTTCCGGCATCAAAAATTCACGATTGCCGTATTAAGAATTCAAACGAATTAGAAAACCGAGATAGATTTTATTTGTTTTTTAGCGTGGAAGGTACGACAAAGAAAAGCATTCGGCAGCCCAGTTCAATCACTAAAATCTGACAAATTTTGAAGTATGCCTTAATTCTCAGGAATTTCCATTTCAAGATATAAATTAACGACTACTCGACCCCGTTCATGCGCTATTCAAAATTTCCGTGAAACTATTATGCAGGCTTGAACAACAACTATGCTATGTGCCGTTTAAATGACTATCAGTAGCTTGACAATTGTTCCGTGATCGATTGCAGTCATTAAGAAAAATCTATTAAAAATTCAGCCGTTGATATACTTCTCGAAATCAAATCTAGCAACATTTTCAATCAAACCGCTAACGCATAATGCTTAATTTTGCACGACCAAATAGCGAAAAATAGAAATGAAGCTTATTAAATAGAAACAATCGTTACTGGCGACAAATATGCATTTAACAAGAAGCTTCTTATTCTTATTTTCGGACGCGGAAAACTTATACCGTCTAGCATCACATGAATCGTATGCCGGCCCATTACGTGCGGCAAAACTAATCTGACTTTGAGCTTGTTACTAACGCCCATCAGACTGGATGCTGAAAACGTTTACATTTACTCCAAGTCACTCCTTCCACTCAAACATGAGTTTTCGAGTCAAGTCTTAAAACCGATCAAGGGACTAGGCTATTACAAATTCAGCAAAAATTCCAAACAAATCGCTCCGCAAGATGCTAAGTGTAATTCGATTTTTATCTTTGGCGGCATTCAATTCCACAAGCAAAACGTAATGCGTCAATATTTTTCAGTAACCCGCCATAAGAATATACATGCATTTTACCTAAGCCGATCGTATGCGAGAATACCGAAGCATCGTATTCGCGACAATACAAATTTAATTATAGTTTTTTGCAAGACGAAATGAACTTAAAACAAATCTATCCGGAGCACACTAATTTCCGACGTGAGTTTCAAAGATTTGAAAAGGATGTGTCGCTTAGCGAAAAAAAGGCGGTGATGGTGATGAAGACGAATACGGACTCTTAGTGATAGATAAAGAATGATCCATAAACAAGGGTTGATACTGTAATGGCTTCCATTATTATATAATATACATACATAAATACATATTATGTATTTAAAATCATGACATCCGAATGAATTTTCATCAGTATAACGTCTGCAGCGACGATGGGACTTTCTCCGAATTTAAATCGAGCCGTAGCACAGGCTATTAAAATTATAAGAGAAAAGTTTGTAGATTTTAAGCGAGATCAAAATCTAACGCAAAAAAAATACGGAACGAAGCTTGCACAATTACTAGAACCATTAAAAGCCCTAGCTAAAGATTTTGCAAGTGAATCTAATTATATTCAGCAGAACTATTTGGAACGCGAGTCTGAAACTGCCGACGAAGTCTCAGATGTCTTACTTAAAAAATATACCGATATCCTATCCTAAAGCGAGGATCCCAATATAGACAATACCCGTATCAATATTCAATATGACTACCTTTGAAATAGATGGTCTAGGAGTAACTCAGACTTTAATACTGCAGACGACGGGTCCACGAATAATATTAGAAACAAAACCCTTTTGCAGTTTAAAATAATTTACGACCCTGCGATTTCTCTTAATTTGTATTTAACAGAGATATCCGATTATGTTGTGGTTTTTATGTTTATGGTTTGAGTATTCCGTCAATATTATTTAAACCTATTTATACATATTCACTTATACTTATATACTTATTTATACTTATATACTTACACTTATATACTTATACTTATATACTTATACTTATATACCTATACTTATATACTTATACTTATATACTTACACTTATATACTTATTTATACTTATATACTTATACTTATATACTTATACTTATATACTTATACTTATACACTTATACTTATATACTTACACTTATATACTTATACTTATATACTTATACTTATATACTTATACTTATATACTTATACTTATTTACTTATACTTATACACTTATACTTATATACATATACTTATATACTTGTACTTATATACTTATACTTATATACTTATATACTTATACTTATATACTTATACTTATATACTTATACTTATACTTATATACTTATACTTATATACTTATACTTATATACTTATACTTATATACTTATACTTATATACTTATACTTATATACTTATACTTATATACTTATACTTATATACTTATACTTATATACTTATACTTATATACTTATACTTATATACTTATACTTATATACTTATATATATACTTATACTTATATACTTATACTTATATACTTATACTTATATACTTATACTTATATACTTATACTTATATACTTATACTTATATACTTATACTTATATACTTATACTTATATACTTATTTATACTTAGGACAGAAAAATGTATTAATCGACTAACAGTACGAGCACCGAGAATCATAACTCTCGGATGCACCATCAGACCTCAAAGTCTAGGTGAGGTAAAGAAAATGAACCGTCGTCGAGATGCAGAGTGATACCACCTACATTTGGTCGTAAATCGCTTCGGCAAACATACTTTGCGCAATACGAAGTTGCCGCGATAGATAGTGGTTGGAAGTATGGCAAATAGGTAACAGCTTTGAATGTTGCGTTGCGAGAGAGGGCTTAAAATATCCTGCAAACCATACCCGACCGTTACCACCAAAGACATGATGCCACAAAATCAGGTCTGGAAATAATGTACGACAATTTTCACCTCAAAAATTGTACCACGCTTAAGTAAAGGAGCATTACAAAAAGGTCAGCAAAATTTTTCAAAGATTCGTGAAACATATTGCTCGTTTTGTGAAAAAAGCTGTTCTGAGCAGCTAGTAGGATGACTTTCATTGATGGAATATGCGGCGGATAAATCCAACAATCCTTATGCTAATTTCGGCTAAAAACTGTAGACGATGCACTTTCAAATGCGTTGGAATTCAAAATAGCCAAGTTGAATAAGTCAAATTTCGGTAAGTTTTGCCATTATAAAAGGATTAATTGAACCTGACTGATCAACTACGTTTGAACTCGTCTTAAGAGGGGCATTACAAAGTATATATTATAATTTTTGCAGGTTAGTAAGTAGTATGATTTATATAAGGAAGGATTTGTGAATGGGAATACTAATCAGAAAGAGAGATTTCTTTGACTTTATTTTAGTATAAGCGAATGATTATCTAGTGGTTTTAAAATTTTGATCTTAGATTTAATATATTGTTATAATATTGGACTCTATCTTTAGATTTCAATGTTTGTCTGTATATATTTCTTTGAGGATATTTTATACTAAAAAAAGCTGCATGTGGAGGTGGCAATTGTTATTTGAAAGATTGTTTGACATTTGATTCCCGTTATTTTATTTAAACTGAGCTAGTAAAGTAAATAAAGGCAACATTTTTACTCCGGCACCTTCAGGCTACAATCCACAGCAATTTTATAAACGCCTAACTTGAGGTTTATTTTTTTTACAGCTACAATCCACTGCGTCTCAACGCGGTTTCCGATTAAACCACTTAAAATTGGTTTTCTGAATGGCCGACAGAATGAAAGAAATTCGTGAGGGATTGAGGGCGAAAAGTGCGGAAATTGGTTATCAATAAAGTGTCCATTTGGAAGATCTGAAATGGGAGGAGCCTGAGAAAAATACAAAAATGGGCATAGAAGACTCTCAGAAATTTAAAATAACAAATCATTTGTTGAATTTAAATAAAAGTATGCAGGAACAGAAAAAGCATAACAGAATGTTAGTTCACAGTCCATGATCAATCCTAAATTTCGAGCTCGATTGCTATATTTTAGTATTTCTTATTCAGTGAAGAATATCTATATTACAACTGGAAAGATATTGTGAGGTTCATGTTAAAAGCATGTGCACAGATTTTTAACACACCTCTGAGAGAATAACCGGTAATTTAAGGTTAGAGATAATTTACTTATAGACAAGTATAGCAGCGGTTTTGGCATGACAAGGGAGTTGTATGCCATAAAGAAAATTAGCGTTACCAAACAATTTGATCCTCTTTTAGAGGACAAATAAATTATCAAATGTTGAGCAGGACACTTCGAAACGGAGGTAAGGCAATGCATCGCCTTAAAAAATATTGTAGATGAAACGTATTTTTGGAGTATCTTCAACGATATGATGACATAGCTCAACTAAGGAGGATGGAGATCACACCAAGGGGACAGTGTATCACCCTCTCCCTTTTGTTATCCTCCGGGCTACAAAATCATATGATTTCATATTTTTAAAACACGATAAATTTATTTCACGATTCGGCATTTATCAACAAATGTCGAGCGTTAACACTCTCATCCAAGTTTGTTATAATTTATACGATAATTTATTAATATTATTTATTGGTGACCACGGCTAGCGGTAAAACATGTATAATCTCTTCCAGGTAGCACCAATTTTGAATAAGAAAGAAATTTTGAATTACCTTAAACGGGATAATTTTAGATTATCTAATATTACCTTTTGATACTAGGTTGCTCCTACAGCTGATGTACACCTGCCCTGTAACATATCATCAACACATATTACACTAGTCAAAAAGCTGAAAAACTCACAAAGTAAACGTATATTCCATAAGCTTTACAAAACAATCATCGCCCATAATAATTGGGGAAAATAAAAAAAAAACAAATTCTCCTCTAAACAAAGATTAAGTCAATACCTGAAGGATAATTTTGCCAAATATCAACCTATATACAGCACTAAAATAACTTACCCTATCCTGAAGTTACTTACATCTAATTAGGTTAGACATTTCCATAAAATGTTTTTCGCTCTCTTTGACTTAGTCTTCAACTGGTTCTGGACACAAATTGCATTCACAGGACTCTACAACTGTAAGAGTCTTCTTGCATAGCAATTGAATCAAGGGTTGGATCAGCGGCATTCTCAAATGCGATACTAAACAACCATAAACTCCCTCTTTGATGAAGTGTAATAATCTTCGTTAACTTTTAATTGATTTCACTCTCATCAAGAAAATTACAGCAGTAAACAATCCCTTGGTTCCATTTCCAAGATGGCTTCCCCCTTTTTACGAACCAACACGTTCGTCGTGAACAAATTATACACAAATCATAAAATTTTAATAATCTTCGTTAACTTCAAAACACTAGAACGCACAAGACAATCTTGTTTAATTATTATTAATTTTTATATGTAGATAGATGCATCAGCACCCATCAATCTACAAATTAGTTCTTTTGTTCAACCACTTGAGCTCAGCTGTAGCAACCAGCTTCCCAAGAACGCGTCAAAGTCAAGAATGTGCTGTTGGCGTCCTTTACTGGTATGTATAACCTTTCTTATTTTGGCGCGATTAACAAGTCCCTTAAAGTTGTTGACCAATCAGTGAGAGCGTTACTGCATTCTACACAAATACCTATTTCACTAATGGAATTTTCCATAGAATGAAACAAAGAATAACCTAACTCTAAATGCATTGGAATTTTCCACAAACCCCTTTTTCAAATATAATTATAATTCAAAATTCCTTACCCTACTCAAATTATTAATACATTATTTATTGTACCTAAAAATTATTATGAAAAAAAAATTAAAATCTGAATTGCTATTGTAATTCAAGCATTACAACAGCCCATGAACGCATTTAGGTTTCAAAGAAATAATGGACAGAAGATGTACCAGGTTATAACATTTGAAAAATGGAATATCCAGAAAAATAATTGGTATCGATTAACTACCATCAAGAGAGACGGGTGAAGAGAGAACAATGAATCCCGTACCATTGAGAATAGAACCGTAACCCAAGAAAAGGAAAATGTTACAAATTTATAATAAGATTGCACGAACAATAACGATGTAATAGTAAGACATACGCGGAAATAGTAAGTCAACCTCGAACATCAAGTAAGCAGTATTTTTAGAAACAGACAAATCAAGCGACAAAGCTATAAGAATTAATAAATATGAACACGTGAGTGAATCTATCAAACTGTATTTGGAAAATAATTTAAAAGTTAATGGGAAAAATAATTTACCACCTATAATAAGATTACAAGTAGAAGGAAAAGAGATTAAATTATTTTTATACACAGGAGCTGGAGCAACATTAGTAAGTAAATGTTTCATAAGAGGTACTTCAGAGTAGTTAATGCAGAAAGTTATATCTATTAAAAGAAATAACTTAGTATCACCGAATAACAAGGAGTTTGCAGCAATCAACGTATCATAATTCTAAAAATTAAGTTCGGAAGGGTTGAGGCTGTACAAGAATTTTAAATAGTGCTAGAGTTAAGAGTTATGCCATTCTAAGAATTGATTTTATTAGGAAGATGAATGGGATATTAGATACAGAGAATAAAGTAAAAATTATGGGGGATGGAAGTATTAAATGGGACGAGGAAGTCCTTATAGAAATAGAAGGTAAGTGTATGAATTCGAATCAATTTGAGAAGGAGTTGGAAGGTAAAAAAAAAAAAGTTTAAGTATTAGACGCCTTAGTAAAATTAGAAAAGAAGTTGCATGATTTTTAGAAAAAAGGTGAGAATTATTGGAAAGTGCAGAAGATAATATTGAAGAGATGGAAACAATAGATGCAATGGATGAAAATCGCATAATTGCAGGAGTTCATGAGGAGATACAGGAACTTTATGTGAATGCAGCTTTTAAAAATAAAATGAATAAAGGTAGCAAAATTTTAGAAAATGATAAAATAATTTGGAAAGCTTAATAATTGGTATGGGATAATTTCTATTAAAGAATGAAATCTTTCTATGAAATAGTGTACGTATAAATATGGAGGAACGGCGTTTGGATTTATATAATTATGTAGATGTGAGAAGAAATTAAAAGGCTAGGAGCAAGAAAAGGATTAATGAATTGAAAGAAGACGAGGGAGTTAAAAGTATAAATTTAAATCAAGTTGAAAGATAATTAGCGGATAATGTAGGAAGAAGCAAGAACTGTGTTTAACTGTCTAGGTAAAGTCGGAAATAAAGTAGAGTCGTTATTAAATGAGTAAATAGGAAGTCATGAATTGCTGTACATTATGAAAATAAGTTAGAAATTGTTAATACTGAACTGTTCAATGCTAAAGTTTAGCCATACCAAGAGAATTAATTGAAAGAAAACTTCACTATATAAAATGGTGTCAGTAGTGTTGCTAGGTAGGTGATGAGACAACTTCATGAAATGTTATACTCTATATTTTTTCTGAGACTGTGATAGTTTAGAGGAGAATTTGCTACAGTGTGATTAGTAGGGTAAGCAAATCAAAGGAATTTTGTTTGAAATGAAACTTGACAACACCGTGTGTAAATATGTGAAAATTATAAATAAAGGATAGTAACCGTAGATTCTAGGTGATGTTTGGATAGCGCTAAGGAAAATTTAGTTAACTTTATGATGTAAATAGATAGATTATTAAAGAGAAGCCCTCTGTAAGAAAAGGATTATGCGTGTGTATTATAAATCTTACAGAAATAGTTGTATATAGTTAGAAATACCAATAATAAAATTACTCATCAATGCAGAAATATGGGGCTCAACATAAACTCAGCGGGATTGATTTTGAATTTCGTATTTTGATTTGGGGGAAAATTTTGTGATAATGAGATCATGAGAGATCATTGAACACCAAGTTTTATGAAAAAAATCATCCCTTTGTCTATGCCTAAAGTGTTTCCGTTATTGGTGCAAATACTTTAGGTAGAGATGTTGGAAACTTTTCTAAGAAAAAAGTTTAAATAAAATTTTTTATAAGTTCTCAACCTAAACGGTTGTGTCAATTTATAGCATTTTTGTGGGTGTTTCTCGTAAATGGATATAGAATCGAAACTACTAACTTTAACGTATTGATCGTCTAAAACTATTTTAAAAGGTTTAAAACTTTCTACAAGTTTGCATTTTATCAATTTTCGACTAAAATAAAAGATACGGGAGTTATCTAGATTTATATGAAAAAATAAAAAAAATTTATAAATTTTTTTTGTAATATCTGAGAGCGCGATTACTTTCAAACAGCAAGAATTAAAAAAAACGATCAGCCCATTTCAGATAGCAGACTTTATTAGGCACGGCTTGGCTGTAATAAGGTGTTTTTGTAAGATTATTCTATTTTGTAAAAAAATTGAAAGTAGTTAAAAGTGGACAAGAATTTATCAAATAAAAAACTATTAAATTTTTCTTTATTTAATTAACATTATAGTCCTAAGTTATTTTAATAAGTATTCAAAAGTTATTTTAATAAGTATTCAGATGACGTCTCCTATTTGCAGTACAAATATTACTCTTTTTATAAGATGATGGGTTGCATTCTCTATAAGATCTGCTCTCTCGTTGGGGTCATCAACTGCATTCATCATTCTAATTAATAATGATCTCTATTATTTGAATTTTCTCTATTACAATGTACTATTTCTTTTAGTGTACTGAGGATCTTGTTAAACAATTAATAGGACTTCTTCTTTCTATCAATTTTTGGGGGTTCTGTGGTGCAGTCTAAAATGTGCTGGTGCACCGTCATGTTAAAACCACATATTAATTCGTGTTGCTTTGGAATATTTTCTAACAGTGTTTGTAGTTAATTTCTAAGAAATATAAATATTTGGCAGCTGACAAGCGTTCCTTTTCAGGAAAAAGATAAGGGACAATTATTTTGCTTCCTAACATCCCACACCAATAATTTACCCTAAAACGTCTCTAATGTCCTGTTTCTCTAGTTTTTCTAGGATATTTGACAGTCTTTAGATGGTAATCTCTGGTGTTGTTTTCACCAAGTCTTGTAAATTGCGCTTCATCAGTAAAAAAAGATGTACAAAAAAAATATTTCTATATTTATCTTGCTTCTCAACTAATTGCAGAACATAAATAGCATATTCTTGATTTGAAAATGACATTATAGCAAAATAACAAAAAAGAAGAACAGTAATAAAGACGAAAAAAAGGTTCTCGAAGTTTGAATACCAAGTGTGTTAAAAAATAGGAAACTATGAAAAACACACTAACCGAATAAAGACACAGCTGACAGATGAGTAAAGCAATAGAATTGATGCTGACTTCCACTTGTTATGTTAACCACCAGCATAGCTTTGATCAATGCTTAATAGTGCAATTTGAACGCAGTACAAATGAATTCAACAAGACAAGAGAGAATATAGTATACAGAATAAAATTCAACATCTTTTAAAAAGGAAAAGATTAGGTATTCCAAACGTAGGAGGTTATTTTCAAACCCTTATTAAAATTAAAATAATATTGCTCTGACATTAATTGGAGCCCCACGATTGGAGCGTCATTTTGCTCTAAATTCTTCCTTTATACTACAATGAAGTTTATATTTAAAACGCCCCACAACTTGGGTGCAAGTTGCTCTGAAGTCTGCCTTTGTACTAAGGCCCCACGATTGGGTCGTAATTTTTTTCTGAATTAGCTTACTTGTAGCTCCACCTTCAACCAGCCATTTTCTACCAATTTTGCTGCTGAAACTCTACACTTGGGCTGAAGATGACCTACCTTCATGGATGCCAAACTGCTGCCAGCTTTTTGCTACCATTAAAAACTCATCTTCATCAGTGAAGTTCACCACGCCTGCTCTGCATTTATCTAGAAAAAAAACCTACCCTACTATCCTACCAAAGAAAGCTCGACTGCGGCAACTCATCTCGATTTATTCAAACAGAAAACATTCTACACCAAGAGTCTTTATCAATTATTATTTCACACATCAGTAAAATTACTTACAACCTCGTTTTTAAAATACTACCTTTTTTTTCAAATCATTTTCAAAATAACATTGAATCCTTTAATAAACAATTTACAGTAACAGGGCTTAACCATCCATGTTACGTTACCCCTGGTTTTAATATGAGCTCATTGTAAGGTTTTAAATACTCGTTCTAAATTTTGCACTACAAATTATCATAAGTTGCTTTTACTTTGCGCACAATCAAATATTACAAAAATCATTTTATGAATATAAATTTCTACATAAAATAGTTAAATAATAAATCATAAACGTACAATAAGTAACTCTTTAGTCCATATAGTTTATAAAAATATACCCATAAGGAACAAAATTGTCATAACACACCAAATAACCACAAAAATAAACAATGTTTTTCAAAAATCTGTTAGAATGCACCAGCACACATGGAACTGCAATCATACTTTCAATGCCTGATGTGCTCACCAATGACTGCATGTACTCTAACCTTACCAAATTGTATAACACCGTCCGTGATGGCAATCAGCTGCTCAAGTATCTCGACTACCAAGTGACGGTATATCCAACTCCCCCAATTCCACTACAGGTCCATTTACCATAGGTAAAACACCAAATCGATCTATTAATACTCTCTACTCCATTAGTGTGCACACTTGCACCAACCACCAAAATATAAAGACATCTTTACTTACAGTACTCAAACTTGTTTCGCATTTGTCAAAATGTTTTTCATCGAATTTTTGGACTTCTAGTAGAACATTACACTAACTTGTGTATGATATTATCAACTATAATTCAAATATTAAAATACGCTTGATTAAAAAAAAACAGAAATTTCTTCACGAATATTAGTGGACGCGTCGATAACTAGCAAAAGAGAGCTCTAGCACCATCTTCTCGTGGTTATATATCCACATCTACCCCCCTTAGCTTGAAATTTCTCGTAAATACATCCATACAAACAAACTTGCCTTCTTGGTAACTTTCAAACGGTTAAGACTTCCTCAAACAAAATTTTCAACTGCCATTAAATTCCAACAACACGCGAGCTAACCTTCAACAATTCTCCGCAAATTTCGTATCCACGCACCAACCGCCTTCGGAATCCTAGAATTATGAACAATACAAACAACAATTTACCACGAAAATATACTTTAGCTTTGCAACGAAACTATATTTTGCCGAACCCTAGCCCCTATTAAAATAAGTTTCTTGGTTACTACACGCCTATCATAATTCACGTATTAAAGTCGTCTCACTCTGACCAACATACGAAAATTTTCTCTTTCTTACTTCGTACCCACTCCATATTTTATAGTCTTACCACGAGCAATCTTTATCACAATCTACCATGTATTTTACATCCTCTATCCTTTTTACACCTTGTTTGCAAGTTCGGCTATAGCCAACATAACATTTACCCTCTCTAAACAATCTTAAAGCTATCGCTTGTCTCCCTTCTATATAAAATCCAATAATCCTTCTCTGTTCCTATATGCAAGTTTCGTCTGTCCTTGATGAAATCAACCACTCTAAATGATATACAAAATACGTTCATCCTACTCCTATAAATACACAATCTATTAACCTTTCTTTGTCTCACAGTTTTCTTTCAAAGTTAACCGAACACTCAACACATGATATCTTTATCCCATGCTAATACATACTGTTAACAATCTTTCCTTATCCTATATCGTTTCTTGTCTGTTTAACCGTCGAATACCTTTCGTAGAACCGAAATGTTATTTTGTGCACGTTATATGCTAGAGCGATGGTTGAACTTGTTTACCAAATAACACAACGCTACCCAAAAATTCTTGATAAACAACTTTCCAACTCGTAAACTAATATCAGGAACATGTTTTCCACATTACACGTTGTTATAAACTACAGCTTTTCTACTATTTTTATGCATTTGAAAGTTACATAAATGCTAAATCTTTTCATTAACACTATAATAAAATATACACTAGGAATATTTACACACGCTAAAAATGATGCAAATTAACTGTTGCACTTAATGAACTTTTTCATTAGGATCTTTAATTATTACACTAGCGATTAGGAAAGCGTTTTGAAGTTTAATTAATTTGTCTTTACATGCAGTAACATGCAATAACTTATTAAATGGCATACGTTATCTAATCAAAATTAACATACAATCTACACAGAAATATACATATATATATATATATATATATATATATATATACATATATATATATATATATATATATATATAAGCGTATTGTAAATACGTAGCAATTAACGTGCTAATGTGCAATAGTAAAAAACACATTTCACGTGTATTTAAAACTCCCAATTTTATATTAATAATACAGCTGTGTAAGCCGTATAAGTAAAAATAATTAATCGTTAAGAAATAATGTAAAAACACATTAAGTGCGAACTTTATACCTAATGAAAAACAATCAATTTCAAGCGGAAATATAAAGTCATTTATTTTCACTTACTAATTATCATCAAAATACGTTTCCAGTTGCATAAAACATTCGCTTTAATTAGCGTAAAAACCATATCAATCTTGGTAAAAATTATTGCTTTAATCTTAATAAATCTGTTTTAAAAACACGTGTTTGCTGTGAAAACCAATCTCTTATTACAATTATGAAGATACTGGTCTTTTTGCGTGTAAAAACCTGTTGATATAGCAATTAAAGCTTTAAATTGATTAGCCCAATTGACTCTGTATAACATAAATTCAATTTTAAATAAAGAATTTTCTCGATTATTCGGGAATGAGAAGGAATGCGTCATCTGTACTTAGAACTACGTATATACCTAATAAATAAGGAAACGTTTATTCTAAGTAGCCGGAGAAACACTAAAAATAATAAAATCTTTGTAAAATCGATTTTATTATTTTTAGCACTGATGTTCGATAGCATGCGACGCCACAATAACCTACACTGATAAACAAGGACGGACAGCGCACGCCTGTAAGAAATAGATCATATTAATGCGGTAATAAAACGAAGAATTACCAGAAACTTTGTGTCCGATAGGTGAATAATTTTTTGATTGAGATCTCGTTCAATCTGGAAAGAGTGACGTAGTTAAAATGAATTGTATATAAACGGGGAACTTTATTAAAGAGATTCATTCATGAATTCAATGGTTTAAAAATGCTATTTTGAGAAGAAATTGGTTTAAAGTATGCAGAACGCATACCGTAATTAAAAATTACATGTAACAGTGAATAATAAAGAAGTAATTTTTGAACTTAACTTGCATAAATATGGAAATTGTCGAATGCAGTTATTTGATTTTGTAATATACAATAAAGGTGAAAGATCAAAAACTGCTTTGATATTTAATTAAATAAGTAAATGTTGGTAACTGATGGAGATTTAAATCAATGAAAAATCTTGTAAGCTGATTTTGAGGGCAATTTGGAATAAAACCGAGAAGGAAGATTTGAATGAACGCTACTTTAACAAATAACCATATGTATCGTATTTTAGTATTTGTCATTTTAATTTAAGGTAGACTAAGTCTTTTTCATATAATATTTTTTCTTGTAAGAGCATTTATCAGGAAAGTTTGTGGTCAGAGTTTGAAACACTCTGACTTTTTAATTAGACTCTCTGTCAAGGATTTTTTTTGACCAAAACAAACCTTACAAGTGTGTGAATCAAAGCCAGGTAAACTATCTACAAAACAAAACTCTTGAGTTCTGTAAATTTAAAACTAGATAAGATGAGGAACATTTTGATAACTAAGTAAATAAGTACAAGAAACCAACCAATTCCGGGAGATATATAAACTACTTTTCAAATCACTCATACCAACATAAAATCAATACAATCTTAGCAATAAAATAGAATAATTAAAATAAGCGATCCCAAATTTCATCACAAAAATTTAATTGAACTAAGAAACATCTTCATAAACAATGGTTTTCCTAAAAATCTAATAAACAAAATAATATTTAACAACCAACTTCACCACAAAGAAGAAAGTACAGTAACACAAAAACAATACAGATCATTACCATATATCCAAAATTTATCAATTAATTTAAAAAAAATTTTAAAACAACCGAATATAGAAATTACTTTTAATTATAATAAACCAACCAAAGAACTTTTCACAAATTTAAAAGACAAAACAAGGAAACTGAAAATAAGCAATACCATATATAGAATCAAATGTTCATGTGGAGGACAATATGTAGGTCAATCAAAACAATACCTGGGTAACCGGCTAACACAACATAAAAGCGACGCCAAAATAGGAAAAACAACCTGCGCACTTTCGACACATATAAAAAAAAACAATCACACTGTAGAGCTACAAAATGTCGAAATACTTGAAATAGAATCTAATTATTACAAACGATTATTTTTAGAATCCTACCACATTCAAAAAACAAATAACTGTTTAAATTAAAAAACTGATATTAATAATTTAGAAGCAGTATACTTTGGACTTTATAATTTTAAAAAACGAATATAACATTCCTAATAACTAGAAAACCAGGTCACACATACAGTCTCCTAGATTTCTTCACACAAAGTTTATATAAATAATAACATTTTCTCAACTAAGTGTTTTAAACTAAACTAAATCAAACGAATAATTTCCAGATACAACAACCCAAAAACAAACTAGTTTCCTATTTTACACACACACACACACACACACACATACACAGACACACACACACACACACACAGACACAGACACAGACACAGACACAGACACAGACACAGACACAGACACAGACACAGACACAGACACAGACACAGGCACAGACACAGACACAGACACAGACACAGACACAGACACAGGCACAGCTACAGACACAGATACAGACACAGACACACAGACACATACACAGACATAGACACAGACACAGACACAGACACAGACACAGACACAGACACAGACACAGACACAGACACAGACACAGACACAGACACAGACACAGACACAGACACAGACACAGACACAGACACAGACACAGACACAGACACAGACACAGACACAGACACAGACACAGACACAGACACAGACACAGACACAGACACAGACACAGACACAGACACAGACACAGACAGACACACAGACACACAGACACACAGACACACAGACACACAGACACACAGACACACAGACACACAGACACACAGACACACAGACACACAGACACACAGACACACAGACACACAGACACACAGACACACAGACACACAGACACACAGACACACAGACACACAGACACACAGACACACAGACACAGACACAGACACAGACACAGACACACAGACACACAGACACACAGACACACAGACACAGACACAGACACAGACACAGACACAGACACAGACACAGACACAGACACAGACACAGACACAGACACAGACACAGACACAGACACAGACACAGACACAGACACAGACACAGACACAGACACAGACACAGACACAGACACACACACAGACACATACACAGACACAGACACAGACACAGACACAGACACAGACACAGACACAGACACAGACACAGACACAGACACAGACACAGACACAGACACAGACACAGACACAGACACAGACACAGACACAGACACAGACACAGACACAGACACAGACACAGACACAGACACAGACACAGACACAGACACAGACACAGACACACACACACACACACAGACACACACACACACATAAACACACATACACCACACATACACACACACTCATCCACACACATCCACACACATATACACTTAATAAAGTTTTTTTGGTCAGATAAAACAAGAATTTCTAATTAAGCATAACATTTTGTATTTTATTAAAATTATTTATACGTAGAAAGCTAGTATAGACATACATCACTTGTAGCAACAACATTCAATGAGATGACGTAACTTGTCAAAAATTGTTTTCTATAAAAACACATTAAGTAAGTAATTTATAACTTTTATATATATGTAATTTAATGCTATCTACTTCGTAGCTTATGATTAAAGAAACAAATTTTCCGAAACGTTAAGTGTAATAAATGTTTTAAACTAAACCACTATCTTATTTCGAACGAAATTTATCCCAATATTCATACAAAATCAATTAATTTATAACAAATACGTTCGTTATTGAAAGCAAGATCAACTTTATATAATATATATATATATACATATATATATATATATATATATATATATATATATATATTATGCTGTGAAAAGGGGTTGTTTAAGGGTGTACTTTATAGTAAAGGTTGTTTAAGAATTAAAATTACCATAAGCAGCAGAAAACTGCATTTATTTAGTAAAGAATTGAGAAATGGAGATAGTTTGTAAATAGTAAGCAGTCAACACCCTGTATATAAAGTATAAATAGTTTTAAGCGACGCAAATAGACACAGGAAAACGCATAGTTAGCGTAGAAACAAGGAAGACATGCATTAAGTAAATAGTAAATATTTAATACCCTGTTAATAGAGTTGTAGTTAATTTAGGCAATGCAAATAGTAATATTTTTCAGTGGAAGCACGCGTTTTTTATAAGTAAACATAATAAAGTGTAATCAGACACGCATTCAAAAAAGTTCCAAACATTTAGGTTAATACGGAGATAAGAAATAGAGCTTCGGGAAGCATAGGGTAAATGCGTACGTCTTTGATAAAGAGAGGCAATTAAAAATTGCGTAAATAACAGGCAGATATGAAAATTAAAAGTCGAATTGCATCAGTTGTTTATGTAGAACATGAAAAAGTAATTAGATTCATCAAAACACCGCATGTTTGATAACGAAGCACTTGCAAGCAGGCCACAATTATTTGAAAGCATAGAAAATGTTGAGTGTTTAAGTATAGAGTATGGTATAGTTGTTAAATTAGAAACAACCCGTTTAGAATAAAGCATTTTAAATGTCATAAGTATCCGTCGTATTTGACATAATTCAAACCCTCTTATTTACAGCAAAGTTAGATTGTAGGAATAATTTCTAACAATCTTCACTTTAAACTGTTTTCCGAGTAGTGTTTATAAAAGCAAAGGGGCCGCTATATTTGTTAAAAGTTTGAAGCTATTTGTCGAAAACTTCCTAGTAACACTAAACAATAAACGAAGATAACCGCTTAATTTTCCAGGTACATTTTAAAGAGCGTAGATAACGTTTAATAAACAAACAACAATTCCTGGGACTTGTTAGATCCTACGTCAATTATATAGTAATTTATAGCCTCGTTAAAACGATAATAAACTTAAGAGGAGAGGGCGATTTTTACAACAAAATTTGCAAACCAGAAAACAAAGAAAGATTATTTGTTAGAATATGTATGAGCGAAATAAATGTAGATTGAACGCTTAACGTTTGTTGACAACGGGGAAGGGAGATGAAGTAAAGGATAGTTGCTTTAGCGTGTATGTTTGAATAAGATGAGGATAACACGTGTTAGGAATATAAGATTGGAGTAAGTACAAAGTAAGAGAGAAGTGATTTTTGGGCGTAGGTTGATGAGGGATAGAGAGATAGGTGCATTAGGGGCGTATTAAATGTTACCTTTGTCAGTTGGGCTTTAAATATTAACAACTTGATTGGTGAAAGATGTTTTGAATACGGGAAAACAAGTCGAGTAAGAGTGTTTGTTAGGAGCGGTAGTTGGATTTTCTAGAAAATGTTTTGTAAAATCGTGGCGGTTAGAGAAATTGCAAGGAATTTTGAACGTATGTTAGAATATTACTGGGAAATGGTGGCCGTTAGAGTTTGTTTGTGTGGTGAAATTTTAAGAACTGTGGACGGTTGCAAGTTTTACGTGGAGGTGAATGTTTGTATTGAGGAAAGTTGGAGGAATTCACAGGCTTTTGTGGGGTGAGAAACAGGATATAAACCTCAATAGATTGGTGTGGTGCTCTTTTAGTTCGTTCTCTTAGTTCTCTCTTAGTTCTTCTGAGTATCCGAGTTCGAATAGTGGAAATCTCTCACTTAGTCTACAACCATCTGATGGCTACAAGTATAAAATACGTTAACGAGTAGAATAAAAGAGTACTTTAGGTAAGAATGGTTTTAATTTTAATTTACACTAAGTGTGCAAAAGCATACAAATAAAGATAGAGTAGATATCAGTGGTTGGTCAATTTGGTAGTGTATCAACATTCAATGGTATTAGTAGCGGAGCTTGGGGAATTTGGATGCATCCTCAATGTGGTAGATGAGTTGATGTCATGGTTGAATGGTTGCTGCTGGCAGTTATGGTTATTGCAAGTCAAGATGGTGTTCCTGTATGCCGCAGTTTCTGAGGAAATGGTAGCAGGCCGTATGCAAAAATAGTATTCAGGTAACTGTTGCTTTAACTGTTGCTTTTATTGCCTATGTGTATAAACTAGTGTTCAATGACTTTTGTGCATGGTGAGTATAATTTACGAACAAAAAAAGGACAAAATTGGAAAGAGTTACTGATTTAAGTTTTGTATTGTATTATTTTATAGTATTTTTATGTAGGAATTTATATTAAGAGAAAAGGTGTAGAATATTAGTAATATTTGTATGTACAAAGTAAAAGGGACTTTTTGCTGTTTGATGTGCGAAAAGTAGCACGAGGGGTTACGGTTACTAGGAGCTCTTATTAAACCTAGGTTACAGTTAAACATGTGGTAAAGCCCTGTTACTTTCTTGGGCAATCAATGGTAAATCATTAATCTGCGGAATTATTAATCGCAAAATGTATTATTTTATAAGGAATTGTATATAATGTATAAATAATATGTGTAGGAGGATTTTAATTGTGATTTGGCGTGTACATTGTCTTTTTTATGAGTATGTAATAAAGGTATGTGATTTACCGTAGCAGCTATTTTTCTTGTTTGAGTGTTAGTTGAATTGCAGACAGCAGCTGGGCAGTCGAGGCATGTATTTCCTTTTTAAGCGTTTCAGGAAAAGCATATTAACACTTCATCAGCTCCGAGAATTGCAGCAATTAATGAAGTCCAAAAAGTGGGACCGCAGTAGTAGCATTCTAAGAGTTTTTTAAAGCAGTCTTTAACAGACCGCATTCGCAGCAATTTTGACACCCAAAGGTGGGTCTCAAATTAGCACTACATTCAGAGGGTTTGTAGCAATATATATATATATATATATATATATATATATATATATATATATTTGTGTGTTTAATTTATGGTTATACTAAAGTCATATTACATCGTGTAACAAACATTTTACTTTGCGAATTCGACAAAATGTGAGAAAGAACCAATTTGTTTGTAACAAACATTTTACTTTACGAATTCGACAAAATGTGAGAAAGAACCAATTTGTTTGACGTTTATTTGTAGAGGAAACGTGTTTGTGAAATACACTGTACAAATTTATTAATTAAGCTGGACGCATTAACCGTTGTTATTAAAGTAGATTCATTTATAAAGGACCGTGTTTTACGTAAATTCACTCTTAAAGAATGTTAATTTTGGGTAAAATCGTGTGCATAGATACTCTAAAATAATTTGCATTATTGTTTAATTGATAAGTGCATTAATTTAAGTTTAGAAAGGATTAAACCGTTCAAGCAAAGAGATATCAGATAGTATAGTGCATAGAAAAGCGTATCTAAATGACCTAGCACTAGAAAACGCTGGAATGTGATATAGAGACGTAAAAGATCATGTGAACAATGGCAAAGGTATGAGAAATTGTGCCGTTGGAACAATTACCCCAAAAACTTGTTTTATTTAATAGTCAATCCGTGCCTAGCGTAAGATTAATACAGGGTTATTACAAATGAAATAGACAGTTTGGATAGGTTATAGAAAGTTTATTTTTGAAAAGTTAAGATTATTACTTATATGATTATAAAGAAGAAATGATTAAGTTTTTATTTAAAATTTTTACAAATGTTCAATGTTCGTTTTCGAGACATTGTTGCATCTCCAGACAAAAATTGTTACGTACGACTTTAATACCGGCATTTAAACATTGTACTAACTGCAATTTATACGGTTTCATTTTCAAACGTTTCCGCAGAATTTTCCACACAGTAGAGGTTGAGGAATTTGCAATTCTAAACTTGCTGATGTAGTCGATTGTCTTGGACTTCGTAAATAAACATCACGAACACTATCGATTTGTTCTTTTGTAACAGGAAGTCTTCCAGTACTCTTTCTTTTACACAGACATCCACTATTTTCGAAACGTTTATACCAGTCATAGATTGATTGTCTTGTTGGTGGTGTTTTACGTATTTTGTTCTGAAATGACGCTGCACAACAGTAACAGACTTTGTTTTGACTAATTCTAGAACACAATAAGCTTTCTCCACTTTAGTAGCGGCCATTTTGCTAGACTGGTCGTTGTTTTAAGAGCAGTACCAACCTAACAGTTGTACCAACATAAACTTTAAGAAATTTCCTATAAACCTATCTCGCTTACTATATTCAAATACACCAGTCTGATTTTTTAAAGGCTATCCAAACTGTCTATTTCATTTGTAATAACCCTGTATTACTCGAAACTCCGACATGAGCATATTATCGACGTACTTTCAATACAGTACGTATATAATTGCCTACATAAAATGTACAGAATCTGGTAATGGACGATTATTATTATATAATAGTGAAACCATTTAAAACAAAATTCAAACCATCGTAAGATAGAGTTTACTTAAAACTTAGAGATTAAATAGGAGATTTATCAATGTATTTCAATGCTTTAGTATTTGATGCAATTCGAGCATTTGTATGAAAAGCGGACTTCTTAAAGCAATTTAACAGAGAATGAAGCATTGATAGGTAGTTATTATGTTTTGTAAGAGTCAACAAGGGTGAACTAAAATCAACGGCAAAAGGATACTTATGAGAAAAGTTAAAATAATTTGATTTTGCGTGCTTATTAAAAGACTCATACTTCTAGATTAAGTAGTTGCGTTTCATAAAAAGATTTTGTGTGCAACTTAATTTATTTTAAAGGTCTATATATACATATATTATATATATATATATATATATATATATATATATATATATATATTGAAAACTAAATAAATTCGTTTTTAGTTTATTTTTACCCTCGTGACTATCAGCTAATAAATTGCACCTTTATATTTCCTAAACCCTTACATGATATCACAAGGTCGAGAATTTCTTATTAACAATGAAAGCCCAAGGGAAAGTTGGATGGAAAACGGCTTGAGGAAAAGAAAAACTCTTTAGACATAAACGGCTAGTAGAGTGTCAGCTCTGGGTAGATCATGAGCTTGGGTCATGGGTTGTCAAAAGACCAAAAATATGAATAATGAGCGCCACCGTATTTTTCAATACATCAACCTACAAAAATTAACTGTGCTTGTATTAGGGGAATGCGGAAACCTTATATCAACACAACTAACATAGCCATAAAACTTGAATTTCACTCTTTTAAAACACTTACCAAAATCTCAAACACCAGATGTCTCGACTTGACCTGTGAACAAACAAATGCACAACATGGACACCGTTTGTGTCCTCAAAAATATTTACCAAAAATAAAATAATAGAATTTAGGTTTCAAAAGTATACACCCAGGGTATTTGTAATCATTACACACAATTTCTAATCAGGAATGACTTGTAAACTTTACTTGAATTTCAAATAATAAAAAAAATCATGCAAAAAAAATAGATTTTATTTGCATAAATTTCTTGATTAATTTTACTATAATATTTTCAATTCGTTTTACTATAATATTTTCAACTAATAATTTTTTATAGAACAGAAATATAATAATAAGGATTTGTATTCCATAACATAAAGATCTCTGAATGAATCTTTCTTAATAATTTTTATGTAAGGATTTGAGTTCTCTTAATTATTCATATTACATATTCTTCAAGTCATAGTAGCACTACTTTGACTTTAACAATGAAATTTAATTACCTAAGTGCAGATAAACTAGCATGTATCAACCTAAAGTTACTTTTACTTAATAGCTATTAAAAGAATTCCTTATGTTTATAGCTTTTCGGTTTATTACGGGATTTTTCCTATTGGGTTTTCTTTCTGTGTGACCAGCTGAAAGGCACCAGAAAATTTTACGAGAATTTCCAGTAAGCGGATAGAGCCCACGGCAAGTTTTGATGGAAAATGGCTAGTAGTTGAGGAAATCTCAAAGGCTAAGCGGCCAGTCGAATTATTTGCTCTGGGTGGAACATGAGCTGTGGATCGGGGTTAGACTGCGACTAAAAATATAAAGAATATGGCGCCACCGAATTTTCTATACAAAGAAGACCTTACTTAAGTCCCTTGTACAAGGCGAATGCGGAAACCTTTATTCAATTACCGCTATACACTTTATTAGAAACAACTCAATCCCTAAAGTTTCTTACCTTATGGCTCGACTTTGACCTTTATACTTCACTGCTACATCTGTGAACAGATTAAACAAAGAATAGCACTGTTTGTGCCCTTATACCCAAAATTTAAAAACTTAATTTGAATCAACTTTCATTCATTCCAATTAAAAAGAATAGTCTTGACCAAAATAAAAATCTATTCCTTCAGTATTCAGTTATTGTGCCATTTACAAAACATCTTTTCAGTTTTAATATAATTTTGATTAATTTAATTCATGAAAATTATTTACAAAGGTACTGGGTATAATAAGTACCTTCCAGTTTAAAATATGGTCATTTCTATAAGAAATATCTAGCCAAATTTTGTTTAAAAATGATTAAGCTTGAAGTTGCTTTCTGAACAATTACTTAAAAATAACAATTTCGGTTGGTTTGAGTAGATCTACTATAACCTCACAAAATATTATTCCACTCAACTATTAGTGAAATAGGAAACGTAGAAGTTTAATTTCTAATGATTCGAGTAAACCATGTTTCAAATAATAATACCTACTTTCATAAATGGTAGAATTTAACTTTCCCTATCTCATAATGACATCTTCCGTAATTTCAATGTATTAATAAAAGATTTAGAAATGAAAAATTTACAGGTTCCTGTTGCTTAATATGAAAAATATATGTAGTCTGTCCTTGACCTACTTTGAAGTTCAAATCACTTGAATAAACAAAAATTATCTATCTACTATATCCATAATACAGCGGACATACGAAAGCAAATTTACGTACCAGATGTTCATCTGACGGAAAAATAACTGCTAGGCGTCTTGCTTCAGCATTTAAACAAAGGAAATCTCCAATTCAGTACAAGCAAATTTGCTGCTTATTGAAGCTCCAAACCACATCACGGCGACCATATTAAGTAATTGATACTCGTCATCTTCACATTCGAACAAAGGTTAAATTCTTAAATTTTTTTCTTGTGTGTTGATTAAATTTACGTTAAACAAGAGTTCTGTTAACTAAAGGTTGCATGTTTTTTCAAAGCTAAACATTATTTCCAATTTACATATTATTTACAAGTTGCATATTAATTAAAGTTGCGTATAAATTAAATTTGCGTATAAATTAAATTTGCATGTTAATTAAAGTTGCATGTTAACCACCGGCCCTCCAAACACAATAATTCCTCGTCATCTGCGAGCTATTTTCCAGCAAGTCGACAACAAAAGTGAGCTTCGAAGACGACGTTATCTCACGAAAACAACCTTAAATCTTACATGCTTCCAACACGTACATACCTCAAACGTCATCGTCCTTGTGTTCAAGGAACAATTCGACTTCTTCTGACGACAGCTGTATTGGAAGTGATCATATCACGCGGGTTACCGTTTGGCAACAAGATTAACCTTACAATTGTCTAACAGAGGGAGCTCTAAGAATGACACTAATTGAAAAGTATCTTTTGTCACCCCATAAATTACAATTTGAATTGAAAGCTAATATTTTATTGGACAATATGTAATATTTATTTAGTGGATTGTGTAGCATTATTATGCATTAAATTGGTTATTATTAAACAAATAGATTAATTATCTGTACACATAATGATAGGAAATACAATCGTTACATGTTGCCTAAAAATCAAAGTACATGACCTCAAAATATTTAAACATATTTTTAAATTAACGTAACATAACATGTGAGGTCTAAATAAAACAGCTGACTATATGTTTTTTATATCTGACATAATATGTCTCTCACAACTTTTTAGCTTAGTTAACTTTATCTGTATGTGCAATCATTCTGACAAGCAATAAATTGGTTACTTAATTCTTTCTTTCCTTAAACGATTTTTACGTGACTAAAGTTCAATTTAATATTTTCTTATTGCAATTTAACTAATATTGAAAGTGATTAAATGCTAAAAACACTCACGTGTGGAGATACTGCTGTGAACAAAAGAAATCCGACTATAACCCCAGCTGTCGGAAATTCCATGAACATCTGCTTTCTGCGACGCACAAATAGAAACCACGTGAATACTTACGAAATTATTACTGGAATTGCGAGAACTCTTCTGAATAAAACCAGTATTTAACGAAACTAACTTCTGCTTGATTTTAAATCATATAAAAATTAGTACTCCAAAACCAAAAGGAAATTGTATATGATATTCTCATATCATATGGTTACGTGATATTTTCGTGATATTGCACTAAGAGGAAAATATTAATAAAATTTATTTAAATAATTTATACCAACTGTATTAATGATGGTGACTTCAATTTCTCCTTTTTCGAACTCGACAGCAGGCCATGAGCCTGGAAAACCAACTTGACTTTACTACGCCGCTTATCGCAGCTTGTCTCTTCAAACGTTGATAGCAAAGTGATCGAATTGACAACTCGGGGAAGCTTAATAACGAATCTTAAACCTCAAAGGTAAAGAAGTCTATATGCTATTATAGATTTTAAGTTTTATTTTAATTGTACGGAATTTTACAAATTATATTTTTATATTATTGCTGCTTTATTTTATATTAATAGACAAAGTGTAACTACGAAAAAAATACGTTACAATATATATATATATATATATATATATATATATATATATATATTACTCATATTTAGACCAGGGTAGAAAATTAAATAATCACATCCAATAATTTTAATCACCGTGTATAATGAATATTATTAGATAATACGCGTTATTAAAACCGTGAAGCATAAAAATTTATTAGTTTCATTAAACATAAGAGATTTAAATCATGTACAAGACGCTTTATATCAAAAGAAGCAGTATTAAAAGCTCTGCGTGTAATGTAATTATTCCTAAACAAATGGAAATTACGTGCAAAATTTATATTAATTAACCCTATTTTCAGTAACCGGTAGTAAAACAAAGTGTACACATAATAATTAATATTTAACTTGTATTCGCTAAAATGAAAGGATAGAAGTCAATTTTAATTGAAGTTAATTGAATCGTTAGTAACAGATAATATCTATAGAAACTTGTAAAAACCCAATAAAAAGCAAATCCTAGAAGTGTTAGTTAGAAGTAGGATGTTTGAACACACCTGCGTATTTTAGAAGGCAATTTCAGTTTAATTTGTTTAGATAAACATGTCGATTCTAAGGATATTGGAAACGGTCAGATGCTTTAGCACGAAATACAAAACAGGGTTTATTTAAAAAGCTCTGAGAATTAATATTATTTTGAACACCTGCGTAGTTTAAATATCACGTACGGCGAAAATTGTGTAGATAACAAATGGTTTCAAAGAATCTTGGGGAAACCGGGGCTTAATATTCACGAGAAGGTGCGATACGGGGTTATTAAACCCAGATAACAGTCCATGTGGACTGATATAATCGATAATAAAGAATATCAATTTGCACCAATACGAACAGGTTAGAAAAGGAAAGAGAAAATGCGTCAAGCAAAGACACATATAGTAAAAGGCGTGATTTAAGCAACGTCACGAAGGTCACAATTGGTTGAAAATAGGATGCAAATATCAGAGGTAGAAACAACAATTTCTGTACAAAATTAATTAGTTTTTCTCGGACATGTTTGCGTGCCGTGTGAATTTCTGAGATTTAAATGGGGCGAGTGAAAAATTCGTAAAAACCGATGCGCGAGCGACGGACTGGGAACAGAGAATGAGAAATTCTTTAGAATTACCCGTTTTGGGGAACAGAACAGACAGGCTTTTTGCTATATATACCGGTGGTAATATGAATTTCGGCCTCTTAGACTTTTGACTATTCGATGCGCTAAAAGCTCTTACATCCGCGACTTGATTCAAGATGTTAAACAGTGCATTTTAGTTTGATAAAATAATTTAAAATTTTGCTCGTATATTTTAGTGATTCAAAATAGTTTGTTATTTATGTGCTAACATGAATGTACTTCAGTGCACTTAGATACAAGGTAAGAAAATTTAGTATCACTGTACCAATTAGCAAAATTTACAAATGTATACACAAAAGTAGGCAGTTTTGGCGTATATTGGTGAAAGACGCATGAATTTCTTTGCTATTTTTCGGGGGTGTTAATAAGTAAATGGTTCAAATACGTGTCTCGATCCACGAAACAAGGGTCAGATATACACAGATGAGTTCCGGAAAAGCCCGGAACAACTTTAAATAAATGGTGATGGAGAAAATTTTAAAAGCGTTGAGAATTAGAAGCCGTAAATATAATCCTGTTGGAATGGTGTGATTAACTAAAGGGACGATGTACATTGAAGCTACGAGGACAGTGGCCTTCAGGTAAATTATACTATTTTGTTTGAACTTTGAGATTTTTGTGTGTGTTGAATAACTTTATAATTGATTTACTTTAAATGGACATTAGTGAAATTGTACTAACCATAAAATTTTAATTTTAAGATGAAATTTGCTTGTTTAAGTAGAAAGGGGTATTTAGTATTGATGTTCGGGAATATGATGAAACTTTGGGTATGTCTTTGAGCTCAATTAGACGAACCTGGTTAATTAACGTAAAGGGGTGGTAGATGCTCCCTTTATACTCAGACTCCGGTCTGCTTATATTGTTATATTAATTAGTAGGCATCCAACAAGGACTTTAATTCTGGATGCACGTTAAAGTGATAATAAAATTAATCTTGAAATTCTTTTTAAAACTGAATTTTATGCTGAAATTTAATTTGAAAATTTAATGTATTCTGAATATTGATGTAAATAGAGTTAACGTTGATGTTTGTGGTAGGAATGTGTTGTTTAATTTTATGAATGAGGAGGTTTATAAAATTAGGTGAGCAGCCGAGGCGAAAACAGGATCACAGCAGTTTATGACGCCCAATCGGTGGGACTAGAATTTTTTTGTTGAAAGGACCCAGTTCCCGCATTCAAAGGAGCATATCACAACATTCTTTGGCGACCCAAAAGTGAGGCTCGAGTTCCAAATAAAATTTTTGTGATTTTATTCCAGGAAACTGGCGATCTGAGAGAGAGAGTTTCTGTGTGTGTATAAATTTAAAAGTAGTTAGAGTGTGTGAGAGTGATTAGAACGTATGCAGAGAAAAGAGTGGTTAAGGAGTCAAGGATTGGAAATTGGAAGTGGCGATAGTGCATTGTGTGGGAAAAATTCGAAAATGGAAGAAGCTGGAGGCAGTAGAGATCAGTCGAGGACGGAATCAGGGGATCAAGGAAACGAGATCATATTGAGAATGTTAGAGAGGATGAGTGAAGAATCCAATAGAAAATTAGAACAGCTAAGCGATGAAGCTAATAGAGCTAGGGAGGAGTCCAACAGAAAATTAGAGCAGATAAGCGGGAAAATTGAGCAATCGACTCAAGAATTTACAGAGTTTAAAAATAGTCTTACCGTGAAAATGGGGAGGTTGAAAATAGGGTTGATAAAATGAGCGTGATATTACAGGTCTTCGACAGGAAATGGGACATTTAAGGTCCGAAGTACGCATTTTTGTGAAGAAGAGATTAATGTAAAATGACTGAAGTGACGGACTCATGTAGGGATCAGTTAGGCAGGGTAGAACGCGAAGTTAGTAGTATCAAATACAACATGTCAAATTTAACGGGGGATGGTCCCAGATTTTCTACAGGTGGAGTATCATTGGACCAACACATGAAGTTTTATGGCGATAACAGGGTAAATCCACAAATTTTTATTAATAGCGTAAGAAATCTAGTGGGAAATTTATTTGACGAACAGACTAAACTAAATACGATAAAGGCTTTATTAAAGGACAATGCGGAAGCGTGGTACAATTTAGTAGGACAGGACATAGACACGTATCAGGACTTTGAAAACAAATTTTTAAAGCACGACTGGAGTGACCACAGACAAGATCAGGTACGAGACAACTTAATCACAGGGAAATTTAAGGGAGAATTTTCAGGAAGTAGGGAGCAATATGCTATACGCAAGTATAGCATAGCAAAGCAACTGAACCCACCACTGACGGACCGACAAATTATTAAGTATTTATCACGACACTTCGAGGTAGACATAAGACAGCACGTAGCACTACAGAACATAGTGGACAGAGAAATGTTTTTGGAATACCTGCAGAGGTACGACGACGTAAGTAGTGGACAACCTCGGGATAATAGGGAAAGACAGATCAACACAGTTAGGTTTGACAATAGAAGGGACAACTACGCTAGACGGGGGAATAGTTACGGATACCAGCGACAGAATTGGGAACAGAGACGACCATACGTTAGGAGTAATAGTTTAGGAAGGGACCTGCACCGAGACCGGGACCTACCAGAATGAATAGTTCACCAGACATGAGCGGGACTGCTAATACAGACACGGAACGAGTGGAAACGCCTAGGACATACGCTGAGGTGACGGCTAGACCAGGACCGAGTAGGGAAAACAGACCTGGACAGGATTTTTAGAACGCGACAGACCACTAGATTTCAGTGTAAATGTATATGAACATCCACGTGAATTTTTCAAAATTGAGGAGGAAGTAGAGCCAGAAACTAAGGAAAAATTATGTTTGCCAATTATTAATTTAGAAATTTTTGAGAATAATGTAGAAGTATTACTTGATACAGGGGCAGAGGCGAGTTTAATATCGGAGGAATTCGTCGGCAAAATTAGGGATAAGGTTTGTGATAGAATTATGCCTATAAAGCGTAGCCATTTAGTAGCTCCAAATAAAAAGAAATTTGCTGTAGTAAATAGTGTTGTGGTGCTTAGGATAGATATAGGAGGTTTAAGCTGTGAACAAGAGTTTGTAATTGTACCTGGACTGAAGATTCAGAGCATTTTAGGTGTTGACTGTATGATGAAGTTAGGGGTTTTGATAGATATGGAAAGGAAGGTAGTAAGGATTAAGGATAGGGTAGTGCCATGGAAGGGCAGTTATGAAGTCACAGAGGATGACACGGGGTTTAGTATTAATGTAGTAGAGGTAGAGGATGATGAAGGTAAACAGATCAACACGATAAGATGTCTAGAGGAAAAGATAGTAGAGGTTCAAGCTTTAGTACAAAAACATGCAGAATTAGTGGGGGTAGAAGCAACAGCAGCATATCGGGAGCAGGTGAAGGCAGAATTATTTGTGATGAGGTTAAGTGGCAAGTTTGTTTTTAATAAAGTAGATTTAAGGAATTCATTCTGGCGGATTCCATTACATAAGAATTCTAGAAGGTACATAGGATTTTCCATAGAGGGAAAAATCGATAATTGTAAAATAGTATCGTTTGGTTTGTCGGCAGAAAGGGAAACAATAATAAATGAGAAACAGACAAGTTTAGGGACTGAAGAAGAAGTAATATTTAGGAGTAAGGATAATAAGTTTATTGTATGTGAGATAACAGGGATGATAAGTATAGATATAGAAGGGGGAGAGATAGGGATGAAGAGTATTAGGATGGTAAGAAGAAAGACATAGAGGGTCAAGAAGAGAGTTAGATTTAAATAGGATAGGGATAGAATAGGTGTAGATAGAAGAGTAGAAGTAAGTGTTTATAGAAAATAAAGCTAGGTATAGGATAAATATGGGAGATAATTAAGAATAGGTTTAGGATGAGAATAAAGAGTAAATGTAGGAAGAAAATAAGATAGGTTAAGTATAGATATTTCATATAAGATTAGTGGAGAGTTAGGAATAAAGTTAGAAATAGGATAGGTATATAGGATTAGGTAGGATGAAGTAAAGTATAGTGAAGATTAGTTAAAAGTTAAGAATAGGATAGGTATATAGGATGTATATAGGATTAGATGGATAAGTAGGATGAAGTTAGGGATAATTTCAGTTTATAAAATTAGGTGAGAGTTAGGAATAGGATAGGGATATACGATAGGTGTAAATATTTTTTGGATTGGAGACAAAGTAGGTAAGTTAGATAGATAAGGGTAGAGAGTGATAGGCAATTTTTTTTGTAATTTTTTTTTGCAGTCTAAATGCTTTATATTTGCATTCAAATAAGTGGGATTATTTGTATTCAAATAGGGGAAAAATACTCATATTTAGACCAGGGTAGAAAATTAAATAATCACATCAAATAATTTTAATCACCGTGTATAATGAATATTATTAGATAATACGCGTTATTAAAACCGTGAAGCATAAAAATTTATTAGTTTCATTAAACATAAGAGATTTAAATCATATACAAGACGCTTTATATCAAAAGAAGCAGTATTAAAAAGCTCTGCGTGTAATGTAATTATTTCTAAACAAATGGAAATTACGTGCAAAATTTATATTAATTAACCCTATTTTCAGTAACCGGTAGTAAAACAAAGTGTACACATAATAATTAATATTTAACTTGTATTCGCTAAAAATGAAAGGATAGAAGTCAATTTTAATTGAAGTTAATTGAATCGTTAGTAACAGATAATATCTATAGAAACTTGTAAAAACCCAATAAAAAGCAAATCCTAGAAGTGTTAGTTAGAAGTAGGATGTTTGAACACACCTGCGTATTTTAAAAGGCAATTTCAGTTTAATTTGTTTAGATAAACATGTCGATTCTAAGGATATTGGAAACGGTCAGATGCTTTAGCACGAAATACAAAACAGGGTTTATTTAAAAAGCTCCAAGAATTAATATTATTTTGAACACCTGCGTAGTTTAAATATCACGTACGACGAAAATTGTGTAGATAACAAATTGTTTCAAAGAATCTTGGGGAAACCGGGGCTTAATATTCACGAGAAGGTGCGATACGGGGTTAGTAAACCCAGATAACAGTCCATGTGGACTGATATAATCGATAATAAAGAATATCAATTTGCACCAATACGAACAGGTTAGAAAAGGAAAGAGAAAATGCGTCAAGCAAAGACACATATAGTAAAAGGCGTGATTTAAGCAACGTCACGAGGGTCACAATTGGTTGAAAATAGGATGCAAATATCAGAGGTAGAAACAACAATTTCTGTACAAAATTAATTAGTTTTTCTCGGACATGTTTGCGTGCCGTGTGAATTTCTGATATTTAAATGGGGCGAGTGAAAAATTCGTAAAAACCGACGCGCGAGCGACGGACTGGGAACAGAGAATGAGAAATTCTTTAGAATTACCCGTTTTGGGGAACAGACCGACAGACAGGCTTTTTGCTATATATACCGGTGGTAATATGAATTTCGGCCTCTTAGACTTTTGACTATTCGATGCGTTAAAAGCTCTTACATCCGCGACTTGATTCAAGATGTTAAACAGTGCATTTTAGTTTGATAAAATAATTTAAAATTTTGCTCGTATATTTTAGTGATTCAAAATAGTTTGTTATTTATGTGCTAACATGAATGTACTTCAGTGCACTTAGATACAAGGTAATAAAATTTAGTATCACTGTACCAATTAGCAAAATTTACAAATGTATACACAAAAGTAGGCAGTTTTGGCGTATATTGGTGAAAGACGCATGAATTTCTTTGCTATTTTTCGGGGGTGTTAATAAGTAAATGGTTCAAATACGTGTCTCGATCCACGAAACAAGGGTCAGATATACACAGATGAGTTCCGGAAAAGCCCAGGAACAACTTTAAATAAATGGTGATGGAGAAAATTTTAAAAGCGTTGAGAATTAGAAGCCGTAAATATAATCCTGTTGGAATGGTGTGATTAACTAAAGGGACGATGTACATTGAAGCTACGAGGACAGTGGCCTTCAGGTAAATTATACTATTTTGTTTGAACTTTGAGATTTTTGTGTGTTGAATAACTTTATAATTGATTTACTTTAAATGGACATTAGTGAAATTGTACTAACCATAAAATTTTAATTTTAAGATGAAATTTGCTTGTTTAAGTAGAAAGGGGTATTTAGTATTGATGTTCAGGAATATGATGAAACTTTGGGTATGTCTTTGAGCTCAATTAGACGAACCTGGTTAATTAACGTAAAGGGTGGTAGATGCTCCTTTATACTCAGACTCCGGTCTGCTTATATTGTTATATTAATTAGTAGGCATCCAACAAGGACTTTAATTCTGGATGCACGTTAAAGTGATAATAAAATTAATCTTGAAATTCTTTTAAAACTGAATTTTATGCTGAAATTTAATTTGAAAATTTAATGTATTCTGAATATTGATGTAAATAGAGTTAACGTTGATGTTTGTGGTAGGAATGTGTTGTTTAATTTTATGAATGAGGAGGTTTATAAAATTAGGTGAGCAGCCGAGGCGAAAACAGGATCACAGCAGTTTATGACGCCCAATCGGTGGGACTAGAATTTTTTGTTGAAAGGACCCAGTTCCCGCATTCAAAGGAGCATATTACAACAATATATATATATATATATATATATATATATATATATATATATATATAGCTGTGATGTCTCCATTTATTCGGGAACTAAGGTTTTCGAATCGAGCCCCAGCGTTGGGCCGTCAAGATATGCTGTGAAACCTACAAAAGCCTCACCAGAGTAAAAAAAAATATTCGAGCCTCTCGAATTGGGCACCAAGATTTGCTGTGATTCTCGCCCTGTTGAATCTCTTCTGATGGTCGCCTTTTTACTCTTTCCGCCTCGGCTGCTCACCTAGTTAAAACTTTCATCCTCATTCATAAAAAAAAAACACATTCCTACCACAAACATCAACGTTAACTCTATTTACACCAATATTCACAATACATTAAAATTTCAAAATTAAATTCCAGCATAAATTGCAGCATTATAAAATTTCCATTTCAAATTTTATCATCATTTTTAAATTGCATCTAGAATTAAAGTCCTGGTAGGATGCATACTAATTAAGTTACAATATGTGCAGACCTAAGTCTGAATAAAAGGGAGCATCTCCCACCCCTTTACGTTAATTAAACAGGTTAGTCTAATTGAGCTCAAAGACAGACCCAAATTTTCATCATAATCAAAACATAAACTGCTAAATACTCTTTTCTACTTATACAAGAAAATTTCACCTTAAAATTAAAAATTTGTTGTTTATACAAATTCACTATTGTCCATTTTTATCAAACAAATTATAAAGATATCCAACACCCACCAAAACATCAAAAATCGAACAAAATTGTATAATTTACCTGAAGGTTACTACACTCGTGGCTTCAATGCACATCGGACTTGCTAATTCCACCATTCCAGCTGTTTTATGTTTACGGCTTTAGATTCTGAACGCTTTTAAAATTTTTGTACACCGCCATTCATTTAAATTGTTTCAGGGCTTCTCATGAACTCATCTACGTATATCTAAATCTTGTTTTGTGGATCCAATCACGTTTACGAATAACACTTGATTACTCATTCCCGAACAAAATAGCAAAGAAATTCATAATTCCGTCACGCTATACTAAAACTGCATACTTCAATGTATTTATTTATCGCTACTACTTTAGATAATTGGTACAGTAATACCCGCAAATATAACTAGACTTTATTACCTTATCTATCTTCTGTAAGTGCACTAAGGCATACTTACTTGTATCGTAGCACGTAATCTGCTTGAAGTATGGTATAACATCAAAAAATAAAGAGCAAACTGTTTAAAGTATTCAAATAAATCAAAAATCTAAGAGCCAAACTGTTTAAAGTATTGAATAAAATCGAAAATCTAAGAGAGCGAAACTCATATTAGCACGGGTTTATATAATAGCCCGCTTGCACGTCGGTTTTGTCCTCAACGGACAATTTTAGAATTTCGCATTCTATGTTCCCTTTTCGACAGTCCGGCACAGCGATTCTACTAAAATTTTGCACTCGTGCCAGTTAAATCTACGAAATTTTCACACGTCGCGCCACGCGTCTGCGAACAACTAATTAATTTTATATAGAAATTGTTGTTTCCACCTCTTATATCTGCAATTGATTTCACCCAATCGCAAACCCATTGACGTTGCTCAAATCACGCCTTTTATTAGCAGTGTCTCTGCTTTGCGCATTTTAATCGTCTCTTTCTAACCTGGTCTTAGTGGTGCAAATCGATATTCTTTACTATTGGTTATTTCAATCCACGTGGATTCCTATTTGAGTTAAATAACCGCTCAACTAGCCTTCCCGTTAATATAAGCTACGGTTTATCCGACCGTTTGCAATATACGCAGAATTTTCAAGTTTATCCAAACAAATCAAACTGAACTTGACTTTTAAAAATACGCAGGTGTTCAATCGTAATACTTCTACGATTTGGATATTCCACGTATTTTAACCTTCTTGATATATTTGTATGCTAGCAACGCGTCTCATATTTGGTATTATTGGGTTTTTAAAAGCTTTTATGCATATTATACCTTAAAATCGTTCAATTAACTCCAATTAAAATAATAATAAATGGCATTGACTTCTACCCTTAATTTTTAGCGAATACTAATTAAATATTAATTTAATTATTATTTGTACATTTTGTTTAATACCCGTTACTTAAAAATTTTATACAACTACCATAATATTTAATAATAATTGGACAAATGCTATCCCATTGTGCTCAAAAATATCTCAAACTTTGCGTGACCCATTTATACACTTTTTACCTTGCAATAACTACAAATTTGAGCTTGCTAATGCCTATTATAACCACAGTATATATATATATATATATATATATATATATATTGACCCATGCTTCATAATTTGTAGTTATTGTAAAAAGTGTATAAATGGGTCACGCAAAGTTTGAGATATTTTTGAGCACAATGATAGCATTTGTCCAATTATTATTAAATATTATGGTAGTTGTATAAAATGGTAAAAATTTCTTTGTAAATATTAATTTTTAATTAGTTAGGAAAATTAATTTGAGGCGCATAATTGCGTAAATACAAGTGAAACGTAATTTCGTAAAGCTTAGTTAAAAGTTGTTATAAAATAGCCTATGAATTCTGTAAATATAAAAGCTTTCTATTTTGTGGCAGAAAATCAATAATAGACAAGGATTTAATTAGTATAGCATATTTTAAGCGGCGGTTGTTATTCAAGTTTATGCACGTGTTATAATATCTCTAGGAAGGTTAGCGTCGTAAACAGATACATTCTACAGAGCTTTTCGACAAGTAAAATTTTGGAAATAGATAATGAGGTACAAAACACAGGTGTACACTGCACGTACGAAAACAAATCAATAAAGTTTCAAGAGAAAGACTATAGTTTACATGAGGTAATAAAGAAAGGAAAATAGCATATGTTGAGTGAAACGTTGACTTTGAAAACGCCTGCTAGACAGGAACGTTAGCAGCTAATAAGAGGAACAAAATATATCGAGTAGTAAGAAAATAAGACGACTAGGGATAATTTACAGAGTACGGCTATTAAAGTAAGTAAACAGAAGTAAGACAGACAATGATTTTGGTGGGTTAAGTATAAAATAGTTTTTGAATAGCGGGGGAACAAGAATCAGAGATAACATAAGACGGGAGATTTTAAATGCAAGTGAAAATAGAATAATAGGTATGCGCGTAGAGAGGAGGCGTCACGAGGGTCACAATTGGTTGAAAATAGGATGCAAATATCAGAGGTAGAAACAACAATTTCTGTACAAAATTAATTAGTTTTTCTCGGACATGTTTGCGTGCCGTGTGAATTTCTGAGATTTAAATGGGGCGAGTGAAAAATTCGTAAAAACCGACGCGCGAGCGACGGACTGGGAACAGAGAATGAGAAATTCTTTAGAATTACCCGTTTTGGGGAACAGACCGACAGACAGGCTTTTTGCTATATATACCGGTGGTAATATGAATTTCGGCCTCTTAGACTTTTGACTATTCGATGCGTTAAAAGCTCTTACATCCGCGACTTGATTCAAGATGTTAAACAGTGCATTTTAGTTTGATAAAATAATTTAAAATTTTGCTCGTATATTTTAGTGATTCAAAATAGTTTGTTATTTATGTGCTAACATGAATGTACTTCAGTGCACTTAGATACAAGGTAATAAAATTTAGTATCACTGTACCAATTAGCAAAATTTACAAATGTATACACAAAAGTAGGCAGTTTTGGCGTATATTGGTGAAAGACGCATGAATTTCTTTGCTATTTTCGGGGTGTTAATAAGTAAATGGTTCAAATACGTGTCTCGATCCACGAAACAAGGGTCAGATATACACAGATGAGTTCCGGAAAAGCCCAGGAACAACTTTAAATAAATGGTGATGGAGAAAATTTTAAAAGCGTTGAGAATTAGAAGCCGTAAATATAATCCTGTTGGAATGGTGTGATTAACTAAAGGGACGATGTACATTGAAGCTACGAGGACAGTGGCCTTCAGGTAAATTATACTATTTTGTTTGAACTTTGAGATTTTGTGTGTGTTGAATAACTTTATAATTGATTTACTTTAAATGGACATTAGTGAAATTGTACTAACCATAAAATTTTAATTTTAAGATGAAATTTGCTTGTTTAAGTAGAAAGGGTATTTAGTATTGATGTTCGGGAATATGATGAAACTTTGGGTATGTCTTTGAGCTCAATTAGACGAACCTGGTTAATTAACGTAAAGGGTGGTAGATGCTCCTTTATACTCAGACTCCGGTCTGCTTATATTGTTATATTAATTAGTAGGCATCCAACAAGGACTTTAATTCTGGATGCACGTTAAAGTGATAATAAAATTAATCTTGAAATTCTTTTAAAACTGAATTTTATGCTGAAATTTAATTTGAAAATTTAATGTATTCTGAATATTGATGTAAATAGAGTTAACGTTGATGTTTGTGGTAGGAATGTGTTGTTTAATTTTATGAATGAGGAGGTTTATAAAATTAGGTGAGCAGCCGAGGCGAAAACAGGATCACAGCAGTTTATGACGCCCAATCGGTGGGACTAGAATTTTTTTGTTGAAAGGACCCAGTTCCCGCATTCAAAGGAGCATATCACAACAATATATATATATATATATATATATATATATATATATATATATATAGCTGTGATGTCTCCATTTATTCGGGAACTAAGGTTTTCGAATCGAGCCCCAGCGTTGGGCCGTCAAGATATGCTGTGAAACCTACAAAAGCCTCACCAGAGTAAAAAAAAATATTCAAGCCTCTCGAATTGGGCACCAAGATTTGCTGTGATTCTCGCCCTGTTGAATCTCTTCTGATGGTCGCCTTTTTACTCTTTCCGCCTCGGCTGCTCACCTAGTTAAAACTTTCATCCTCATTCATAAAAAAAAAACACATTCCTACCACAAACATCAACGTTAACTCTATTTACACCAATATTCACAATACATTAAAATTTCAAAATTAAATTCCAGCATAAATTGCAGCATTATAAAATTTCCATTTCAAATTTTATCATCATTTTTAAATTGCATCTAGAATTAAAGTCCTGGTAGGATGCATACTAATTAAGTTACAATATGTGCAGACCTAAGTCTGAATAAAGGAGCATCTCCACCCTTTACGTTAATTAAACAGGTTAGTCTAATTGAGCTCAAAAACAGACCCAAATTTTCATCATAATCAAAACATAAACTGCTAAATACTCCTTTCTACTTATACAAGAAAATTTCACCTTAAAATTAAAAATTTGTTGTTTATACAAATTCACTATTGTCCATTTTATCAAACAAATTATAAAGATATCCAACACCCAACAAAACATCAAAATCGAACAAAATTGTATAATTTACCTGAAGGTTACTACACTCGTGGCTTCAATGCACATCGGACTTGCTAATTCCACCATTCCAGCTGTTTTATGTTTACGGCTTTAGATTCTGAACGCTTTTAAAATTTTTGTACACCGCCATTCATTTAAATTGTTTCAGGGCTTCTCATGAAGTCATCTACGTATATCTAAATCTTGTTTTGTGGATCCAATCACGTTTACGAATAACACTTGATTACTCATTCCCGAACAAAATAGCAAAGAAATTCATAATTCCGTCACGCTATACTAAAACTGCATACTTCAATGTATTTATTTATCGCTACCACTTTAGATAATTGGTACAGTAATACCCGCAAATATAACTAGACTTTATTACCTTATCTATCTTCTGTAAGTGCACTAAGGCATACTTACTTGTATCGTAGCACGTAATCTGCTTGAAGTATGGTATAACATCAAAAAATAAAGAGCAAACTGTTTAAAGTATTCAAATAAATCAAAATTCTAAGAGCCAAACTGTTTAAAGTATTGAATAAAAATCGAAAATCTAAGAGAGCGAAACTCATATTAGCACGGGTTTATATAATAGCCCGCTTGCACGTCGGTTTTGTCCCTCAACGGACAATTTTTAGAATTTCGCATTCTATGTTCCCTTTTCGACAGTCCGGCACAGCGATTCTACTAAAATTTTGCACTCGTGCCAGTTAAATCTACGAAATTTTCACACGTCGCGCCACGCGTCTGCGAACAACTAATTAATTTTATATAGAAATTGTTGTTTCCACCTCTTATATCTGCAATTGATTTCACCCAATCGCAAACCCATTGACGTTGCTCAAATCACGCCTTTTATTAGCAGTGTCTCTGCTTTGCGCATTTTAATCGTCTCTTTCTAACCTGGTCTTAGTGGTGCAAATCGATATTCTTTACTATTGGTTATTTCAATCCACGTGGATTCCTATTTGAGTTAAATAACCGCTCAACTAGCCTTCCCGTTAATATAAGCTACGGTTTATCCGACCGTTTGCAATATACGCAGAATTTTCAAGTTTATCCAAACAAATCAAACTGAACTTGACTTTTAAAAATACGCAGGTGTTCAATCGTAATACTTCTACGATTTGGATATTCCACGTATTTTAACCTTCTTGATATATTTGTATGCTAGCAACGCGTCTCATATTTGGTATTATTGGGTTTTTAAAAGCTTTTATGCATATTATACCTTAAAAATCGTTCAATTAACTCCAATTAAAATAATAATAAATGGCATTGACTTCTACCCTTAATTTTTAGCGAATACTAATTAAATATTAATTTAATTATTATTTGTACATTTTGTTTAATACCCGTTACTTAAAAATTTTATACAACTACCATAATATTTAATAATAATTGGACAAATGCTATCCCATTGTGCTCAAAAATATCTCAAACTTTGCGTGACCCATTTATACACTTTTTACCTTGCAATAACTACAAATTTGAGCTTGCTAATGCCTATTATAACCACAGTAATATATATATATATATATATATATATATTGACCCATTTATAATAGGCATTAGCAAGCTCAAATTTGTAGTTATTGCAAGGTAAAAAGTGTATAAATGGGTCACGCAAAGTTTGAGATATTTTTGAGCACAATGGGATAGCATTTGTCCAATTATTATTAAATATTATGGTAGTTGTATAAAATGGTAAAAATTTCTTTGTAAATATTAATTTTTAATTAGTTAGGAAAATTAATTTGAGGCGCATAATTGCGTAAATACAAGTGAAACGTAATTTCGTAAAGCTTAGTTAAAAGTTGTTATAAAATAGCCTATGAATTCTGTAAATATAAAAGCTTTCTATTTTGTGGCAGAAAAATCAATAATAGACAAGGATTTAATTAGTATAGCATATTTTAAGCGGCGGTTGTTATTCAAGTTTATGCACGTGTTATAATATCTCTAGGAAGGTTAGCGTCGTAAACAGATACATTCTACAGAGCTTTTCGACAAGTAAAATTTTGGAAATAGATAATGAGGTACAAAACACAGGTGTACACTGCACGTACGAAAACAAATCAATAAAGTTTCAAGAGAAAGACTATAGTTTACATGAGGTAATAAAGAAAGGAAAATAGCATATGTTGAGTGAAACGTTGACTTTGAAAACGCCTGCTAGACAGGAACGTTAGCAGCTAATAAGAGGAACAAAATATATCGAGTAGTAAGAAAATAAGACGACTAGGGATAATTTACAGAGTACGGCTATTAAAGTAAGTAAACAGAAGTAAGACAGACAATGATTTTGGTGGGTTAAGTATAAAATAGTTTTTGAATAGCGGGGGAACAAGAATCAGAGATAACATAAGACGGGAGATTTTAAATGCAAGTGAAAATAGAATAATAGGTATGCGCGTAGAGAGGAGGCGTATTTAAGAAGCTAAAGTATAACGATCTGTACTAGGGGTTTCGTGGAAGGCAGCGGCGGTGGCAAAATTTTAATGAGGGTTTCTGCGTATAGAACTTGTTGCGGTGAAAATTATGGAATTTTGTAGACGGATAACAAATTTATACCGAGAATGTTTCAAGGATAATTGTGGGTTTATGGAATTGTTCGACCGTTGTGTTGTTTGTGCTGTTACCAAGAAAAGGTGTTATAGGGGTAAGGAAAATTGATGCAAAGAAGTGGCTTTTTGAGTTTATATAAACCACGAGGAGGTAGTGGATCTTCCTCCTCTTTTCTACTTTCAATCGCCAACCAAGCTATGTACAAAAATAATTTAGTGAAGTTTTGAAATTATAAAAAGTATAATTAGCACAAGTGGGTGCTTAAATAATTTGGCAATGCAGTAAAGAACCGAAATTAAATATCAAGTAAGTACAATTTTAGCACTTGTTGTTGGAGGCGGTGTGAACTCTTGAGTACCGATCGAGTGTATGGATGGACCAGCAGCAGGTGTACAGAAGCATGGTAGTACCGTACATTTGTGTGGAGGAATCTGATTAGAAGCGGTGTGTTCCTGATGGTGAGAGGCCACCTGGAGATAGTATTTGAACGTGCAGTCGAGAGGGAAGACCACGTTGGAGATGGTATCCATGTAGAGAATAAGTATTTGAACGTGCAGTCGAGAGAGAGGATCACGTTGAAGATGGTGTCCATGTAGAGAGCTGGTGACACAAAAATCCAGGTAACTCTACTTTATACAACTGTTGTTTTGTGATTTTGTGGATGACAATTTGGTAATTTTTGTGTATGTATTATATTGTAAGGACATTTTAATTGTTGATTTACCTAGAAAAGACTAAATGAAAATTTATTTACGTAATACTTTTATGGTATATCACGAAAGTAAAACTTTAACTTTTTTTAAAGGTAAAAGGGTTTTTGGTAATTTCAGTGCCGTAGTCAGCGCTTAGATAAAGGAAGGTTTACTATGAGCTCGTATTTGATCTGTGGTGTAAAGTAAAATTTGGAAATAAGCCCCGTTACTTTTGGTTCATGATTAAAGTAATAAAATTTCTAAATTATTTTCTTTAAAATGAGATTTATTTTCACAATGGATAAATCGTGTTGGAGATTGAAGTACATGAGGAATGTAAATTAAAACAAGTTGAAAATGCAAGGCATTGTCGCAACGAACTTCCAAATGTAGACTTACTTTAAAACAATTTAAAGAAATTAAAATTATTATGTTGTAATAATTATAAGTATTCAGATAAAATACAAAAATTTATAAACAACAAAAGAGACATTTTAATATATTTTATTTTATTGAATAAATATTTTAAAAGCTATATATTAGTTCTCATCAATAAGATAAGAATTTTTTTTTTTTTATATGAATCTAATTATTTTCGGCAATCAAAATTTAAGTTTAAAGAATGTCTATAATATTGGAATAATTGGCATGAAATGCCATAAATTGTTCAAATATGTGTCGCATATTGATTTTAAACTTATTAAAAATTTTAATTATCCCTGTAGATTTTCCCGCGGGCTCGGCGTCCCCGCGGCCCGATTTTAACTGACATCAAAACTTAAGCTCTGGACACCGAGCTGAATCGATTGATGTATCACACATTGATGTCCGACCATTAGAAAGGCCTCGGACGGACAGACGGACGACAAATCAATTTCATAAACGAACGAAGTTCGTTGATTATAAATATCAAATTGGATATACTAATAAATAGTGATGTACTTTTGGCAATCTACGTTATTTTTAGTAGGGTAGGATTATCAGGGAACGAGTGAGCAGCCGTGGCGAATATCTCTGAGGAAGCTGGAGGTTTTGGCGTCTGAATTGGAAGGCATCTTTAGAGAATATTGTTGTTGGATGGTATGAATTGCAAGTCTAGGAGGTTGGGCTTCAATTTTAGGTAGGTGGAAAATTTTGTAACAAGATTAAAAATGTTGGAGAAAAACAACAATGTATATATATATATATATATTATATATATATATATATATATATATATATATATATTTAGCGCCGTATGAAACCTGAAAGTAGACAAATCCTTCAAAGATACCAACCAAAGCAATAAAACACAAAACTTGAGTTACAGGCATGGTAACTTTTGTATGCAGCGACGGTACATCATATTTGTGTACGAATTCGGCTACTAATCTACAATAACATGGTCCTGCAAAACAATATTACTCAGTGTCCTCAAGAATTTACAACTATTTGACTAAAATTGATGTATACATGTAGCACGCTCAATACCTTTCTAATGTACCTCTATACGTCACTGAATAATCTTTAAAATAGAGCATATAACGTAATTGCACAATATTAGCACAATTTTGTAAATCTTGCCCTGAAAAAATGTTCATTGTAAAAACAGTTAATTATTCCTCCTTGTGATATCAAAATTGTAGTTTCTAGAGAACATGTTTTTACTCTAAAACCCTATATTCTAAAAATAAAAATAATATACCTTAAACCGTTTATTCCACAACGTTGGCTTTCCTTCACCTAGTCAATAATGTACCGTAAATACATAGATTTACTAACTACTTGCAAAGGATTATCTGTAAGCCACGTCGGAACGGTTTTCTCCAGCTCGCCGTTGAATAAACCCTCTAGTAACTACGTCAACCTTCAATCAGCTATTTTTCTCTGTCACGTATTTGCGTTTGATTTAAATTAGTTCTCCTTGGGCAGTTATGCAACTAAAATTCTTCTGGATTCAATTTCTGGAGCAGTTTCATACTAAAGTATATTGCTCTCTGATATAAAGGAATCACTGTAAGTTTATATTTCGTGTACTACTAGCATGAAATCAATTATTTCATCTACTGGGTTGTTAAAATAAATGTGCGAGTGTCTGTGTAAGTCGACTGTGAGTTATACGTTATACGTTATAAGTTATACGTTATACGTAATCAAGTAGTGCTCTCTTCGTACAGAAACAAGTTTCGGAATACATTTTTTTTCCTGTCCAGATATGTGTCCTATATCCTTGAACATCGTATATTACGAAACTCAACTACAAATTTCTTTTCTGAAAAACTTTTAAGAGCTATTTGAGTCATTTACACGGAATTGATAATGTCTTGTACATGTTCATAAACCTCAAAACCAAAATTTATGAAGTTTGAAAGCCAATCATATTTTTCTTAATTTTGTTTTTGATTTGACGCATTTTGTAGTTGTTACATCAATTTACTTTTACGGATTCAATCATACACTGCTGGTGAAAAAGAAAACCTTATTCAAAATATTCGAATTCGATTAAGGATAAACCTTTTCAAGAGCACTGATGAATTTGTATACAGTTTTGTACGCCGGCTGTTGCTGCGAAGACTGGATTGCATTGAAAAGCTTATATCTAAGACGTTTGTACCAGAACTATTAGATGGCTGATGTAATATTTTGATTTTGAACTCAGTTCTATTTGAAGCTTTATTAACCTCAATGTCATCAGGAAGAATGTGTGGTTCAGCGTTATCGTATTGAACCCAAATTGTTTTGCGAGGAGCTGATATTAGTCATTTTTCTTGTATAGCGGACAACAGTTTTCCAAAACTCATGTTCTTGTAAACTTCTCTGGTGGTATTAGAAATTATTTTGGTGTTAATCATTCCAGATACGAGACTTTTACTGCTTCGTTTAGCAGATTCCGAAAAACAAAACAGAAAATGCTAACTTTTTCATAAAGGTTCCTATTTTTGGAATGATTCTATGAGGATGAGAGAGTGCGGAAGAAAATGTCGTCTTTGTGAGAGTACCTTTGCTTTTGCAGGTTCTGTACGGTTCCTTTTCGTCTTAACCAAACAACATGTTTCTACTGTTTTGCTAGTCTTAAACCATTTTTTGTCTACAAAATCCGATCATATATGTCGATAAATTCGAGTGCTTCTGTATTTAAACTTACCGGTTTTACCATTGAGAGACAATATTTGAGTCCTTTAATTTTATTGGCGTCTGTGAGGAAAGATTTGACTGCATTTCAGTTTTATCCTAATATCCCTGATTTTAGCATATTATAAAAGACTGTTGTACGTTGATAGAAGAAGCCAACAAACGAATAGTACGGCAATTATTGAGTCACACTGACTTTACTACATCAGGGTTAAAATTTTGCAGTTTTCGAGAAACACGTCATTACGTGACTCAACATCTGATACTTCAACATTACAGGTGAGCGACTTTTGTGCTTAAAACCAAAGTTAGCTTACAGCATTCACACAAAAGTTGAAAATATTGGTTGTCGTCTTGAAATACCTTTGCTTCAGTTTGTTATTGTCAAACAAATTAAGCAACGTACGATAAACCGCTTACCTTAAGTTTGGACTTAAATAATGTCTTTTACGACTGCTTTTGCTATAATATTTTCTATATCTCTAACATTTGTTTGGTCGGAGTTTTACATCAGGTTTTAAAGGTTCTTCTTTTTTGATAGTAAATTTATATTCTAAGAAATACCATTAAACCTTTTATTTGCCGTCAAAAACTTAACTTATAGAGTGTTCTCAAAATAACAGTCTACTTTTAATGCAAAGCTGCCTTTTCTTAATTTTTGATAAAAATCGAAAACGGACACATGTTTCTAGACGGAGGTAGTAATAAATTATTCGTGATAAAATCAATAAAATGTACGCAGCAAGTGTTCTGGTCATTGCAAATAACTTGTCTTGTTTTATATATATATATATATATATATATATATATATATATATATTATATATTGCTGTGATAAGGGGTTGTTTAAGGGTGTACTTTATAGTAAAGGTCATTTAGAAATGAGGAATTAGCATAGGCAGCAGAAAACTGCACTTATTTAGTGAAGAATTGAAAAATGGAGATAGTTTGTAAATAGTAAGCAGTCAGCACCCTGTATATAAAGTATAAATAGTTTTACGCGACGCAGATAAACATAAGAAAACGCATAGTTAGCGTAGAAACCAGGAAGACATTCATTAGGTGAATAGAAAATATTAAATACCCTGTAGATAAAGTTTAGTTAATTTAGGTAAAGCAAGTAATAATATTTTTCAGTGGAAGCACGCGTATATTTATATGTAAATATAATAAAGTGTAAGCAGACACGCATTCAAAAGAGTACCAAACAATTAGATTAATACGGAGATAGAAATAGAGCTTCAGGTAGCATAGGTAAATGCGTGCAGATAGCTAACCATTTTTGATAAGAAAGGTGATTATAAATTGCGTGAATAACATGTAAATATGAAAATTAAAAGTCGAATTGCATCAGTTGTTTATGGAAAGCAATTAGATCTATCAAAACACTGCATGTTGATAACGAAGACAGCTGCGACCAGCTTACAATTATTGGGAATCGTGGAGAATTACATCAGAAACTACTTTGAATGTAATTATTTGATTGGTCATAAATAAGCCTTGAGCTCTAGACCATACCCACTGACAGAATGGGAACGGAATAATATATTAGCAGGTACAGTGATAACGAAGTCAGTTTTGAACTCAACAAAGGCCGAAGTGCGCCGCTATGAAATAAAGTAATACGTAATAATTTTAAAAGTGAAAGATAAAATAAGTGCCAAAATGAAAACTATAATTGCCGATTAAACGTAAGTACATTTTAATGAATTTATTCTAAACTAAAACAAAAAAATAATAGGGCTTTGAAGTCTGGGGGAACAGTAATACAATTTCGAAGTCTGTGGGAAATAGACTACGATTTCTATGTCCGGGGCAAACACGACAATTTCTAAGTCTGGGGAACAGTAATACCATTTCGAAGTCTGGGGAAAATATACTACAATTTCTATGTCCGAGGGAAACCAACTACAATTTCTAAGTCTGGAGGAAGAATAATACAATTTTAAGTTTGAGGAAATTGATTGATATGAAGTAATAAGTCTGATATGAAACGACAATAAATTGGGGTGCATAAATTAATAATGGTAGTCCATAGGGTAATGGCAATAATTTAAATGTAATCCTGAATTGGAGGAAGATAATTTTATTTCAAATGGAAGCGTCGATGTGAAGAAAATAGACCAGGTCAGATTTTTTAGTTATAAGACATTTTATTTTTCTATATATTTTTTATTTTGAATATTGAATTTCCTTAATATAATATGAATGTAAAAAAGTCAACAAAAGAAGTTGCATAAGTATAAAGTGAGTAATATGATAACAGGTTTAGAACGTTCTACGCTTTGTTGATAAGAATAATAGGTTTTTTTTGGTGACTTTGGGTTTTGAGTAAATAGGATATGTTTAATAAATGAAATTTACAACATTAACTAATTGAAAAGTGTATTACAAATAATTTACAAAAGCTGTACATAATATATTGGTTTCATTATATAAAATCATAATTAACTGAATTTTATAATTCCAAATAAATGCTAGCCGAGGTCATAAGATTTAAATAGTTCAAGAGAGGAGCTACGAGTTGAATAGGAAATTGATAACAAGTAAGGCGGTAACGTATCGAATTTTGCTATTGGCAGACAAGGTTGCTTCAAGATAAAATCCAGTTAAGTTTCTGGAGGGACTTGATAGCAATATTAATAAGACAGCCCAACGTCGGAGGAGATAATTACAATCTTGTTTATTTATAGTAAATACTAAAATGGTCGTCCAAATGATGGAGCGCGAATAATTTAGAGTACATAGCAAATAATATAACAGCCCAACATAGGGGTTCGAGAATTCCGGCAGTTCATAGCAAAATTAATAAGGCGCACAACGCAGGGGCACGATAATTTAGAGAGTATCATAGCAATATATATATATATATATATATATATATATATATATAAATTCTGCCAAACCAATATTTTACCTTTTTTATATTACAAATTTTTTACCATTTTTTAAAAAAGCTGTTTTAAATATTTAATGTATACGTAATAATTTCATGTCTCAATCATATTTATAACCAACCTCATTGTGAGTAGCTGAAAGTTTTCATACTTATAATCAGTGTTTATATATTTTTAGTTAAACCTGTGATCAAGCATAAAATATATGCGAAAATTTAGGTATTAAAGAAGAGTAGTTATTTCCAGTGACCTATAACCCGCAAACAATCATATTAAATTAAAACTAAAGGTCGTTAACAATACAAATTATATATATATATATATATATATATATATATATATATATATATATATTGTAATGTTCGAGGTTGAACGCATTAATTTACCACTCATATTAATGAGATTTCTAATATGAAACTGATAATAAACGAGATCGTAGAATTAATTACTTGCTGAATTTATATCGAATGCTATTTCCGTGTGATGGAGCTTTTGAGATTTCAAATAGGTGTTTGGGTAATTTTTCTTCAAGGAGATAAAAAGTAATTCCAATTGAATAAGCTTCTGTTAATTTTATTTAACATTTATGTTCACTATTTAATAGATACTCCAGTTCTTATAAATGATATGTACCGTAATACCTGAAATAGAATTCATTTATCATGTTTTGTTAGAATTAAGTAGTTTGTAAGATTAATAAAGAATTGTTAAAATTTAACCAATGATAACTAGTATTCAAGTAATCCAAATGAAATGTTTCTGTAAAGAGCCTGGTAACGTCGACAACAAATTCCTTTTATTTTAAAAATTACAGTTTATTAATTCGATAAATTATTGCCAGAATAGCATTCAATTCAGGTTATTTTTAATTTATAGATAAATTGAAACATGCCAATTCTGACAATAACTAAATTAAAACAGATAGTAACAAACATCGGTGTGATTCGGTTGGCTAGTAAATTGTGGCATCGGTGTGTACGTCAAAATAACCCCTTGCACCCGTCTTAGAGTGGGTTTGAAAAAGTTAAATTTCTAAATTGGTGATCCTTGCCTTCCTTCAATGACCATCCTAAATCTCACCCTTTAAACACCTATTTAAAGTGAGCTGCAGATCTTGGGTAAGTTCATTGCTTTATTTTTGTTTGTTCATGTTTAAAAAATTACAGTCCACTGTGTCTTAACCGAGCGTTAATATTTTGGTTACCTTCGGGCACGGATTGTTAGTAGCGGGAATTTAGCACTCTACTAAATACCGGGTTATAAGGGTTATTTTGCTTGTTCATGCCACAGTTTATTTACAAGAATCGTTCACTATAGATAACATAAACAGGTGTATGTTAAACAGACCTTTCGCGCTCTGTTGTCGCATATGCTTTTCTATTTCAAATTCGCTTATCTATCCTTGCAATAGTGAGTACATTTGAAATAGCGTAAACAATACAAATCTTTCGTTCTAAATTTACATATTTGTTATACATCTGCAATTTGTTATTAAACACCGAATTATTAATATTACAATGAGTAAAGCGGTTAATAGATTAAAATCACTTCAATCTAAAAAGGAAACCTATTTCCAAAGAATTCAAATTCTTTACGATAAAAGTAAAAACATTTAAGATTCGGTAATTTTAAAAGAATTTAAGATAAGACCGCGTGTCTCCCCTAGATGACACAAAACGTAAATTAGATAAAATCATAGATGAAATCAATACGATAGGGTTTGAAACGGATCCAGAATTTAAACCGAACTACAATGAATTAAACGCTATCGATGAACTTTATTGTTACATTCAGGATGTTGCTACCGGTCTAATCACTTTGAAAGTTACCGATCAATCTTCTCAAAATCAAACTATGCAGGCAGCTGAAGCTACTGTTCGTCTCCCAAAAATTGATCTAATTGATTTTAACGGCGATTTTCAAAAATGGCCTCTTTTCTACAAAACATTTAAAAGCCTTATCCATAATAATTCTAATTTGGACAATACTTGCAAAATGCATCATTTATTAGGAAAATTACGGGGTAGCGCTCTGGCATTAAGCTCTGGTACGTTACCGGCGGCTGAAAATTGCTCTATACTATGGGCCGCTTTAATTGAAAAATACGAAGATAAACGCGCTTTAGCTAACACTTATCTTTCTCAGGTTTTCGACTTTAAAGCGCTTCAAACGGAAGGTATTATCAGTCTAAATTTATTCATAGAAAAGGTCGACTCTGCAATCAATGCTCTTCGTAAATTAAACATTACAAACTTGTCTGATTTTATTCTTACTTCTATTGCTTTATCAAAGCTAGACAATCATACAAGACGAATTTTTGAACAATCTTTAAAGGGAGGTTCGATTCCTACTTACGATGAGCTAGCCACGTTCGTAAAAGAACAAGTTAAAATTTTAGATCGAACCAGCAGTAGCAAAACAAAGCAAATTAATGGCGACACAAACAAGACGAAGGTCTTACATATCTTCGCCACAAAAAAAGCAAATAATCACGACAATTTGAAATGTGCTTATTGTAAAGGCGAACATCATCGATTAGCTAGGTGTTACAAATTTCTTAATCTTTATCCGCAAAATCGAATTTCTTTTGTTAAAGATCAAAAATTGTGTATTAACTGTCTCAGTTCTAAGCACGCTTTGTCGTTATGCCCTTCCACGTATTCATGTAGGTTGTGCAGTAACCGTCATCATTCAGTGTTACATATTCCTAGTCCGATTATTGACACAAATAATCAAGCGTTATCTAATCCTATAAATACAAATGAAGCAATTAATGTGAGTCTTTGTTCAACGTCGACTAAGGAAGGTTCAGATAAAAATTACACGATTTTTTTTAGCGACTGCGATCATTAAAGTTGAATCAACAATGGGTACTCACCTGCGGTTGAGATTCCTAATTGATAGTGCTGGTCAATGTAACTTCATTACATCTAAATGCTGTCAATTGCTTCGATTACCTGTAAATAAAACTTACACGTCTATTTCAGGGATCGGTGCGTCTTTCAAACCTGTTCGCAGTCAAACGCAAATAGCATTTACATCTCAACATGATGCAGATGTTAAATACAAAATGCAAGCGTTCGTGTTAGACAAAATCACGGATCGTTTGCCATCTTGTGCTGTCGACCCAGCAGTTTGTAAACATTTCAGCAATCTACGTTTAGCCGATGAAACTTTCTTTCGTCCTGGAGAAATTCACGAAATTATAGGTGCGGAACTTGTACCTCATATTTTGGAATCATTCAAATATTCAAGTCCCGATTTACCCGTTGCCATATATTTCACTTTAGGATTTATAATTATGGGTCAAACTCCAATTCAAAATTTCACGACCAATTTACAGGTTTATTGTTGTGTTGAAGGGTCCGAGGTCATAGAACCTTTGCTTTAGAAATTTTGGAAGCTTGAAGAAGTAGGTGAAGTCGTTACTCGTAGTTCCGATGATATTAAATGTGAAGAATTGTTCTCTACTTCAACAAAACGAGATGATACTGGTCGATACATTGTTGCTTTACCTTTTACAGAATATCCGTCAAACTTAGGAAATTCCTTTTCCACAGCTTTGCGCAGATTTTATTCTCTAGAAAAAAGATTTTCTTTATCGCCGTCATACAGAGTAGCCTATAGTGCGGCGATGAAAGATTATATTGAGCAAGGTCATATAAACCTTATTCCAAATTGTACTCCTCATTTCAAAGGATACTTTATTCCTCATCACGGGGTGTTTAAGGAAGAATCGGTTTCTACCCCTTTACGCATCGTTTTTGATGCATCGTCTAAAGATGCATTTAATAAATCTTTAAATGACTGCCTTTATGCCGGTCCAAAATTGCAAACCGATTTATTTTGCATATTAATTAATTTTCGATTAATTGAATTTGCCTTAATTTCTGACGTTCGTCAGATGTTTCGCCAAATAAAAATATGTTCCGAACATCAATCTTATCAACGTTTGCTTTGGCGATTCAGCATAGATGAACCATTACAAACGTATCAACTCACAAGAGTTACTTTTGGTGTCAAATCATCTCCATATTTAGCTCTACGTACTGTACTTCAGCTAGCATTGGATGAAGCAAAAAATTTTCCGCTTGCATCCGCAGTTGTACAAAGAGATATGTATGTAGATGACGTAATTTCTTCGGTGGAATATTTAGATAACGCCAAAGTTCTTTATCATGAACTGCTCGGGCTTTTCACGGCCGGAGGTTTTCAGTTAGTTAAATGGGCCACAAATTCTTCGCATTTAACAAACGAAATATCTGAAAATATTCGAATGGACAATGTTGTAGATTTTGAAAGCAATATTTTAAAGGTATTGGGTCTTCAATGGCATCCAAAAGTTGATAATTTAACATTTGCGGTTAAAAGTCCAAATGAAATCTGTACAAAGAGAAATATTCTTTCCACTGTAGCTAGAATGTGGGATCCATTAGGGCTCATATCTCCCGTGACAATTTTTGCCAAACTGCTAATCAAAGAATTATGGATATTAAAGTTGTCTTGGGATGAAGAAACCCCTCCATATATTAAAGGTTTGTGGAATACCTTTCAGCAAGAAATAATTCAACTTTCCGACTTTAAAATATCCCGACACATCGGATATTCATCAGTAACGTCATTACAACTTGTGGAATTTTGCGATGCTTCTGAAAAGGCATACAGTGCCGTCGTATACGCCCGAACAGTGTCTCTGGATGGCGAAGTAAAAATTATTTTATTATGCGGTAAAGCTAAATTGGCTCCAATAAAAACTGTCACTATTCCTCGTTTGGAGTTATGTGCTGCTTTATTGCTTGCAAGACTATTAAATTGCATCATTCGCACATATTCCTCACGATGTACAATCAAACACGTTTTTGCGTTTTCTGATTCCATGGTGGTTCTTAACTGGATTCATAAATCGCCCCATTGTTGGAAAACTTTTGTAGCCAATCGAATGGCAAAAATTCAAAATTTATTACCAGTAACTCGCTGGTTTCATGTTGATGGCATTTCAAATCCTGCCGATTGTGCGTCTCGCGGTATATCTCTAAATCAATTTCTTAACGCCGAGTTGTGGTTGCAGGGGCCATCGGGGCTTCTTTCTCAAGAAAGCGATTGGCCTATTAAAATCATTGACACGGAAGAAATTATTTTGGCTGACAATAAACTTGAACAGATATTGGTTTCACTTCCTGTGACACAATCAGAAGTTCATCTCTTGTACGCCCTGGTTGATAGATGCAGTTCTTACTCTAAATTGTTAAGCATAACTGTTCATGTTTTGAGATTTGTTAAACGTTTGCCTAAAATGAACCGCATTTCTGCGGAAGATTTTGTTGCGGCGGAAAATATTCTAATTTTAGCAGTGCAAGATAAACATTTTTTCTCCGAAAAGACTTTTCTGGAAAAGGGACAACTTTGTTCGAAACCCTTTCGACATTTGAATCCTTTTCTTTCAAATAACTTAATTAGAGTTGGAGGTCGTCTATCAAATGCAAATATTTCATATGATTAGCAGCATCCAGTTCTTTTACCTAAGAAAGATCGTTTTACCGATTTATTAATTGATCATTTTCATGTAAAAAATTTACACACAGGGCCACATCTTCTGCTTTCTCTATTACGTCAGCATTTTTGGATTATAGCGGCTAGAAATTTGGTTCGGACTCGTGTTCAAAATTGTAATCATTGTTTCAGAAGAAAACCTCGACCTTCTTTTCCTCTTATGGCTGATTTACCGTCTCCTAGGGTTAATCAGGCCAAAGCATTTATGCATACTGGCACTGAGGATATCGTGAATTTAATAGAAGAAAGACGAAAATACAAAAATAAATCAGACGAAACAGGAAAACAGAGATACAAAGCCATAAAATGGGAAATTATTCGAAAATGCAGGAAAGCTAAAGAACAATGGATTGATGAAAAGTGCAAAGAAGTACAAACTAAGATCGAAATAGGAAAGACAGACGAAGCATACAAATTAATTAGAATGAATTTTAGGGATATAAAACCGTATAGCAAAAATATAAGGGACGCACAAGGAAACGTCATTATAGAAAACGTAGAGAAAGTGAGTAGATGGCAAGAATATATAGGGAATTTATATGCAGGAGAGGAACTAACTGCATTAGAACAGGAATCAGACATTGAAAATGATGACTTGGGATATCCTATACTTCGAGACGAGTTTGAATTAGCATTAAAGAGTCTGAAAATGGTAAGGCGCCGGGTACAGATAAGGTGCAAGCAGAAACTCTAAAAGCCGCTGGACAAGCAGTAACAGAACGTCTCTTCCAACTTGTAAGCTATATGTATGAGACAGGCGAGATACCCAAAGATTTCAAACGTAGCATCATAGTAACTATACCAAAAAAGAAAGGCACGGATAGATGTGAAAATTTTCGAACAATAAGTTTGACAGCACACGTGTCAAAAATATTAACTAGAATTGTGCAAAGACGAATGGAAAAACGAGCTGAAGAATTACTAGGAGAAGACCAATTTGGGTTTAGGCGAAACAGGGGAACACGGGAGGCTATTTTAGCTCTGAGAGTGATAATGGAGAAAACAATAGGAAAAGGGGAAAGCATGTATATAGGGTTTGTAGATCTGGAAAAAGCATTCGACAATGTAAATTGCAAAAAAATGTTTGAAATACTCAAAAGGATTGGAATGAGTTATAGGGATAGACGAATAGTACATAGCTTATACAAAGAGCAAACAGCAGTAATAGAATTAGAGCAGGAACGTAGAGAAGTAAACATTAGGAAAGGGGTGAGACAGGGATGTGCCCTATCCCCATTGATTTTTAACTTGTACATAGAAGAGGCAATGAATACTGTCAAATGCAGAAAGACATTTGGAATTACTATGCAAAAAAATTGATATGCTTAGATTTGCAGATGATATAGCTGTTTTAGCATCTAGCAAGGAAGAGTTAGAAGCAGCTCTTAATGAAATGGAAACGGTTCTAACAGAGAGATACGGTATGAAAATTAACAAAACTAAAACTAAAGTTCTAGTTTGCAAAGGTGGGGAAAATAAATCAAAAACAAGAATACAAGTATTTAACACGAACTTACAAGAGGTTAAGGATTTCTGCTACCTAGGAAGCCAAATAACGCAAGATGGGAAAAGCACAAAAGATATAAAACAAAGATTAGCACAAGGTCGTGCTACATTTAACAAGAAAAAGCAACTACTGTGCTCAAAGACCACAAACATAGAAACAAGGAAAAGATTGCTGAAAACATATGTGTGGAGCACAGCACTGTACGGCTATGAAACCTGGACAGTAGGAGAAGCGGACAAGAAAAAGGTAGAAGCCTTTGAAATGTGGTGTTACAGGCGTATGATGAAGATATCATGGACAGACAAAGTTAAGAACGATGAGGTACTAAAAATGGTAGGGGAAGAAAGAAATATGTGGAAAACGGTAAAAAATAGGAGAGATAGGATGATAGGCCACATACTACGGCATGAGGGAATAGTGCGAAATATTTTAGAAGCAGAGATAGGAAAAAAGAGAAGAAGAAGCAGACCTAGATTAGACTACTGCACACAGATAGTAAAAGATGTAGGCTGTAGAGGTTTCAGGGAGATGTGTAGGCTAGCCCAGAATAGAAATCAATGGAGGTACGCATCCAACCAATCCCAAGATGGATAAACTAATGACGAAAAGATAACTGTGCGTAAACATGATGATTATTATAAGTAACTACAAGAATTGGTTGGGCAATATTCTCGAATAATGTTAAGTGTGTGAAAGGATTTACTAGAAAACCATTATTTCGGCAAATGTCTAAGTGTTGGGGGATCTTGGTAGCCACAGGTTGCTTAACCTCCTTCACTGAATCTCGGTAAAATAGGGTATAAAATTAGAAAACAATAGAAAGGGAACGAGCTGAATACACATACTCCCTGAAAAGAAGAAAAGAAGAAAAAGAAGAAAACCACCAAAAACGCAAAATCAAAGAAGCTGCCTATATAACCCTACATAAAAATAACTGCTTTGCAAACGAATCCTGGACTTTCAGTAAACAATGGATTCCATTACTAAAAGAAATAACAAATGAAAATCAAATGCCCACAATATCTAGGTAGCATTGCAAGTTTTTCCTGGATTTTCCTTGCAATATTAACATGAAATACAGCCTACATACATGATTTCTATTTATACATAAAATAACTAATTACATAAAAATAAGCATATTAACAATCCTTGTAAAACAGCACTGGTATCTGAAAAGTATAAATCCACAATAAGGTTACCTCAAAACCATATACAATCTCCGTTGAACAGTATTGGTATCTGACATGTGTAAACTCGCCATAGGGTCGCCTCAGATCCATATACAATCTTCATAGAACAACATTGGTATCTGACAAGTGTAAACCCGCCATAGGGTCGCCTCATATCCATATACAATCTTCATAGAACAACATTGGTATCTGACAAGTGTAAACCCGCCATAGGGTCGCCTCAGATCCTTATACAATCTTCATAGAACAACATTGGTATCTGACAAGTGTAAACCCGCCATAGGGTCGCCTCAGATCCATATACAATCTTCATAGAACAACATTGGTATCTGACAAGTGTAAACCCGCCATAGGGTCGCCTCAGATCCTTATACAATCTTCATAGAACAACATTGGTATCTGACAAGTGTAAACCCGCCATAGGGTCGCCTCAGATCCATATACAATCTTCATAGAACAACAGTGGTATCTGACAAGTGTAAACCCGCCATAGAGTCGCCTCAGAACCATGTTAAAATCTACCAAAGAGGTAACTTAAATCATAATGAATTTTCCCCCTCAAAATAAACATAAAAAAAAAACGACTACTTAAGCCTTTCAATAATGCAATCGCACACTTCTTTAATAACATCCTCTCAATTGTATAAATAGAAACATGTTAAAAAATGTTGGCTGAAATGCAGACACAAAAACGGTAGCAGTCTTTTGAAATGCTCCAGATGTATGAGGACGATAGCATGGACAGACAAAGATAATAACAAATAAGTTACAGAAATAGTATGGGAACAAGGATATCTGGGGAAAAAGAGAAATAGTAGGGCGGAATACGTTCTAAGGCATTTTTGGGGATTAGTATGTGATATATTACAAGCAGAGATAGGAAAAAAGAGGTAGATGTAGACCTAGATCAGACAGTTATAGATGCAAACTGTGCATATTTCAGGGAAATCTGTAGGTTAGTTCAGAATAGGGAACAATGATGGTACGCGTCTAACCAGTTCTAGGACTGAAGACCCAATGATGGCACTGATTTTGCCGGACCTTTTAATATAACTCTTAGTAGACACCAGGGAGTTAAATCTCAAAAGGCCTATATATGCATATTTGTTTTTTTAACAACTCGTGCCGTGCATCTAGAATTAGCGTCAAGTTTGTCAACCGACATATTCCTTGTCGCATTTAAGCGTTTCCTTGCTAGAAGGGGACCATGTGCGGTTATGTATTCCGACCGCGGGACAAATTTTGTGGGCGCTAAAAATTATTTAGATTCCCTTCAAGAATTTTTCCGAAATTCAAATTGCCTAAATGCCATTGGCAATGAACTTAGTCAAAGGCGCATTGCTTGGAAATTCAATCCGCCTTCGGCTCCTCATTTTGGAGGAATATGGGAGGCGAATATCAAAAGCGTGAAAGGTCATTTAATGAAAGTTGTGGGAGAGCAAATACTTTCTTATGAAGAATTTTCAACGGTTTCAACACAAATCGAAGCGTTGTTAAATTCACGTCCGTTATGCTGGCTTAGTTCAGACCCTTCGGAACCTCTCGCATTTTCGCCTGCTCATTTTTTAACTCTCACCCCGTTGCAGTTCTTGCCCGCTGCCGATAAAACCGGAAAGGCGCTTACGCTTGTAAATCGCAAGTAACTTTTAGATCAAATTGTTCAATCCTATTGGAAGCGATGGTCTAGGGAATACTTGTGTGAACTACAATCCCGACAGAAGTGGAATACACCTTCCTGTCCTGTTGAGCCAGGTTTAGTCGTGATAGTGATGCGCGATAATTGCCCGCCTTTGCAGTGGCCAACAGGGGTAATTGAACAAACTCACCCCGGAAAAGACGGCATTATTAGGGTTGTCACAGTACGTACAAAAGATGGGGTTTATACCCGTCCAGTAGCAAAGCTGTGTTCACTCCCCACGCAGTAAACATTTTTTTTTTACATGCGCTGTTTATAGTTTTCTTTTCTTTTCTTTTTTTTTCATTTGATATGAATTTTTCATTTTGTTAAAATCTTATTTTGAGGCCGGAGGATATGGTAACGCCGGCAACAAATTCCTTTTATTTTAAAAATTACAGTTTATTAATTCGATAAATTATTGCTAGAATAGCATTCAATTCAGGTTATTTTTAATTTATAGATAAATTGAAACATATGCCAATTCTGACAATAACTAAATTAAAACAGATAGTAACAAACATAGGTGTGATTCGGTTGGCTAGTAAATTGTGGCATCGGTGTGTACGTCCAAATTACCCCTTGCACCCGTCTTAGAGTGGGTTCGAAAACGTTAAATTTCTAAATTGGTGATCCTTGCCTTCCTTCAATGACCATCCTAAATCTCACCCTTTAAACGCCTATTTAAAGTGAGCTGCAGATCTTGGGTAAGTTCATTGCTTTATTTTTGTTTGTTCATGTTTAAAAAATTACAATCCACTGTGTCTTAACCGAGCGTTAATAGAGCCAATAGATCTGTTTGTGATAGTTGATCCAGGTGTGTAGTAGTATAAGATTTTTTTGTTTCGAATAGGTATGTAAGAATTTTTGAAAAATCTCCTAGGAGATAGGTAACGATGTACAACTTGATAAGGACAACTGGTGAGGATATTTTTTAAAAGAATAGATGTGTTATACATTCTCTCGTGTTTATTTAATTATTTGAAGCTGAAGTAATTTGAAAGGGTTTAACCGTGATTTAAAATAGGCCTTGTGCATCGGGTAATAAATTTCAAAGGCTTATACAAACATTTGAGGTCAAGAAGATTAATTCTTCCAGTAAAGGAAAATGTGTACAGCTTACAAGCTGATGTGAATTGAAGTATAAGTGAGCTCCTAATATTTCAAGTGGATTCCCAGTATGATGGACGGTGTTCCATCAGTGGTGGTATTTTAAGCAAGAATTCCTATTTAGATCGCCGGTTCTGAATATATTGTTTCTAATATATTATTTTAGTATTCCTAAAGCCTGAAAATAAAGCGTAAATTCTTTAAAATACAAAATATTAAAACTTACTTTTAAACAGATATTGTTGTAAGAAGTCTTCAAAACTACCCGTTCTGAGCTTCTTAAGACACAGGCTCGTAACACAGCGCTTTCCCAAAATAACTCAAATAATTTTCTGATAGCTAATTTATATATGTTTAATAAACTGACATTTTTACAGACCGACTAACTGACGCCAGTTATAGGATCCCCCATCTATTATACATATAAAACTAATAAAGATATTAGGAAATATTAGGAAATGTTAGGACAGTGCAACAATGTCATAAAAGACAAATTGCAACAATTTATTACAATTTATTACGATGATTTCAGTTCCCACGAGTGGAAACGCTACAAAGTAGCACAAGGATAAGTGACACTGCAGATGTCAGGTCACAGACGGTCGTAGGATGTCACGTACCGAGATTACGCAGAATAAGCCTGCAACATTGTAATTATGAATAGCTTTTAAGATAGCAACTAAGTATTATGAATAGAGTCAAGTGTAGGCAGACATTAGGTCCGCAAGTTCCCACAGTATTGTAAAGAGGTAGGGAGATTATAAAAAGGCCAGGAGCTCCGCTTCCGGTCAGTTCATCAAACGTTCAGCTTTTGTATTGCAGTTCGTAGATAACTCACTGTACAATTAAGTATTAACTATTCGACTTAGAATAAATTAATTCAAGATTGTAATTGTTCAAATCTGTAAAATAAATAAATGTGTTAATGACCAAAGAAGTCTTTTTAAAAAGGACCGCTCGAAGCCACGAACCTTAACTGGCGCAGCGTACGGATGTCAAAAGGGAACTAGCGAATCCAACTTCGAGGAACTGGTGGTCCGGGAATTTCAATTCCGATTTTGGCAGAACAAAAACAAATAGTTGGAGGAGAAACACGCATCGTTCAAGTCCAGCAGTTGAAGGAGAAAGAAGCATAGTTCGAATTCAACAAAAGAAAAATTGGAGGCGATACAAGCACAGATCAAATCCAAGAAACCAAAAGAAAAACAGAAACAAAGAAAACAAATCAATGAAAGCAACAAAGCAACTAGTGTAAGTTCATTTTCCTAAACCAATTGAAATTTATTTTATTATTAACAAAGACATTTGATATTTGCTAGTTTATGATTTATTTATGTATATGTTGACTATTGTTACAAATATTTTATGCCATTTTTTAACAATAATCGACTTAGCAATTGCTAGAGATTATCTTCAAGCCTTTGTTGAAATTTTATTATTATTTTACTTGTATATATGAAAAATTTACGAAAACTTGAGACAACAAAAAATTCTGAAACTAAGAACTGAGAAAAATTATTCTGAAACACACAAAAACTAGAGACAATTATTAAAAAAGTCGCAAAGCGCAAGAGACTAGATCACGTTATAATTAACGTAAGAAAAATTCTTAGAAACAAAACCAAACCTCTTAAGATTGCGGAATTAAATCTTAAATGGCGCGGAAAAATTTTTAAAACCTCTAACTCAACAACCTTAACTGGCGCAACAAATTTTAGAATTGTTGAATCAAAACTTAACTGACACAAGCAATTTTTAGAATTTCTAATTCTACAATCTCAACTAACACAAGAAATAAAAACATCCAATCCCCCAATAAAAGAATTAACTGACGCACAAAAATAACTAAAATACACCAAGAATAAAAAACGCGAAAGCAAAACCACGAGCAATTAAAAAATCAAATCCTTATAACAACACGATTCAAACTCAAATACCATCCATAAATAGACAAATCACATTCTATTATTAAAAACCACATATTAAAACAAGAAATAACGAAGCGCGAATTCAAATTGAACGTAATACCTCATCGTCTCATCAAAGTGAATGAAACTAACCTTGAATAAATACGCATAAAATCTAATCATAAATCACAGTACAAAAGATATGTAAATACATCGCGTAACCTTTCATCGTTGTGAAATTAAAATGTCATAAAAGACAAATTGCAACAATTTATTACAATTAATTATGATGATTTCAGTTCCCACGAGTGGAAACGCTACAAAGTAGCACAAGGATAAGTGACACTGCAGATGTCAGGTCACAGACGGTCGTAGGATGTCACGTACCGAGATTACGCAGAATAAGCCTGCAACATTGTAAAAATGAATAGCTTTTAAGATAGCAACTAAGTATTATGAATAGAGTCAAGTATAGGCGGACATTAGGTCCGCAAGTTCCCACAGTATTGTAAAGAGGTAGGGAGATTATAAAAAGGCCGGGAGCTCCGCTTCCAGTCAGTTCATCAAACGTTCAGCTTTTGCATTGCAGTTCGTAGATAACTCACTGTACAATTAAGTATTAACTATTCGACTTAGAATAAATTAATTCAAGATTGTAATTGTTCAAATCTGTAAAATAAATAAATGTGTTAAGGACCAAAAAAGTCTTTTTAAAAAAGACCGCTCGAAGCCACAAACCTTAACTCTCCTACTATTTTAAAAACAGAACAGATAAACATGACAATTCTAACATCACTCCCACCTTGAATTACCAATATACAAATCAGGTGGGTAAATTAACAACAGAAAACTATAAACCATAATTGGAATCATTCCAAATGAACAAATAAACTTAGTCTAATAAGTGCGCGCACTTCCCTACCGCTTCTGGTAGTATAACTCACAGGTACACTCTGTTCAGGAAGAGTGTTCACGGCATGTTTTATTTCCTCCTTTAAATTTCCCCTTTCATCTAGAATTTCAGTTCCCCGTTGCAATTCCAGGGGATACAATCGTTGCACAGCACGTATACATTCACCACCTCTTGTCCGCAATCAAGCAACGCGAGTTTTTCCATCCCTAGCAACAAAAACTTCCACAAATCTCCCGAGCGGCCAGTGTATGCATTTAACCTTGTCGCTCCCTACTAGAACCACACTATTCTCCTTAATAAATTCCTTCAGTTGGGTAAATAACCAAAAACCTAAACCTTTGGAATCACCAGGCTTTTCTAAATGCGCATTCCTAAAACGCTTTCCTTGTTGTATAATTCGTCAATGTCAAGTGTCCGGAGTTAAATCTTTTAAAAACTTATCAAAGGAATTTCATTGGTCTTCGTACAACGTTAAGGCCGGAATTATAACCTCCGGTCGCAAATAAGAAAAGTCCTCTAAACAAACTTTTTCCAAAACTCCAACGCTTTGTATGCTTAATCGCTCCCACCAGCCCCCAACCATAGATCGGCGGATTAAATTTCCCTAATCCTTTTCAGCGTACAGGCTTCCATCTGCTTTCCAGTCAATCGTTTAAGTGCTTCGGCGGACCTAGAAAATTTCCCATTATCCAAATAAACTAATTTGAACGTGCCATGATGAACCTTCTAAAAATTCTAAAAATACTGTTTTTTCCTAACTCCAAAGACGCTTGGTACAAGCCACGGCAACTGACATAGGATTTATTCGTAACCTTTTCCACCAGTCCCTCTTTCCACACATTGGACCAAATTTCATTAAATTACTATAAAGTCTTATTTTAGAACTCAAAAGGTAAAATTGCCTTGTGGAATTTTTACCCCAACCTCCCAACCTAAAACGGTAACCAACTTTGTTTGGTATCAATTAATATTAGATTTTCTCAGCTACCCGAATCTTTAGGAATTTTTAGATTGCCCATCCCCAAGGAGCTACCCCAATTTTAAGATTTCTTACCTGTAGCGACTTTTGAGCGTTCTTATAAATTTTTAGTCGTGCAATACATCTTTTTAGTCTAAATTTTACGCAGAATTGAATCTGTAAACAGATTTGAAATCGGACCACGCCCTGCAAAGTTACACATATACCCTCTGCGAGATAAATCTTTCTCCACATTTCCACCCACGAGATAAACCTACCTTGTTTGGTATCAATCAATATTAGAATTTTCTAACTATCCAAATCTCTTTAAATTTTCACATAGCATCATCCCTAAAGGAGCTACCCCAATTTTAAGATTTTGTACCAAGATCAATTTCTAATCACCTCTCCTTTTAATATCTACAATCCTTTAACCAAACACGTAGCAGTATTAACATAAATTAAGCATGCGAAAATTTATTTTATTCGATTTACAGTTTAATAAACTAATTACAATTTTTACAAAGTAGAACATTATTTCCTGTGCGTAGCCGAAAGTTTAACCTGTAACAAAAAAGATTAATGTGTTGTTTAAATAGACCTGTAATAAAAGAGATTAATGTAAAAAAAAAGACATGTTTTCGGTTAATAAGACATATTATCGTTAATCTAACAATATGTTTTACCGTCCAGCGACACCACGTGGAGGTAAACACATTCAATGTAATGGGTTTTAAATATGAGAATGGGAGGTCAACTTTCACGTAATCATCGCGTGGTTAATAATTAAAGCTGTATATAATTTTATTTTAAACGTGTATATCTTCTCCAAACAAATGCAGTTATTATAATAGGAAAGTACACTAAATACAAGTCAATTAACACAATTAAATACTTACTGACCTACCTTAATTAGGTTGCTGTGCTATTAGGAATGATGTTTAAGACTTCATACGTATTTTCCGGATTATATGTTGTATTCTTTTTTATTAAGTAATCGAATAAATCGTTCCTTCTGCTTCCAAGAAACTCGGACACTCCATTGTCGACGCTGGCGTTATTTATGCGATAGCTAGCCATCAGTTGTTAAACGCTGTGCTAATCATTTCTACGCCATCTTCGTTAGTAGCGGTAACTGATGCATTTTATGTTTGTTGCTCCTTAAATGTGCGGCGTACGTAGTTTTCCATTTCGAAATCGCATACTGTACACATAATTCGTGGTTGTTTCGTACAAGACCCTTTAACAGCTGGTGGCGTTGAACGTTTACTGTTAATGACATACCGTGCTGTTTTCCTTGTGTCGCTGTGAGCTATTCTCGTAAAGCGATACCGCAAGACCCAAGTTTAAGTACTTTGCTGCGGACGGCTTAACCCTGGGCGATGTTACACTACGACATTTGTTCTGGTGCCGTTTGAGGCATTTTCCAGGTATAGGAAGCACCGGGTTGCACTTATAAACGTTTGCAGGTACCATTTTAGTACAAAACAAAACCCGCACTATAGCACTTTGGTTAAACTTGTAACGAACTAACTAAAAAGCTTACTCGAGCGTACCTGATTTATGTTCCTTATAGAATGCATACCGAAGGTTTCCGAAGACGACCAAACGATGTTGAGGATTCGGCGGGGAACTAAATGATGTCATATTCCTTGCTGCTCGTCCAATACATTTAGCGCTAATGCATGCACCTGGTTGCTTCGTCGATGGTGCGAATGCCGTTAGTAGAAACACCGGAAAACGTCTTCCATGTTATACGGATCGCGTGCATATTAAAAATCCAAAGGGTGGTAGCACACGCACAAATTGTGTGCAAGTCGTGCTGTAGAAGATGCAATGCTACTATAACCAAAAACACTTTAAACCATTACTAAGAAAATACCAACTTGTTGTCTACAGGATACTTACAACAATTTAATTTTAAATAACTTCTACGTCATATTTTAGGAAATGGGGGCTTGAATATTTTCCAAATGAATCACCAAGCGAAAGTATATGTTAACGGTATTAAATTACCCATTAATTTCCTATTTTACGACCGTGGTTAATTATAGATTGAAATTTAATTTGTGCACGTTCGAGCTTCTCGTAAACTAACATATTTTAAGCAACAATGCGCTGTATAATAACATACCCCTTCCCGCGCTACTGCTATTCTTGTAATTGCTAGAAAAGTCACTCTCCTTTTACTGTTAGGAGCGATGCAAAGCACCATTTTTATACTTTCTATAGCACATCGCCACTTTTTCGTCTGATAATTAAATTTTGCTTCTGTAGGCTTTTACACTTTCGCATAGCGGTCGGCCGCACGTATTGATTTCTAGAACCGGTAAGTACTCGATATCCTCCAAATAGAATTAGATGCTCGATGTCTGTCAACTTCCAATTCCCTCGTAAAGGTAGAAAAACTCGGTCAATCATCCATTAAACTTCGACCCGCTACCGTTTTGATAATTTCCAAACATTTTCGAACGACAATGGGCTGAGAATTTTTAAACCTCCGAGGATCTTTAAGTCGTGATCAATTACACATCCGAGCTACGCGTAAACTAACATATTTTGCAGCAACTGTATAATACATGCATACCCCTTCTCTGCGCTACTGCTATTCTTGTAGTTGCTTGGAAAAGTCAGTCGCCCTTTTACTGCTAGGGCGCTAAAAGCACCATTCCATACTTTTTTATAAGTGTAGCACATCGCCACTTTTTGTCGGTTAATTAAATTTTGTTTATGTAGGCCTTTACACTTTCGCTTATTTAAACATCTTAAATTAACCACTTTCGATTATTCTAACGGGGGAACCACCATACATCCCACCGCATCGTTCTTTTTGAATCCAACGATCCTATGGGCTTCCCACTAACACCTAACGTATCTTTCCTACTATTTGTTAAACAAAAACTACCGGTATCGCCATTGTGGATAAACAGATGTTTGTGGATGTGTACGAGAATATGTAACCATATACATTAAAGTCTAAGCTATTTTATTTAGTCCACGAAAACTACTATTTTCTAACCACAATAATAATCGCCTTTATAGGTTTAACATTTCTACCATTTCCCAATGACTGGTGCTACTCATGGAAACTTTAATTTCTTATTAGAGAATTCTTATTCTCCCCGCACTGCTGCGTAGTTGCATGCCTACCCCTTTTGAGGTATATGCTCGTTATAGGTTGTAAGACCCTCGGTTTTATAACTACACTTCGTGAGACCCTTTAATCTTTTTAATCGTATCTTTCTCGCCTACAATACAGTAGGACTTAACATTTACCAACAAATTCTAATACTGACCCCCATTAAATACGTCTTTAATTTTCCTACAACTTTTTATCGACAAGTGTTATATTGTATTTATTATACGCGGGTAGTCACTCTTTTAAGATAAATATATTTTGCTAGGTATCAACTAATATTAAATTTTCTAGGGACCCCAAATCTGTAAACAGATTTTAAATAGCCCACCCATACAAAGTTATGCCTTCTAAAGACTAATTTTTGCCCATCTTTATTTAACTCCATCTTTAAAACCCTTTTTGCTACCAAGACATATGCTTTAGCCACCATTTCCCGGAAATCTAAAACCTCCGTGTCCCCGGAATACCACGTGGAGATAACACGTATACTCTGTCAACCAGGATAGAAGCAGGAAGATTTGGAAGGTGGGCGAAGAACTTAAAAATTATGGAATTTAAAAACTAATATATACAAATATAAACAACTATCTTATATCTTTACGCCCCCATGCGTAGATTGTTGTACTATTAGGAATGATGTACCTTTTGTCATCTTCCCTCGATAAACTAATTTTATTAATAAGCTGCGTATGCAAATCGTATTTTTTACTCCGGATACATACGCAGGCAAGTACTCGATACCATCAAATAAAATTGGATGCTTGGTGACTGTTAACATCCGCTTCCCTCGTGTACGCCAAAACACATCCCAGCCCGTATGCACCCCTGCCCATGCGCTCCCTCTCTGTGCGACTGCTATTTCGTGGTAACGTCACAGCCTTTTATAAATAAAGAACAATGTTATATACTATTATAAAATGTTTATTCCGACATTATACATAACAAATTTAAAAATATTTAATGCCAAGCATGGGGTCATTTAAACTTAATTTTAATACAAAGTTATACACAGAAGACAGTCCTTTCTTTATGTTTGTTTGGGTGGCTTTAATTTTATCTAATTTTATTCGCAGCTTAAAATTTAAATCGATACCCAAGTCCTTATCTCCTTTTCTAACCAATAGTTTGATACATAAAGACCGTCTAGGTTTTCGAATTGTAAAATGTACCGAAGTTTGCCTCTATATTTAAAGTCTTTGATTCCCAACAACCAGATCCATTCCTTCGTGTAATTCTTGCAGCTTGTGACAATCTTTTAATCGCAGCTTTCCACTTTGCATACGTATCTTGTTAGCTTGATCGACTTCTTCTTGTCGGTATTGGAGAAATCCTTTTTCTCCCACGCCGTTGTGTAGTTGCATATCCACCACTTTTGGGAATATATGGTTGTTATAGGTTGTAAGACCCTCGGTTTTAAATGATCCGAAAGGTTCTTTACTAGGCAAATATACAATGTTTAACGGACCCCCTTTGCGTGTGGTGTACGCAAAGATTACGAAACCCGCATTCCTTAGTTCGTCTTTGTTATCTGCCATTTTGATAAATACGTTTTAGAATAACCTTTTAAAAGTATACGGATTTAGTACCATCCTTTTCTGCAAGAACGCCTACATAACTAAAAGTCTTTCTTACTAACCGCAAATGCATACAACTTGTAGAAACCAGATGTATCTAAGTCAGTCCATCGGCACATAAAATAATCTTTTAATTCTTCCTCATTTTCTCTAATAAGATGTTCTTTGTCTAACACATCTTTGTATTGATCGCGTATTGTCGCAGTGTTTTCCATGTAGTCCAATTTTCGCCTTTTGCATCCATTTCCTCTAATTCAGTTGTCTTTTCCTTCCACTTACAGCGTATGGTATACATAATGGGGCAATTTCCTTTAGCGTAAACGGATAGAGTTTACTAAATTTTACGCGTTGTCGTACAACCTCTGGACGAATGTTGGCGTATCTATCAATCCCAATTCCGAAATTACTATTTCTTTTGGAATTGTAGAATATGGTGTTCAGATTGTGTAAAATATGTACTCCTTTTAATGTAGCACTTGTGTAAGATTTTTATTTTATCTTGGCATCTTCCTCTACTATCTCCAAATAATTTACAGGTAAATAGTTAAAACTAAAGCCAGCACATACTTTATCAATTTTCCTTTTCCTCTGGTTTTTGGACAACAATTTGCAAGCCCGTCAATTTCTTTGTTTGCCATTCCCCAATACACGTACTGTAGCAGGTTTTATACACTAAACAGCAGCTATTTTGTAGCTTGTCCGATAGCTTACTCCACATTTGGTGGGTACCGAACATTGGCGCCTTTAGGAAGTATAACACTATCTTCCAATAAGGTTAAACAGTCTTTTGGGTTTATACACCCGTTCCGCACTGACAAGCCCAATTGCACAGTTGTATATTGTCGCCCAATCGCGTAATACCATGTTCTTTGGCCAAAAGACGCAAATGTTTCCTTAAACGTACATCTGGACAACGTAAAAATCTAGTATATGATTGCCAAGTTGTTTATTAACACCAGGACTTGTTATCTGGCCACAAATTTTTGTAAATCAACTTGCATTTTGACCAGAAACAACCCCCCAGTTTTATCGTTGTCAACTATAATATTACACTTTTCTTCGTATTTTTAGCAAAGTTATGGTTTGTAGTTAAATAATTACACATCTCCATCTTGCTAAATATGCCGCAAAATCTTGGGTTACATCCATGTCAAAAGATAGAAATAATCTTTTCGACTTCGTCTAATATATCTGGTAGTTCCTCAATAAAGTTTCCAACAACATCTGCTAGTTCCACTTTGTATCGAACACATATAGGATTTTGGAATTTTTATTAATGCATTCGAGTTCTTCTTTTCCGATAATTTCTTTTACTCTCTGGCCCATCTTGTTAGTGCTTCAGAAAACGGAAGCTTAGCTTTAACACCATGCCTAGCGAAACAAATCGGTTGAACTTTCTTCGTAGATAGCTGTTAAATCACCACAAATTTCTTTTTAGGATAAACATCCGTTTGTTTGCAGATGCTTGTTCGGTGTCAGAAGGTCAATTTTAACCAATTATATTGTCACAAAATGGTTCTGTAATTGGTGGTCCCCAGTCAGCATCTTTCGCCTTCGACATAACAAAATTACCAATATCTGTCACCAGATTATTGTTGCAATTTTTCTCAGCCATAATCCAAATCGTCATTTGTCGGTTTCACTTTATTCCCAAGTTGAGAAACGTTAATCACCTTGAGACGCTCATGTTTACCGTTCTAGCTACCGTCAATACTAAATTGAATAAATTTTCCTTATGTCTACAGAGTGGGGCGTATATTCCGAAAATAGTCGAAAATGACCTTACATTCTCTGGTTTAGAACTGTTTTGTTATCCGATCTAGGTCGGCAGGTTGTGCATCAACACATGTCCGGATATATGGGTTCCTCATAAAATTTAATCTCCTGCTCACATAACCACGACCATATGACCATATGACCACATGACCACATGACCATATGACCACATGACCACATGACCACATGACCATATGACCATATGACCATATGACCATATGACCATATGACCACATGACCACATGACCATATGACCGCATGACCATATGACCTAATTGCTTTTTAATGAGTTTTCTCATTAAAAACCCAGCAGGGAGATTAAATTTGGTATATGAGGAACCTACATATATCCGGACATGTGTTGATGCACAACCCTGCCGACCTAGATCGGATAACAAAACAGTTCCTAAACCAGAGAATGTAAGCGATATGGCGGTGTCAGACATATTCGACTATTTTCGGTAATATACGCCCCACTCTGTAGGATACATAAGGGAACAGATTTTCGTATTCAATTTAGTATTTGACGGTAGCTAGAACGGTAAACATGAGCGTCTCAAGGTGATTAACGTTTCTCAACTTCTTGGGAATAAAGTGAAACCGACAAATGAGCGATTTGGATTATGGCTGTTGGCAGAAAATATGTGCAACAATAATCTGGTGACAGATATTGGTAATATTTGTTATGTCGAAGGCGAAAAGATGCTGACTGGCGGACTACACACACCAATTACAGAACCATTTTGTGACAATATAATGTTGGTTAAAATTTGCGACCTTTCTGACACCGAACAAGCATCTGCAAACAAACGGATGTTTATCCTAAAAAAAGAAATTTGTGGTGCATTTAACAGCTATCTACGAAGAAAGTTCAACCGATTTGTTTCCGCTAGGCATGGTGTTAAAGCTAAGCTTCCGTTTTCTCTGGAAAGCACTAACAAGATGGGCCAGAGAGTAAAAGAAATTATCGGAAAAGAAGAACTCGAATGCATTAATAAAAAATTCCAAAATCCTATATGTGTTCGATACAAAGTGGAACTAGCAGATGTTAAGTTGGAAACTTTATTGTAGGAACTACCAGATATATTAGACGAAGTCGAAAAAGATTATTTCTATCTTTTTGACATGGATGTAACCCAAGATTTTGCAGGCATATTTAGCAAGATGGAGATGTGTAATTATTTAACTACAAACCATAACTTTTGCTATAAGGGCGAATACGAAGAAAAGTGTAATATTATAGTTGACAACGATAAAACTGCGGGGATTGATTGTTTAACATGGCTAACAACCAATGCAAGAATTAAGATTTACAACAAATTTGTGTGCCAGATAACAAGTCCTGGTGTTAATAAACAACTTGGCAATCATATACTAGATTTTTTACGTTGTCCAGATGTACGTTTAAGTAAACATTTGCGTCTTCTTTGGCCAAAGAACATGGTATTACGCGATTGGAAGCGACAATATACAACTGTGCAATTGGAAGCTATGTCAGTGCGGAACGGGTGTATAAACCCTTAAAAGACTGTTTAACCTTATTGGAAGATAGTAAGTTATACTTCCTAAAGGCGCCAATGTACTCGGTACCACTTACCGAAATGTGGAGTAAGCTATCGGACAAGCTACAAAATAGCTGCTGTTTAGTGTATAATAACCTGCTACAGTACGTGTATTGGGGGAATGGCAATACAAAGAAATTGACGGGCTTGCAAATTAAGTTGTCCAAAAACCAGAGAAAGGAAAATTGATAAAGTATGTGCTTTGGCTTTTAGTTTTAACTATTTACCTGTAAATTATTTGGAGATAGTAGAGGAAGATGTCCAAGATAAAATAAAATCTTACACAAGTGCTACATTAAAGCAGGTAGTACATATTTTACACAATCTGCACACCATATTCTACAATTCCAAAAGAAATAGTAATTTCGGACTTGGGATTGATAGATACGCCTAACATTCGTCCAGAGGTTGTACGACAACGCGTAAATATTGGTAGTAAACTCTATCCGTTTACGCTAAAGGAAATTGCCCCATTATGTATACCATACGCTGTAAGTGGAAGGAAAAGACAACTGGAATTAGAGGAAATGGATGCAAAAGGCGAAAATTGGACTACATGGAAAACACTGCGACAATACGCGATCAATACAAAGATGTGTTAGACAAAGAACATCTTATTAGAGAAAATGAGGAAGAATTAAAAGATTATTTTATGTGCCGATGGACTGACTTAGATACATCTGGTTTCTACAAGTTGTATGCATTTGCGGTTAGTAAGAAAGACTCTTTTAGTTATGTAGGCGTTCTTGCAGAAAAGGATGGTACTAAATCCGTATACTTTTTAAAAGGTTATTCTAAAAACGTATTTATCAAAATGGCAGATAACAAAGACGAACTAAGGAATGCGGGTTTCATAATCTTTGCGTACACCACACGCAAAGGGGGTCCGTTAAACATTGTATATTTGCCTAGTAAAGAACCTTTCGGATCATTTAAAACCGAGGGTCTTACAACCTATAACAACCATATATTCCCAAAAGTGGTGGATATGCAACTACACAACGGCGTGTGGGAGAAAAAGGATTTACTCCAATACCGACAAGAAGAAGTCGATCAAGCTAACAAGATACGTATGCAGGATATAGTAGGAAAGCTGCGATTAAAAGATTGTCACAAGTTGCAAGAATTACACGAAGGAATGGATCTAGTTGTCGGCGGAATCAAAGACTTTAAATATAGAGGCAAACTTCGGTACATTTTACAATTCGAAAACCTAGACGGTCTCTATGTATCAAACTATTGGTTAGAAAAGGAGATAGAGGACTTGGGTATCGATTTAAATTTTAAGCTGCGAATAAAATTAGATAAAATTAAAGCCACTCCAAACAAACATAAAGAAAGGATTGTCTTCTGTGTATAACTTTGTATTAAAATTAAGTTTAAATGACCCCATGCTTGGCATTAAATATTTTTAAATTTGTTATGTATAATGTCGGAATAAACATTTTATAATAGTATATAACATTGTTCTTTATTTATAAAAGGCTGTGACGTTACCACGAAATAGCAGTCGCACAGAGAGGGAGCGCATGGGCAGGGGTGCATACGGGCTGGGATGTGTTTTGGCGTACACGAGGGAAGCGGATGTTAACAGTCACCAAGCATCCAATTCTTTATTTGGATGGTATCGAGTACTTGCCTGCGTATGTATCCGGAGTAAAAAATACGATTTGCATACGCAGCTTATTAATAAAATTAGTTTATCGAGGAAGATGACAAAGGTACATCATTCCTAATAGTACAACAATCTACGCATGGGGCGTAAAGATATAAGATAGTTGTTTATATTTGTATATATTAGTTTTAAATTCCATAATTTTTAAGTTCTTCGCCCACCTTCCAAATCTTTCCTGCTTCTATCCTGGTTGACAGAGTATACGTGTTATCTCCACGTGGTATTCGCGGGACACGGAGGTTTTAGATTTCTCGGGAGATGGTGGCTAAAGCATATGTCTTGTAGCAAAAAGGGTTTTAAAGATGGAGTTAAATAAAGATGGGCAAAAATTAGTCTTTAGAAGGCATAACTTTGTATGGGGTGGAGCTATTTAAAATCTGTTTACAGATTTGGGGTCCCTAGAAAATTTAATATTAGTTGATACCTAGCAAAATATATTTATCTTAAAGAGTGACTACCCGCGTATAATAAATACAATATAACACTTGTCGATAAAAGTTGTAGGAAAATTAAAGACGTATTTAATGGGGTCTAGTATTAGAATTTGTTGGTAGTAATGTTAAGTCCTACTGTATTGTAGGCGAGAAAGATACGATTAAAAGATTAAAGGGGTCTCACGAAGTGTAGTTAAGTAAAACCGAGGGTCTTACAACCTATAACGAGCATATACCTCCAAAAGGGTAGGCATGCAACTACGCAGCAGTGCGCGGGAGAATAAGAATTCTCTAATAAGAAATTAAAGTTTCCATGTACGTAGCACCAGTCATTGGGAAATGGTAGAAATGTTAAACCTATAAAGGCGATTATTAATTGTGGATTAGAAAATAGTAGTTTTCGTGGACTAAATAAAATAGCTTAGACTAATTAATGTATATGGTTACATATTCTCGTACACATCCACAAACATCTGCTTATATCCACAATGGCGATACCGGTAGTTTTGTTTAACAAATAGTAGGAAAGATACGTTAGGTGTTAGTGTGCGGAAGCCCATAGGATCGTTGGATTCAAAAAGAACGATGCGGTGGGATGTATGGTGGTTCCCGTTAGAATAATCGAAAGTGGTTAATCGGTCGTATTAGATGTTTAAATAAGCGAAAGTGTAAAGGCCTACATAAACAAAATTTAATTAACCGACAAAAAGTGTGCGATGTGCTACACTTATAAATAAAGTATGGAATGGTGCTTTTAGACCCTAGCAGTAAAAGGGCGACTGACTTTTCCAAGCAACTACAAGAATAGCAGTAGCGCAGAAAGGGGTATGCATGTATTATACAGTTGCTGCAAAATATGTTAGTTTACGCGTAGCTCGGATGTGTAATTGATCACGACTTAAAGATCCTCGGAGGTTTAAAAATTCTCAGCCCATTGTCGTTCGAAAAATGTTTGGAAATTATCAAAACGGTAGCGGGTCGAAGTTTAATGGATGATTGACCGAGTTTTTCTACCTTTACGAGGGAATTGGAAGTTGACAGACATCGAGCATCTAATTCTCTATTTGGAGGATATCGAGTACTTACCGGTTCTAGAAATCAATACGTGCGGCCGACCGCTATGCGAAAGTGTAAAAGCCACAGAAGCAAAATTTAATTATCAGACGAAAAAGTGGCGATGTGCTATAGAAAGTATAAAAATGGTGCTTTGCATCGGTCCTAACAGTAAAGGAGAGTGACTTTTTCTAGCAATTACAAGAATAGCAGTAGCGCGGCGAAGGGTATGCATGTATTATACAGCGCATTGTTGCTCTAAAATATGTTGGTTTACGAGAAGCTCGAACGTGCACAAATTAAATTTCAATCTATAATTAACCACGGTCGTAAAAATAGGAAATTAATGGGTAATTTAATACCGTTAAGCATATACTTTCGCTTGGTGATTCATTTGGAAAATATTCAAGCCCCCATTTCCTAAAATATGACGTAGAAGTTATTTAAAATTAAATTGTTGTAAGTATCCTGTAGACAACAAGTTGGTATTTTCTTAGTAATGGTTTAAAGTGTTTTTGGTTATAGTAGCATTGCATCTTCTACAGCACGACTTGCACACAACTTGTGTGCGTGTGCTACCACCCTTTGGATTTTTAATATGCACGCGATCCGTATAACATGGAAGACGTTTTCCGGTGTTTCTACTAACGGCATTCGCACCATCGACGAAGCAACCAGGTGCATGCATTGGCGCTAAATGTATTGGACGAGCAGCAAGGAATTATGACATCATTTAGTTCCCGCCGAATCCTCAACATCGTTCGGTCGTCTTCGGAAACCTTCGGTATGCATTCTATAAGGAACATAAATCAGGTACGCTCGAGTAAGCTTTTTAGTTAGTTCGATTACAAGTTTAACCAAAGTGCTATAGTGCGGGTTTTGTTTTGTACTAAAATGGTACCTGCAAACGTTTATAAGTGCAACCCTTGCGGTGCTTCCTATACCTGGAAAAATGCTCCAAACGGCACCAGAACAAATGTCGTAGTGTAACATCGCCCAGGTTAAGCCGTCCGCAGCAAAGTACTTAAACTCTGGGTCTTGCGGTATCGCTTTTACGAGAATAGCTCACAGCGACACAAGGAAAACAGCACGGTATGTCATTAAGCGTAAACGTTCAACGCCCCCAGCTGTTAAAGGGTCTTGTACGAAACAACCACGAATTATGTGTACAGTATGCGATTTCGAAATGGAAAACTACGTACGCCGCACACTTAAGGAGCAACAAACATAAAATGCATCAGTTACCGCTACTAACGAAGATGGCGTAGAAATGATTAGCACAGCGTTTAACAACTGCATGGCTAGCTATCGCATAAAAACGCCAGCGTCGACAATGGAGTGTCCGAGTTTTTGGAAGCAGAAGGAACGATTTATTCGATTACTTAATAAAAAAGAATACAACATATAATCCGGAAAATACGTATGAAGCCTTAAACATCATTCCTAATAGCACAGCAACCTAATTAAGTAGGTCAGTAAGCAATATTTAATTGCTGTTAATTGACTTGTATTTAGTGTACTTTCCTATTATAATAACTGCATTTGTTTGGAGAAGATATAACGTTTAAAATAAAATTATATACAGCTTTAATTATTAACCACGCGATGATTACGTGAAAGTTGACCTCCCATTCTCATATTTAAAACCCATTACATTGAATGTGTTTACCTACGTGGTGTCGCTGGACGGTAAAACATATTGTTAGATTAACGATAATATGTCTTATTAACCGAAAACATGTCTCCTTTTTTTTACATTAATCTCTTTTTATTACAGGTCTATTTAAACAACACATTAATCTTTTTTTTGTTACAGGTTAAACTTTCGGCTACGCACAGGAAATAATGTTATACTTTGTAAAAATTGTAATTAGTTTATTAAACTGTAAATCGAATAAAATAAATTTTCGCATGCTTAATTTATGTTAATACTGCTACGTGTTTGGTTAAAGGATTGTAGATATTAAAAAGGAGAGGTGATTAGAAATTGATCTTGGTACAAAATCTTAAAATTGGGGTAGCTCCCTTAGGGATGATGCTATGTGAAAAATTTAAAGAGATTTGGATAGCTTAGAAAATTCTAATATTGATTGATACCAAACAAGGTAGGTTTATCTCGTGGGTGGAAATGTGGAGAAAGATTTATTCCTTTTCGCAGGGGGCCGATTTCAAATCTGTTTACAGATTCGAATTCTGCGTAAAATTCTAGACTAAAAGATGTATTGCAGACTAAAAATTTATAAGAACGCTCAAAAGTCGCTACAGGTAAGAAATCTTAAAATTGGGGTAGCTCCTTGGGGATGGGCAATCTAAAAATTCCTAAAGATTCGGGTAGCTGAGAAAATCTAATATTAATTGATACCAAACAAGATAGGTTTATTTTGTGCCTGCCCAAA